>QAOA01002758.1:110838-157336 GCA_003255065.1 Cercis canadensis
CTACAATTCCAAACTAAAATTTTATTAATCATAAAAAAGGAAGGAGAGACAAGCACCGAAAGAAACATAAGACACTTGCATGTTGTCTGCCTCCCTTCGACAGTCAGGAGCGCTATCCACCATGCCTGACGCATGCGGTTCATCAAGCATGGGTTCATCGTCTAAGCTCTTGCCAGCTTCGAAGCTTACGTCTGGAGGTTGTGGTGCATGGCCAACTCCCAAAAAATTATCATTAGGCGGGTCCACCTCCTGATAACTTGAATAAGCTTCTCCTATTTGCAAATGAGAGCAAGGTTCTTTTTCCAATATAACGTGATGTAAATCATGACTAGCTTTCCCTTGCTCTTTTATTAAACTAATAGTGCTATGCATGGTAGGTTCTAATATTTTATTCCTAGGCCCACTTCCTTTTGGAGCAATGGTTTCCTAATTCATGACTAAAACTCCCTTGCTCTTTTATTAAACTAATAGTGCTATGCATAGTAGGCTCTAATATTTTATTCCTAGGCCCACTTCCTTTTGGAGCAATAGTTCCCTGTTGTTGACTTCTTACTACCAACTTCCCCTTAGCATTCTTCTCATTTGCCATATGATTTTTTGCTGGTAAAAACCCACGTGAATCAATTAATGATACACTCCTCTCACCATTTCTACTCTCCTGATTTAGCTCTTTGAGACTGTCAGAGGTTGAAGCAGAGTTTCCACCATCTTCATCAACCAGAGAGGCAAACCGTGAACCCCGGATTTACCCATGCTTCCTCGACTTTGCTCCCCTGATAATCCTCCACCTTCTTTGTTCAAATTGAGTGACTCTCTCCCTTTTTCCCACCTAACACGCTTTGGTTTCTGCATTATCATCCAAGGACCAAAAGTATTGTCATCCATAGAAGAAGAGTCATTTTGTTTTCCGGCCACCACTTCGGGCTCTCCCCCCACCCTTGTCGCCACATTCTTGTTGATGGGTTTATTAGGACATCCCTTTTTCATATGACCATAACAACCACAATGAAAACACATGAGATGAATACCTTCATATTCAATAAAATACGAAATGTCATCGATGCAGAAATGGGATAATAGAGGTTTTGTAAGATTAACTTCTACACAAAGCCTAGCAAACTTCCCCCTCGACTGCAAAAACGTGTTTGTGTCAACTTTGATAGTACGTCCAACACAATTCCCCAGAGTTTCCAAAATCTCCCAATCATAATACTCCATAGCTATGCCGGGGAAGCGAACCCAAACCATAACAGAATCTATAGAGGCTGAGAAAGGATTGAAATTTGGCTGCCATTCTCTTATAGTAAGATAATAATCAAAGATCATCCATGGACCTTCAGATAAAGCAAAGTCGAAGTCTTGCTCAGAACTAAACTTGATTAGGAAAAAATCATTCCCCAAGTCAATGGTGTTCATTACGCCTTTAAGGGCGCTTGAGTTTTTTTTTCCAGAAAGTGGAACCCAACTTTTTTCCCAAGAAGCTTAATGATCAAGCACTTCTTCCAAAGGTCTTTGCTTGTGGCATTTCGAGAAAGAGTATTATGTGATCATATGTTTTTGGAGCATGCATGGAACAAGTAACCAACAGCCATAAACATTCCACGTCATGTGTTTTGGAGCATGCATGGACCAAGTAACCAATGGCCATAAACATTCCACATCATATGCACTCCTGAGTGAGTATTGGGCAACCGGGCAGGGTGAAGCACACTCAATACCTAATTGAAACTGAAATTGCAGATTTTAGAGAAAGAGATTATAATATAAAATATTTGTTAAATCTATAAATTATATTTTTCAGGTCTAAAAACATTTTGGGGACATCAACGTGACTTTCTAAGCTATAAAATAACACATTTTACTCTAATTAAATACTACACAGTTCCAATTATAAACACTTAAGAAACCGTCTTGTTGAAGAGTAGTCAACTACATAATATATATTAACCGCACTCCTAATATACTGATTATACTCCTTAGTCCTTGCCTCGTGGTATATATATTCTTCCTGTTCAGCCACAAATGCTGAGAATATTGGATGGGCTTCGCATAGAAAATTTGCAACATACGTAGTTTACGCATGAAATCAAATAGTTTAAACTTACATATATATATATATATCTATCTATATATATATGATTACTGATTCTTCATTTCTATTTGTCGTAGGCTTATTGTGAATCGGGTGAGGAAATTGGTCCACCAACTCATGAGATTTGGGAGGAAGAACAGTAACAATTCAAATTCGGAGTGGTTCCCCTCATGCTAACTTGTCAATGAAGGAACCTACCTCGTTGATAGTGAAACTTAATGGAAGAAACCTTGAAAAGCAGGAAACCTATGCCAAATCTTTTATCCTGGTTGCAATCTCTACAATTAATCATATATTAGATGAATTTCATCGCATACTACCTTCTCGCAATACATCGATCATATTGTATATTTTCTTGTCGTCCTTTGATTCAATCTGCATACATACAATAAGTTCACATCAAATATTGAGGATATTGAATAATTATATTTGATAATTATAAACTTGGTTACAAGGAAGAGGTTAAGATAGTATTAGCACCTTCTTAGCAAGGAAAATTACAGTATCAACAGTACCCTCTGCATATATTGATCTACCACAAACATTGTGTTGAAACTCAAACGTTACTCTGCAAGAATTTTTTTAAAACAATCAGAACAAAAAGAATGAGAAATAATTAGAAACAAGAAAAATATCAAAACAAATATAAAAGAAAATGAGAATGAAATGAACAAGTTCATTTGTTACGTTTCATCTGGTGATGTCAAATGATACATATGAAAAGCATGACCGGAGAGGTGCTCCTCTGGGACTCCCACCATGTCAAGTTGCTCCTTGGGATCCCTGATCATTTGTATCTAACAAATGTCGTTCGAAAAAAAGGAAAGAAAAGCCCAGTAAGATGAATATTTGTGTAATTATAATTCCAGAACACCAAACTATGAGTTCATGCATCTTAAAGTTCTACACAATCAAGCCAAGTTTGAGCTTAATTCAAACTATTCAACAGGTAATTCAGCAAAGCCTTAAAAAGGAAATAATGGCTTGGTAAAGTCAGCAGGATCCTTAACCAAAAAGAACCCTGCAATGTGATCTAACACACCTCGTCCACATCAAAAGACACCCCCAATTTGTCGAAGCATGAAATTACAGCCTTTGCAGTTCCGGAAGCATCAACTTTGCTAGCTTGATGGGACTCCAATACCTAAAATTTGGAAGAAATGCATAAAATTTTAATTATTTTGATAAAAACTTCATATTATAATATTAAATCATAATTTATACTATCTCTGTACATAATGATTTGAAACATTTTAAGCCAAAAGGTAAACATAGGGACAAACTCTACAATCTAGAGACACTTTGCATTAAATATGTTCATTAAAATAGTCAAGTCTAATTTCTAAACACCTTAATTAAAGAGATTCAAACAATTTAACATTGACAATTTATTTTTTCAATCAGTCTATACACGTGAAAAAGAATGTTCTTATATTTTTTTTTTTAAAAAAAAAAAAAAATCTCTTCAACTGCTTTTAGGGAGAAAAAAAAATTTCAACGATCGTTACTCTGCAGCCACAACCATTAGACTGTTATGCTTTAAATGCTCCTAATAAATTGAAAAGATACAGAATCTCAAGAGGTGAACTATGATAACTTACTTCCCCAAAAATCCCTCCCCAAACCCAACAATTTCAAAGGGGAGAAAAAATAACCTGTAGGGAATACCCGGAGAAGGCTCCAGGAAATTGCTCTGCCATAATTTCCATGGCTGCAAGAAAAGCTACGACCTAGTGGAAAAAAAAAGTATGGCTGCATAAGAAAGAGAAGATACCAGGGGGACAAAACATATGGAAAAACTGAAAAATGATCAAGGTTACATACCTGTTTTCCCATTTGGGGGGATATCACAGCATAAACCTTTGAATCTTCAACAGTCTTATGCAGCAGGTCCCTGTCTCCCCCAGTAGTCCCCATCACAAAGGGCACCCCAACTTTACAGTATAACTCTGCATTAGCTGCATATGATAAAACAAAACGTATATCAATAGATAGATTGTAAAGACCACAGAAACCATTAGATTCTACATCATAAAATCAGATGTCCTACTATGTTCCTCCCTCCCCCAAAAGCCATAACTCATGTATGGAATCGCAGAACCATATTTCACATCAGTCAATGAAAAGGCCAAGGAGATCCCACAAATAGAGTCCACATATCCTATTCAGCTAAATATATTCTACTCAATTTCTATGTTAAAATATGTGTGAAGTTTCATAATAAGATAAATCAAGAATAAGGCATTAAAGATATATGACTCTGCACACTGTATGGAAATAATTTTTTTCCTTTCTGTGCCACACACAGGATTCTATAACTTAAAATGAATGACGAGAAAAAAAAATGAAGATGAAGTTTTGGCTTTATTTTCACTTCTGAACTCATTTGCTCCAAAATACATACCATTAACTGCATTAGGCACTGTGTAGTCCACAACAATTAAATTTGGATATTTATCTAAGACAGATGAAAGGGCACTCTCCCTGTTAGAGGGACCATGCACAAGAAACTCCTTTCCACAGACCTCCAGAGTCTGCCCAGACTCCTCTTCATAGCCAAATGATACGGGAACAACATACAGTCCAGCAGCTTCCGCTGCTTTAATGACAGCCTTCCCCATTTTTCCACTACATCCATTAACCTGAATTGCAGAAAGTAATCATAAATACATATGCACAGGGCAAAATGTCCAAGCCAGCAAAACAATAAATTGTTAAAAGGGGAGAAACGTTTTACATGTAGATATAATAGTGATAATTCTATTTTCCACTGAGATGAAAATGAATAATGCAGCCACAATACAACGTTACTTTGCTGCCCATTCCCAGAAAGTATTCCTCCTGATGATGTTGAACTCATAAGCAAGGTTTATAAACCAAAGCAAACTCTAAAACCACTAATTTCATTACTTGGGTCACCAGAATACCAACTAAAATTCAAGTGACATTCAAACAGGGATCCAAAACCCATTATGCTACAACAGATATGGTTAATTACCATTATTGGTATTCCAATGTTCTCGGATGAAGGTGCAGACTTCTCAAGAAAAGTTTGAACTGGCGTGGTTGCCATAGCCATGGATATCAAAGGCAGCTTACATGATCTTTTCTTCTGCGAAATTGGGACACTACTCCATCTACTGCCTTCTTTGGAAAACAACACAAGGTGGCTCTGTCGTTTCCGGAGCACAATTGTTGGCACTTTCAATAGAGACGCTGCCATTAGCGACTGAGACTGAGTTCGCTTTGGGGGTTTAGGGTTTTAGGATTCGTAGTTTCGCGCGTTGCAGACTGTTCGGGTTCGTGTTACAGGGAACTTCTGTTTCTATGTTTTTGGTAATCGTCCCAGAAAGTTCGGTTATCCTCCATTGTTGATAATCATGGTTGGGCTAGACTGGGCCTAACTCTGGAAACTTCGGCCTTTTATGTGTTCAGTAGGCCCAGCCCGTTTATGAATATTTTAAATGTTTTTCTTTTCTAAAATAAATAAATTTCAGAACATTTTCTTTATAGTAGTATGTATATAAATAAGGTTTGTTAAATACTTTTAGTATTTATGTAGTATGTCATACTACATAGGAATAACCAATATATAAATTATATGTGTACAAGTTAACTGTTTTTAAGTTTATTTAAAAAATAAAATAAATTATATTTTATATATAATAAAATATAAAAATTATGTATTTTTGCTACGTTAGTGTAGTATGACATATTCATGTGGTATCATAGAATCACCGGTATATAAATTACCCAATTCATTCCACTTTTCCTTTCTCTTAATATATCAAATAACTTACTAATAACCTATGAGTCTAATAACACCTTCTCTAATCATATGAACTAAAGGATTTGATGTCATTGGTTCTATTCTCGCCATGTAGGCCCCTCTCAATTTTTTTAGCGTATTGTGCTCTTATGTAACCAAAAAAAAAATATATCAAATAAATCTATTTCTTGGTTTGTTTTTTTTCCCCCCTTTGATGTAAATGAATCTATCTTTGTCAATGACATATAAGTCTAATGATACTTCTCTTATTTAAAACTAGGTTATTTGACATCAGAGATTTAATCCTACCATGTATTTTGTTTCCTTTTTTCATGCATATTGCGCTTCTAAGTAACAGAAAAAAATAAAATAAAATTTGAGTAATGAGTCTCTTGGCATGGGACCAAGCGCATGTCTGAGTCTTTCAAGTTTCTAAAATAAAATTGCCACCTTAAAGTGTGGAAGATGGATACTAAGAGATTCTTTTGTGGAAGGTGCACTTCACCAAAATCTGAAAGGCACTATCTTAGAAAACAAGGGATTTGTTGGGTACCGTTTTTGTCAAGAAAATAAGTGTTTAAATAAAGAAAAGAAAGGTCAAAGTCAAAAGCGGATTAGAAAATGATAAAAATATAAATTTTAGGTAAAACTGTATAATTCAAATTGTCATACAAACAGTTTTGTGTATTTCTGTATGTAATGTAACACCACCTAAAATTTGAAGCATTCAAGGTTTTACATGCCTATAAATAAAAATATATTGCCAACAATATAAACTAAATGAGAAATTTCAACTCCTCATTTAATGATTTGACTATTAATAAAACATCTCACATAAGGATTAAGGAGTGTCTAGTCTAGTTCTAACACAATTTAATCAATTCTAAAATTTTAATCAAACAAAAAAAAAGGGGATTGTGGGCCCACAAGATAGGGATCCAGCCACATGATTTGAACCCCAGCCCACATGTTGAAGGTACAACTAAAGCCTTATCCTAAAGAAATTGAAAACATTTGTCGGCGCTTGTCTAGCCAATTCATACACCAATCCGCGGTATATGTTATCTCTCTACTCTCTTCTCTCTGCTACCATCTCAATATTATGTGACATTCCCTTTTCTCAAAATTCTTCTTCATAATTGACATATACCTACGTATCTTCTAAATCTTTGACTTATCCATCGTATTTACTTTTTGGAGTCTTTGACTATTTTTCATACCCTAATATAAATTCGTCAATTTAGTATTGATATGACAAATGATTTGTCTATGTAACAATAAAAAAAAAAACTGATGTAATATTAAAATAACACAAAAATTGTCACTTCATCAACTTTTGTATGTATTTTTTTGAGTTAAAATTTGATGAGATAATAATTTTTGTGCCACTTTAATACTACATCAATTTCTTTTATTATCACACAGATAAGTTATTTGCTATGTTGACAGTAAACTGACGAAATTATAATTGGGGTGATAGTAAGGACATAATTAAAAAAAATTAAACTATAAAGACCAAAAAAAAAAAACTATAGAGACTCAATTTAAAATTTATCCAAACTATAAAAACTTGTAATACATTTAAACCTTTATTATTTTACACAACAAGTTAAGATAGAAAGTTATTAGATTGAAGGTCAAAATTTGACATTCAATTGTAGTTTGTAGATGCTATGTATATATCTTGCTTGAGTTATTCTATATATTTGTAGTCCTTGTATTATTAGGAATTCATTGTATACAGCAGGGTATTATAGATCGTGTACAAAGCTTCTCAAGCATAAAAATATCATAATTCTCCCAATTGTTTCAGTAAATAATACTATAATCGAACGAGTTATGGTCAAGTAGTATTAAAGTTGTCTTTAAAATTTATAGATTCTATATTTAAAATTATAGTCATAGCTAAAATATATATATAAAAAAAAAGTAGATAATACTATGACAAAATTTCATTTAAAAACTTTATGAAAATATTAAAGTTCTAATATTGTTTCAGTAGATATTTTAATTATTCTTAACATGAAATTTATTAATTTTATTTTTTATTTTTTTTCCTTTTATTCTAAGTCTGTTATCTTTTCATTCTTTTACCAAACCAACTTTATTTTTTATATGAACCTAATTAACTCTTTTGGTGTATAAACATTGCACGCGGAGATAAGCCGTGGTGAATTTGGCTTAAGTTTTTTGGTAAAATTTAAAAGTTGTGGTTGAAATAACAGATATTCTTAGAAAAGTGAAACAACAAGATTCTCAATTAATTAACAGTATTTGGAGTTTACGTGCAAGATTAACTTCATGAATCTTCTCAGAATGTTGTAATTATTAAAATACCCTTCAAATTCAGATTTAGACCATGTGCTTTGAATTCCTTAATAAATACACGACTATTAGGCCTTTATATGATGTAATCAACGCATGCATTCATACACCTGAATTTGAAAGCATAAGATGAACATTTTGATTAGAATAATATTTTTTCTTTAAAGGCTATTTTTGGGTGCTCTGTTAAGTGAAACATGACAAGAAAGAAAGAAAAGATTAGTATTTTTATTTTATTTTTTTGCCATAAAACTAAAATTTTTAATTAAAGAATAACAAGAAAATATAAAAATAAAATCATTTTTTTTTTGGAAAAGGTTTATAATGATATTCTAAATTTTGTTAATTCGCATTTCTACCAATCCTTCTTTCCTTTTTTTTTTTTTTTTTTNTTTTTTTTTTCAGAATAAGGTTAAGCATCTGATTTTCATTTCCATTATGACTTATGAATATGTATAGAGGGTGAGTTGTTCGACCATTTTTTAATATATAGTAAAATTATTATACATAGCATTATCCTTAAACAAAACAAACAGCTATATGATAGACATAATTTGTTGTCATAATTCCTTTTAGAGAATTCCGCTGGCAATTCCATCTTATTTTACCAACAACTCATTCTTAAACACGTATCCTATATATTACGTAACAAAACGATAGCTGTATTAGAGATAAAAGAGGAAGAATAAGAAGCCTTTGTGGACTGGTGGACTCATTTTGAAGTTTTACTTCATCCCTGACCCTGAGCTTCATCAACCCGCTTCGTGATAGTTGATTTTCTCTCCTCAGTCCACAGAAAGAAGGTAGCTTTCAGCCTTTTACCGAGAAGGTGTCATTTTCTTTTATATTTTTTCTTTTTCAAATGTAAACTACATAAAATTCTTCGAAACTTTTGACGGTTTGTACATGTGTACATGTACTTCTCGTATTTCCACGTCCTAGATCTCTGCAGCAGCCAGCAGACATACAATTTACAAAAGCGGTTTTTCCTCCTCATCTTTTAGCCTTATTCTATTTTTATCACTTCTCCCCACAATCTTGTCACCTACCTATTGCTGTAGTTTTTTCAAATCTTGGGTTGGTTTCAAGTTTGAAATTTTTTTTGTTTCTATTATAAGTTTTGATGCTGAATGAATGCTTGTAGCAAAAGGGTTATTTTCAACATTGCAGCTCCTGGTCATGCTGCTATGCAGTTTTTCTGGTTTTTTACAGTTATAGAACTGGCATTGCTCTTGACTGGATGTGTGAATTTCTGAAACCAATTGGGAAGTTCATGCACTATCTGGGTTTCTCCTGCTTCTGCTACTTTCAGGACCTGGTGTGATAATTTGTGTGTTCTGTAAGAATCCACGGTTCTGGGTGGTTAAGAGTAAGTACAAGGAGAAGTAATTGATAAATGTTCGATGCTTTTGTTTTTCTCTTTTATTTTGATGGGATTTTGTTTTAAATTTTGGGTTTTATTCATCAGTTGCATTTTGGAGAAGAAAATTTTATAAAAAGTTGTTGAATCTCATGTTTTCAATGTCTTTTCTCTTTTTTCTGAATCTTTCCGAGTTAACTCAATTGGCTTCTTCTGGTATAAATCTGACAAGTTTCAAGAGTTGTCTGTAACAGTTTTTGAGAAGGCGCCAGCTAATTTGATATGCAGTTGCCAAATGTTAAAAGTGTAGTGATTCTGTATTTGGGCATTTAGGGCTTTAATGGAATTTTCTTAAGGCTTTCCTAATTGTTGGTTCTTTTAAATGGGTTTAGGGTTTTCTAGATCTGAATTCAACCAGTGAAGAGCGATTAGGAGAGTAAAATTGTTAGTTGGAAATTTTTGCTTTCATTTAACAAGTTGAGATCATTTGTTTGTCACAGGTTAGGTGTGGACTTGTTTTCCACTCAATCTGTGAACACCAGCTTCTTTCGAATTAGAGGGGTTGATTGATTAGGGCCTGCTCAGACAGTAGAGGGAGTAGAGGACCTAAATTTGTTTTTCTGGATGGGTCATTCTGCTGCTGTTTGGGACCCCAGAGCAGCAACTGAAATCACAAAGGACTGGAATGGAATTGATCAAGTTGTGCTTCGGAACCCACAAGGTGCTTCGGCACGGGTGAGAGCCTCTTGATTACAGCATTTGCATTGATTTCAATGTTTTATGAACTCATGGTTTAATTATTTTATCTTTCAATGTCAATCCATGATTGGAAAATCTGGTTCATTACGATATCTCTAATTTAATTTGAGTATATAATTTAGGTAATAGCTGGTTTTAGGATTAATTGCTTTTTCTTGAGATTAGGTAAGCTTGCATGGAGCACAAATCACATCTTGGAGGACTGAGCAAGGGGAAGAACTCCTATTCACCAGCAGTAAGGTATTTCAATTTGCCTTTTTTCTGCTTGTAGCGCCATATATAAAGCTTTTCGCTGATGTTATAGTGCAGAATGTAGAAAATCGCTGACCATCTACGGACATTTAGATGGGATTAAAAAACCTGACCTGAATACTGATTGAGTGAAAATTATGGGATATCCAATCTGCTAAGTGATGATGTTCTTATGTAGCAATAAGACTGGCTGCCTTTTTAATACTTTGGCATGCACTTTTTTTTTACTTCCATAGATATATGGATTCTTATCCAATTTCAATTGATAAAGAGGCAAGCTTCATCAGTTGCACATATTTTTTTTTTTTTCAATTGTTTGTAGGCAACTTTCAAGGCTCCAAAGGCAATGAGAGGAGGAATTCCTATTTGTTTCCCACAGGTATATCTAATCATGGTTTTGTTACTTTTGTATATCCTGTTTCATTACAACATGTAAAACTCACATTTTAAGCTTTATATGCTTGAAGTTTGGAAACTGTGGATCGCTGGAGCTGCATGGATTTGCAAGAAATAAAATGTGGACAATTGAAGATAACCCTCCTCCTCTGCCTGCAAATGATTCCAACCGGAAATCCTTTGTTGACCTCCTACTCAAACCATCTGAAGAAGATATGAAGGGCTGGCCACATAGGTGAGATCTTGGATACTATAAAACCAAAGTTAATATACCTTCAGTGAATTAGCATGGAGTGACAGTATGATAAGGATACCATCCCCTTTGATGCAGATGTAGATATTTGATTTTGCCTTTCTCTGTGTGTTGTTACCAAATTTCAAACATTGGTAAACTAACAACATGCATAATTGTGTCAGTTTTGAGTTTCGTCTTCGGATATCTCTTACGATGAATGGAGATCTGACTTTGATATCCAGAGTGCGGAATATCAATGGCAAGCCATTCAACTTCTCATTTGCATATCACACACACTTATTGGTTTCTGACATTAGGTATGGATAGTTCTTTCTTATACTTTACCTTTATTTCCTTTTGGAGGGCATAGGCTGATGCCCAACCCTCTTTTCTCTAATGCACTGCAATTTGACAGCTTGATCACCTAATAAAGTAATGTTGGTTAGAGTTCTGTTTAGTATTGACTATGTTTTATCTTCAGGACCTACTAAAGATTAATATATGGTTCGTTCATTTATAACTAGCATTGATATTTATAGTTTTATATATTAACTGGACTATTCACTGAAGACTATAAGTGGTGGAATTTTAACAGCTAATCAGGTCAGAGAGATAGTGAAAAAAATGTATTTGTTGGCCTGTTTCAGTAAAGTTCAGAGTTTTAAGGATGATCATCTAGAATATGCAAGCATTGCACATTATAAAGACAAGCTCTGTTTTACCAATACTTATGTTCATCCCTGGATTTTCTCCTTCTTTGATAATAGATTTAGAATTTTCTATACTCGGTAATTCACTTCAGAGACTTTGTATGTAGTGAGGTAAGGATAGAAGGTCTGGAGACACTTGACTACCTGGACAACTTGTTCCAAAAGGAACGCTTTACAGAACAAGGAGATGCCATAACATTTGAGTCTGAGGTAAGCCCTCTAGGTTGCATATGTATTTGTACAAGAAATTTATTAGTGAGGATCTCAAGGAAAATTTTGGAAAATGTTGCAAGCATGGTAAAATATTAAATTTTTTCCCTTAAAATTTGGCTTCAAAGTGTTTTAGAGGAAATTAATTTGATAGACTTAATATGCCGTGCTCTCTTGCAATTTGACCATCAAACAATTCCACTACAACTGACATTCACTTGTGAATTTTAAAGTCGATAAAATTGTTACTATTTCATTTCTAGGACTAGTATGTGTAATTAATGGGATTAGAGTACAAAAGCCATTATGCTTAGTAAGTTTTCGCCTAAGGTTGTGATAACTGTAATACAACATTGCTAGCCTATGCAGTTTTGTCAATGATATGTTCAGTTTACTTCAGTTTCTGGTTTTAATTCAAGGAAGGTTCTGGATAAAGAGGTTTCAAATGTCACCCTTTCTTCCTGGCAGGTGGATCGAGTTTATCTTAGCTCTCCAAATGTAATTGCAGTTCTAGATCATGAGAGGAAGCGAACATTTGTTATAAGAAAAGAAGGTCTTCCTGATGTTGGTAAGTTTTGTAGTTAGTAAAAGTTGTTCTCGCCCATATCACATCACAAAGAGTAATATATTGAGCTTATGAGCTAGTTCCTGTAGTGTTTACCAAGAACATTAATCTTGCTTCCAAGTATAGAAAGATTATAGACATTATTTTGTCTTCAAGTGTAAGTAAGATCTTAAATTGGTAGGATAGATTATACGGTCCTACCCACTTGCACTTTTTATGCTAACTTTCATAATTTTATTTGTTACACTTCTGTTTTCTGCTATGTGCAGCTGTCTGGAATCCATGGGATAAGAAAGCAAAATCAATGGTGGACTTTGGTGATGAGGAGTACAAACAGATGCTTTGCGTTGACGGTGCAGTAATAGAGAAACCTGTCAATTTGAAGCCTGGTGAGGAATGGACAGGGCGGTTGCAGCTCTCAGTTGTGCCATCGAGTTTTTGTAGCGAACACCTGGGTCTTGAGAGAAGTGGTCTTTGAAGAACTGTACAAAATTTTGCCAGTAAATGGTCTCAGTTGATGTTACATTAGCGTTAAGTTGTAGAGATAGGGCTGTTTAGGAGTATGAGGTGGCTGGTTTTGAGGTTAGGATCATAGTTTCTTTTCATAAACTAGAAAGGCCTAATGTTTTTATCAGAATGGCTATCGAGTTTCTTTCCATTGAAATATCTTTCTGGAGTTTTGAAGGTATAAACTATGCTACCATTCATATATTACAAAATAGTTGTCTCCCTTTTGTCGTGGAATTGATCAAATGGTTCAGGTTCTATGATTGTATTCTCCCTTCCTGTGAAATGTTAAAAGTTGTTGTTTTTAAGGAGGCTTTTCTCTGCCTAGAGTCATTCAAGGTTAATACAGATGTTGTTGCTGGGTAGGTGTTGTGTTTTCTATGAACATGATGTCCAACCTTCCATGAGATTAGAAGGGTGTTTGGTGAAGTAAATCCATATAAAAGCCTAAGAGATTGATTTTCATTATACTTCCCTGAAGTATAAATTAAATTTATAAATATCCAAAATAAGCTAACCAATACATACTTTTTCGCATTGATTAAACTAGTGTCCTTTTTTTTTTTAGCTGTACGAATTGTAAGTTATAATTTATAAATATGGAAAATAAGCTTATGTAAACGTATATATTTTGTAGCAATTGTTGGATTGGTAGTATATCGGTTCTTCCTTTTCTATTGCTATACCTTATTATGGCTTAAATAGAGATGTGAAAGGGTAAACCAAGAAACAGAAGGGTTTCATTAACGAAAACACGAAAGAAAATAATTGGTTGGTAAGCTACATATTCTAAAGTGCTATACCCCCCACTGATTCGGGCATCTTGGTAGGACTTACATTTTAAATTTGATATCATTGTAAAGATCTATAAAATTGAGTTATTAATATGCGTTAGATTTTAAAACAATTGACAAAATTTGAGTTTATTTATCTAAACAAAAATTACTATTCTTTGTTCTTTTTTAATATTTTATTATATTACTATGTTTATTCATTTTATATGAAACAAATTGTTATAACTCATACTGAATAATTCAATTTGAAATGTGGGTCCCACCAAAACAGGAGTGGTAATGTTGAAAATAGCTTGAACATCCAAGACAAAGAGTCAAGATCTCTCATGAAATTTCATTTAATTCTAAGGATTTAACTTAATAATAAATATATAATAGATTCAAGCTAGTCAAAATTTAAATTTTAAGAAATTTTCTAATAATACCAAATTCGAGAGGTAGGTCCACCAAATCAAGAGTGGTAGCGCTGGAAGCAAGTTAACAGGGGACAGGGGTGGTAAAAATAAAAAATTAGTGGTTTGGAAGCAACTCTTATCAGAGCCTGGTTTCGATCCAGGGACCTGTGGGTTATGGGCCCACCACGCTTCCGCTGCGCCACTCTGATTGTTGAGATAGTTCTCTCTATTTTACATATAAATACAAATTTTTTAAGGTTGACCATCTCTATCCACAACCCATCTATTCAATTTTTGAAAAAATTTTCCAGGAAAAATAAAAACATAATTATAGATGATTGTGTAAGAAAACAATGTGGTAGTTGGTGAGATTATCAGTGAAGCCTCTCTTTAAGTGCTTTCACATGATTCTTAAAGAGACATTCTCTATTTCTCTCAAGTCTTAAGGTAGTCCAATCACAAGTTAATCTGAATTTCACAAAAAGAAAAGAGAAATAAAAAATAACCAAAATTAATAATTTAATATATATGAGTCTCGTTTCTCTAACTTTATTTGAGATTAACGAGCCAACCAAACAACAATAATGACTGAGACTGATATTTGCATGACATGGCCAAAGTATATATATATATATAAACACCAGTCTCTTTACCACAATAAATTTACGAGGCAGTAAGTAAATGTACTGCTTACTTAAATCCAAATTATAATTTGCGTGGTCTAAAATAAATTTTATGATATGAGCTTTGATGAGGCGTGTAGAGGTGGATTTAAGGGCAACATTCTCTATTTGCAGTACTAATTATTGATAGCTTTTATGAGATTTCCTTGTGTTGCACTTAAAAAACAAATTTAATTTTAGATAAGCTTTAATGATTGAAAATTTTTGGAGCCATAAATCACACTAAATTAGAACAATTAATCACGGATTCAACAATATGCAATGGTGAAAACAAAGCTAACTGAACTTGGAAAGTACTATTACTAGATACGAAAGCTCCATCACCCAGCTTTTGAAATGCATTCTTGATTTCTAAACAGGTTTAAATTAAACATAATCAATTGGCTTTGGATTGACATCAAAATTACACATTCAACTTGCTGGCACTTGCCAAAAAATAAGAACCTAGGCTAACTATACTTATAGAGCAAGTAATTAGCAATCTCAGCTGAAATGATACATAACAAGGTTCTGGTTTTAAGGCAAAACAAAAACTGGGCGACAAGGCCTTAACACATTCGCCATATCCACATTCACCATCATATGGCCTGCTTCACCCTCATTTCTTTATCCAGAAGTTTCCAGGTAAAGTAGAGAAGAATTATAATTCAAACTGAAGACTGCACAGCATGTCATTGGAAAAGAAAGGACGCCTACAATTTAGGGAACATTAGAAATATCAGTTATAACAATGATATTATCTGATTATCTAACTATCTAACTGCAGAAACGAGGCAAAAAAAATAACGGATTTTCTTACATCTGGTAGCAAACTATACTCCCCGTCGATATTCTAGTTGCTTAGTGTTCTCTAGTAAAACCTGCCAACCAATAAAGACATAAGGATTGCTAGGCCAAGACAAGAATGTAAGCTATGTTTGAATTGAAGCGTCTTTTTTCTCTACGTAGTGCAAAATTCAGGATCACCACTGAAATGGGCAAAAGTCCTTACTTCTCTAATGTGATTTGCAATTGCTTTGCAGCCTTCAATTGCTAGTTGCATGACATTTTCCAAATTGTCAATTGGTAATTTGGAGTCCATCTACATCATTACAATACTGAAAGAAATTACTACACAAGTTTAAATACATTTTTATGAAGAAGATAAAGGAAATGAAAAAGAGAAAGAACCTGAAGAAGTGTAACTTTATCCAACTTGGGCAGAATTCCCACAGTTACATCAGGGCCTCCAGCACTGTCCTCTACATAGTTCAAATCTGTCCATATTCATATGGCAACTTTAAATAATTATCATGACCCAAGCAACACTAAACAAAATGTTAAATGGAACATAAAAGACACAGCCCCTACAATCACCCAGTTAAAAATTCAGCAAACAGAAGAAGTATACCAAGCAGAGGAGTGCTATTAAGGTATCCAGCACTACATGAAGTAACGAGATCAAGCATGGGGATACCGGCGTCGGTAAGGGCCAAAGTTGCAGCATTGATACAAGCAGATCTAGTTCCTGCAAAAGCATTTCAAGAACAAAATTACTGAATTTTCAATAGTAAACAGCTTACACGAAAGCAAGTTTCAAAATCACTAAAAATTAACAGGATACAAGTTATTGAAAGAGCAGTATAGAGAAACAGAACAAAATGACAAGGAAATGATGATCATGAGACCCCATACAAGAGTTTCATTTTACCTCCATCTGCTTGAAGAACTTGGACATAAATATCTATCTACAAATTAAAAACACATATCATGAGAAACAGAAATTAAACAATCTGCCCTAAAGTAGAAGAAGTTCCAAAGACATAAATAAAACCTGGGAACGAGGCAATAGATGTGTCAATATGCATGCTTCCATTGTTTGCCGAATAACCAGAGAAATTTCAGTGGATCTCCTGTAGCATGAGCAAACTTCCATCAAATAAGGAGCAATGGATCTATTATGCTAAGATAGCAACGTATTGCAAAATGCACCTAGTTTCAAACCATCTTTATGATGGCAAATGTAAAATGTCATTTGTTAACCTCAGTTTGACCCACAAAAGTCAAGAGATCAATAATCTAGTGTGAGGGAGCCTTGCATTGTGGAACAATTGAACATAAAGTACTAAAATATATAAATGAAACGAGGTAAAAATATGTGTAAGAGTATGGCCACATATGACAGAACCATTGAAAACAGAAATTCTAGAATATTTGGTCAAAGAAGATGCTTAAAAGTAAAGCATAAAGAAAGGATAAGACCTAGTTGAGGAAAAAAGCATCCAAAAATCCCGAACCATTAATGGCTCCAAGATGGTCATTACAGCAGGTTTCAACCTTTTGATTAGAAATCCCAATTTGCAATGCCAATGGATATTACGAGGTAAGGAGCAGACATGCAACTTTTGCCAGTAATAAGATCTTACTACAAGTCAATTTAATGCATATGCTGCCTTGACTTGGCATGTCCGACTGACCAGTCTTTATTTCTGACACCTCACACATAGTTTAAGTCCTACTTCTGCAACATGATGACAAAGTCCTATTCCTTATTAGAATTTGTTCTTGAGATTACTTTCTGTCTACTGCCACATCCACTTCCAATCAATTTCATATACATTTATAAATTATAAGCATGAATCCAGATAAGAAATGTTCTTCCAACACATAATAATTGGAAATAAAATTTACAGTTCCGCACTTGTACGTAAGTCATCCCAGAACCTGGCACAGATAATTTGCATAAAAAATTCAAAATATCCAAAAGAAAAAGTCTTATAAGTTAGAAAAGCAATTAGGATTAACACCTGTCACCCTTTGGTTTCCTCTTGCGATCTCCAGTGCTAAAATTAGCCATGCTGTACTCACAGCGAACCTACACACAGCAATACAATTTTCATCACAGCATCGATTATTAAACCAAATCCACACGCATAACATTATAACTTATCAAACAAAAAGTATTACCAGAGCCTTGTCACTCATTTGTTGGCTCCTAATTTGGACCTGGAACACAGAAGAGATTACTTAAATGAAAAGGGAACAGCATGTAAATCCCAAATGCAAGTTATAATCTTTCCTACAAAATTTAAACTGATTGGCCAAAAAAAAATTACCATGTTCAGGTTATATAGATACTGTGCATAAATGACATAAATAATTGAAGGGTACCTCTCTGGGTCCATAAACGGCGGCAATCACTTTGGTATTGCCCATTTCGAAAGAGGCAGAGCTGAGAATCGAAACAGCAGAGAAATCCAGCGTCAAATTTGAATTTTTTTTAAAAAAAAAAAAATAAATAAATAAAACGAAGGAGAATAAAAGCTCAATAGTACCCATCCGCTTTGGCTACAACACCAATCTCTGCTCGAAGTTGCCGCATCTAAGATAGCAAAGGGAAACGATGATAAGAGGAGAAAGCTCATAAGATAATTGAACGAAAACTCAAAAAGTTGTTCTTTTTGAAACTTATAGACACAGAGACATTAAAAAATGGAAACCTGATGAGCTAATAGAGAAGAAAACCAGATACGAAAGTACCTCCATGGGACGGCGACCGTCCAATCGAAGTCCTTCGGGGCTGACGTATTCCATCTCCGGCGACTCTGCACAGTGGATGCTTTGGAGGGAAGGGGGCGCAGAAAAGGGGTTAACAGTTAACACGGATTCGAAGGACCGGCGTCGTTTTGCTTTCACTATGTCCTTGGCTTGATGCTGTGGCTTTCCAAAGAGTATTGTGAAGAAGTTCTTGTAATAGATAGTAAATATTCTTTGGTAAAAAAAAATTCTGTGAGAACTTGTGAGTATATCAAATTATAATTTTTTTTATACGGTTTAGTACTCTAAGGTTTTAACTTAGGAAAGGATAATTATCAAAATTAAAGAAAGTGATATTTTTTAGAAATTTCATATTTTCAAAAGTCATAATTATTTGAAAAAAAAAAAAACTCTTTTTAGGTGTTTTCAAATGTTGTTGTGGAAATAAAGCTCATAAATAAAGCTTCTGCACTACCAAAAAAAAGAAAAAAGCTTTTGCATAAGCTTTATTTACACTATGTTTGAGACACACTGATGTATATCACACATTAGATTTTTTGACTTAATAAAGTGTTTTTTTTTTTTGTAAAACTTATAATAAATTTTTCAAATTAAAAAAATCCTTATAAGATATTTAAAAAAGGTACCCAAACATATATAAAGACTTTTTTTTTGAAAAAAAATAAAGTGTACTTTTAAGAAATTTTTTCTATTCAAACACGTACTACATAAAAATAGAGAGTATTTATTTTCATATCTTGCAAAACTTACTTTGAGAATATGTTGTTCATGTGATTTTTCAGAAGTTCAATTTACTTGTTAATTTTTTTTTTGTTTGGTAACCTACTTGCTGTATTCTATAATGCCACACATGGATAGACTCAGCACCCATCAAATGGATTAAATAATATATGTGCATCCTCTTTATATTTTTTCCAGAACACTGCCTAAGCAATGAAAAATCATTCACCTTATTTGATGATCCTACCTCATTCTCCGCTTCGAAACTATCTGCTGCTAAGGCAGCGATGACCTTCTATCTTGGGCAAAATAATAATAGTAATAATAAAACTTTGCAGCTATGTGTTGTAATTGCCTTTCTGATAGCCTCCAAGAAGGGATCTACTTGATTTGCTCCTTTGTTATTCCACTCTATTTGACCATCTCTTACTGGCTTTTGAAGCATCTATTGTAGTGAATTTTTATATTTGCTCAGATTCTGGTTTAATTGAGGAAGATTGATTTGTGAAGAAATGAAAAAAAAGACATGTTTGGAATAACGATAGGTGAGTGCTACAACTAAGGCAAGTCCCACATCGATGGATTTTAGAGAAGAAAAAGCGAGAATGAGGTATAAATAGAGAAGGTTGGGCAACGTTTAAACATACTTACCTGGACAGGGTCAATGGGTGATCCTAAAGGCCCATGGCCTAGGTTGGTGACCTCCATTGCACTTAGGAGGGGTGCCCGCCTAAGGTCTCCTCAAGTAGGAGAGCCTATGTCATAATTTGTGGTAGTGGGGCCCTGCGTTCGCGCGGGCCCTGTCAATATTAGTGTGAATCTTGAAATGGGCCAGGTTGGCCCAAAATTGCTAGTTTAAATAAGTTGGCTCAATATCTATAAATTTACTGATTGGAAATTCAAGTAATTTTAAGTTATATGTACCTGATTAGTAGAGTTAAATTATTTGATGTTAAATATATTTATTTTATTTTTTTAAAATAAACTTAAAAATAATTATTTTATACATATATTATTTATATATTAAACATACTATATAATATTTAAAAAGGTTAATGGTTACTCAATAAAATTTTACAATGCCAATCAATAAAATAAGGCTTAATTGTAATTTTGGTCCCTCTATTTTAACCACTTGAACGTTTTGGTCCCCCTTCTTTAAAAATGAACTATTGAGTCCCTCTATATTCATAAAATGTACAATTTTAGTCAATTTATCTTTAAGTCAAAATTCTTAGGTTCATTTTAAGGTATAAAATTCTTTGATTCATAATCTCACAATTCAGATTGAAGAGCTACATCTTATGAACCTCCTAACTAAATTTTAGCTCGATCTAACGGTGAGACTCAGCCCAAAATACCAAAATTATAATTTTTCATCTAACCTCAAAATTTAGACTTTTTTACCGTTAGATCGAGCTGAAATTTAATTGGGAGATTCACAAGACGTAGCTCTTTAATCTGAATGATGAGATTATAAATCAGAGAACTTTACACCTTAAAATAATCCTAAAAATTTTGACTTAAAGATAAATTGACTAAACTTGTACATTTTATGAATATAGAATGACTCAATAGTTCATTTTTAAAGAAAAATGACTAAAACGTTCAAGTGGTTAAAATAGGAGGACCAAAATTACAATTAAGCCATAAAAAAAAAATTGGTGATTGGTGAACGTTTGGATGTGGCAAACAAGGAAAAGTAAAATCAGGCACACAACTCTTGAGACATTGTAGATTTTTTATTTTTTTTTTTGGTAATAGAGACATTGTAGATTTAACTACACAATGGAACGTATTTAAACTTGTCAATGAGAAAATATGAGACATAACAATAAGCATACATTTTTTTTTGGCTAATGTTATTTTTTTTTTTTGGTAATAAAGCTAATGTTATTTGTATGTATATAAATTTACATCTCCACATATAGCATAATCTACATTGACTAAACTTATCTAAAGTTCTAAACTTTAATTAAACATATTTAAACTTTATATATATATATAATATTCAAGTTTTTTACGCCACCTAACCAATAGCAAACGCACGTATCTCATAATTTATTTTTTGTTTTTCTTTTTCTTTTTTTCTGGTCGTGAAATGATTGATAATACACTTTGACGAACTGCGCATGCAATTGCACGCCACAAGACCAGATAGACAAAGTTGTTGATCGAGAGAAGGACAGTAAAATTGTAAAACGAAAAATGGGTAGGGTTACTAATGTAATTACGAGATATTTGAATGTCTTGCCTAATTGACCGAAAAAATAAGGACATTGACTTAAATAATACAAGTTTATAAATTATATATGTAAAAAAATATATTTTTAAACTATTTATAAAAATTAGACAATTTTAATTATTTTAATGGTAAACCGTGAACATGCTAAATTTTTTTAGTGTTTATTGTCTACAAAAAATAAATTGTGTATCTCACATTATTTGAGCTAGATGCAGTATAGTGTTTTTCTCTTACATGATATCTCTCATTTAGGTTGTTCATTGTATTTTATTAAAATAATCAAAATTGTTATAGTAATTTTATTGAAGTCAAACTACATTAATATAACGAGATATTATATCTTAATTACATGTTTAATTACAAAATAAATACGCTACATTAAGATAATATTTTTCTCCTTGTCACTATTTTTGAAATAACTTATTCATAGTTGTCACTTTAATTTGAAATAGCATATTATTGGTAAAATAGCATGACACTTTGTAAATGAAAAGTTAAACAATCTAAATTGATTGAGTGTCTCATTATATTAATGGAATATGACTCTAATATATTCACTCTCAAAAATATCCAATTTTTATAATAAATTTACACAATATTTTATTTTCATAAATATTTTGACAAACAATAATTTTTGGGTCAATTGGCCCATCGTCGTCCGCGAAGGAGAGGAATGAATTGGATAGACGTGGAATAATATGCTGCATTTAACTCATCCTTTCTTGTAGAGCCGCAATAAGGCCCACAACGCTTGTCCTTGACGTGGAATACTGACAATGCTTACGGGACCCACAAAAAGATAAAGGAGAAAAAATGGGGGGTATATTATTGTTCCCCCCTCTTTCTCCTAACGGTAAGAAAAAACCTTTTTTGTTGCGTGATTTGTTCTTAATTCTTCTCTTTACTTTTAAGATATCTATAATTTAATAAATATAAGTAGTCTTATATAATTTGTTAAAAATAAAAAAAAATCCCATATGTTTATAGTGATTATGAATATGGTTTACATCTATTTAACATAAATTATCCATATCTAATCACAATT
This sequence comes from Cercis canadensis, assembly GCA_003255065.1. Taxonomy (NCBI): domain Eukaryota; kingdom Viridiplantae; phylum Streptophyta; class Magnoliopsida; order Fabales; family Fabaceae; genus Cercis; species Cercis canadensis. Next base: position 133,438 of record QAOA01002758.1, read on the forward strand.
TAAATGTCTAAATTTTTGCATAATAAGATTTTCTAAATCTAAATGTAAATAAATATTATATATTTAAAAAAATCACAAAAGTGATTGTATGAAAAATGTAAATTTCTTTAATTGTGAATTTTACAAACAGAATATTTTATCAAACTAAATCTATTTTTTTTTTTACTATGATAAACATCTTCCATCAATAAAAAAAAATTATAAATTATTCTATTTCTTCCCATGAGAAAGTTAAAAAAAAAAACAAAAGGAAAGCTAAGCACTGTGAATTATACATTTATACCACCCCTTTTACCTTTTCGCCTATATACACAAAGCTAAACACTGAAGCCAACAAGCATACTTGGATAACTTCACTCCATAAGGCAACTACAACAGGAAAAGGAAGAAAAGAGAAGAGAAAACTTATTCCCAATCCTATCACCTAAAGTGCTAAACAGAATTTTCACCAAAAAAAAAAAAAAAANAAAAAAAAAAAAAAAAAAAAAAAAAAGTGCCAAACAGAAAGGGAAAATTAAGCCAAGGAAGGAAAAATAAAAGGAAAATCACCAAAAAAATAATAAAAAGAAAGGAAATCATTGTCTGTTTAGGTTGTAGAATGTTATCGGATGCGGTTCCCGCCATGTCAGCAAACAAAAGGCGCGCGTGGATCTCGCAGTTGATCATTTCCTGCCTCTTATTACTCTCCCAAACCCAAACCCTTCTCCTCCAATGGACCCCAACCATCTTTCTCATCACTTTCTCTCTCTCAAGCACATATACACAACAAGCTTTGTCCTCTTCCTCTTCCTCCTCCTCTCGTGACCCAACTCTGCTCAATTCCGGTTCCATTCCCTTCTTACATTCCTCTAACAACTCCGGTTTCCCCCTCTCGCCCGAGATTCAGATCTAACCTCTTCCCAGGATCTCCTTCAAATTTACCTTCATTCTTAGCTCCTTTTATATTCCCCTGCTTTCTCATCCATACCAATAAATCCACACAATTCTGAACCAAAATTCAAATTTTTTTTTTCTGCATAAAAAACCCAAACTCGAATGCCGTTTACATGTTTTCCTTCGTTTTCTTAATCAGCATTCATAATTTTTCACAATGAGCTTCTTCGTCGATTACCCAGTTTTCATTGAGCCAGAATTTGTTCATTCTCTGTAAAGGGTGGCTGAAGTTTCAATAATTTTTTTTTTTCTAACCATCTACAACACCCGCATTTTAAAAATAGCAACTTTGCGGTGATTTCTCACAATTGAGCTTCTCCCTTGCATACCAAAAATTTGCTGAACCAAGAATCTGCTTATTCTCTATAAAGGTTCGCTGAATTCGGCAACATCAATGGCAGAACCACCAACAAAACCAACCCTGCAGAAACCACCGGGTTACAAAGACCCATCCATGCCAGGGAAACCGGTGAAACCAGCTATTCGAAAACCAGTTCTCCCAGCTTCCTTTCAGCCCAAAAAGACAAGGCGAAGCTGCTGTTGCAGGAGTTGCTGCTGCATCTTCTGCATTGTCCTTTTCATCATCGTCTTCGTCCTCATCATCATCGCTGGGCTCATCTACCTCGTCTTCGATCCTCGTGTACCGGTTTTCCACCTGCAATCTTTTCGGCTACCACAATTGAATGTCACCAATAAACCTGACGGCAAGTACCTCGACGCGCAGACGATGGCGAGGGTGGAGGTGAAGAACCCGAGTGGGAGAATGGTGTGGTATTTTAAAGATACGAATTTTGAGATTTCCGCAAATAATGGGGATGTGAGTTTGGGGTCGAAGACGATACCTGCGTTCTCGTTGAAGGGGAGTGAGGTAACGAGTTTGAAGGTGGAGACGAGCGTAAAGAAGACGCCTTTGGATGATGGACAGGGAAAGAATTTGAAAGGGAAACTAGAGAGCAAAGAGTTTGTGCCCACTGTGGAGGTTCGTACAAAAGCAGGGGTGAGTTTGGAGGGATTCAAGATAGGGATGGTGACAATTGATGTGGAGTGTGGCAATGTCACTTTGAAGGACCTTGAAAATGGAGAAATGCCAAAATGCACAATCACTCTCCTCAGATGGTAACACCTTACTCCCAACTTCATCAAACTTTATTGCCTTTTTTCTTTACTATTTCATTAACTATGCCATTTCATTTGAATTTACATTCATAAATTATAACTTGAAAGATTGGTTTAGCATTGGTATACACCACCCTTACTTATAGTTTTACTCAATTGATACAGTCATTGTTGTGCACTTTCATATAAATGGCTCGTCTTGATGAATGCCTATGTATGATTTAAAGATGTGTAACTACTAACTATAATCATTTTGTCTTTTAATTTTAATTTATAATCTTGTGTTATAGCATTTTTTTTTGAAACTAGAATTTGTATTGACATTGAAATATAAAAATCTAAGCTTTCTTGTTGATGAACACCACCTAATCTATATAAAATTGGATTTTGTTTCACAAATTTGCTCAAATAATTTGTATACTATGAATGATTGCTTATCTCAAAGTTTACATAGTAAAAGAAAGCGGTGATGTTACATAGGATAAGAGTGTAAACCTGGCTTTGTTTTTGTTTTCTGTAATGTGTAATTGAAGCTTAACCTAGTTCATTTTCTCACTAATACCACCTCTTCTTATTAGAGCAATCTTTGTTTCATTTGGGACTTAATTTTTCAAAATCAAGGCTATATATGTGCTTGTCACAACTTCCTAATGGGGTTGAAGGAAAGCCCCTGTTTTCTTTGGGAGCTATAAACAGAGCACCCTGAATATGGCTCTTTTTCTTTTTAATTCTTTTATTTTTTGGAGTAGAGATTAGCCACTAATAATTGATTATTCGGATTAAAGTTTGCTGGTTTTTTATTGAGTGCAGGGTCAAAATAAAGTGAGTTGGGGGATGTGTTCTATATATGGAGAAGGTTTGCCAATAGCAGACTGCTGTCCATCACGCAATTCTGAAGGCCAATATTTTTACTTATATTGGGTTGCAGCTAAATTTTACAATTCTTTTTCTGTATCTTCAGATTAGGAAAGTAAAATTATAATAACAATAATAAAAATAAAAATAATGAACATGTAAAATATTCTTTGCAAAGGAAAAGAAAATGGTCATAAAAAGGGGATCATGTATAGCAGTTCAACTTAAACGTGCTGCCTCATCTAAATCTGTAGTGGGGTGCATATAAATTCATACATGGGGTTTGTATTTATCAATCTTATTTATTATTTGTTTATGTGGTTGTTCATAGGAATTTCACTCAACTACAACTCTAGATCTTCTTGTTCTTCCTCTTTGCAATTAAAGAATCAGTCCATGTCGGTGGGGTTCCTTGGAGAATCCAAGGATCTGACAGCTTGCCTTTTTGTTTTTCTTTGGGATTAGTTTAAATTTATGATAAATCTAATCAATAAGTTAATGCAAAATTAAGTAGGTTGTGGTATTTTTAGGTGTAATATAGCATTCTATTTGGTAAAAGCCAAGTTGGAAAGACAACTTAGGGGCCAAGGCTGCCTTGTGAAAAACATGGTTAGTGGTTAGCAAGAGAGGGATATGAGAACTGAAAGCATAACTGAGATTTTCAATGTAATGTAGAGAAAGTAAGCATGGAATTAAAAGCATAACTTCCTACTCCCTCGCTTTTAGGAGAAGCTCCAAAATCAGGGGTGAAAAAGAATAAGGAAAATTAATCCACCTAAGCATGGTTTCGTTTTCACCATAAAATAAGATTGGCAATTTAACATATATTTTCATATAAAAATATTGTAAGAAGATACCATCACATTTAATAATGAAGTAATTTAATGAATTGCCAATGTTTACCAAAAGAAAAAACGCTCTTCCAATCTTTTTATTGCTGAGATATTTACCAACTAGTCTTTTATCTTAGCCTAATTTGCAAATACAACATGCTCAGAAATGGGTTAACCATTTTTCTTTTGGTAAACTATTGTGTTAGCCTTTTATTTACTTATTTATTTATTGTGAGCAATTGACTTAGCTGTTTGGACATAAATAGAATGGATATTAAATAGATTTTGAACATCTGCAATTATTAGAGAGAAAACTTCACTCTTATCCTTAAATACCCGTATGTTTGGTTTTGGACTATGGAGGAGAGAAAATTAAGTTCATCCTAAAGTTTAATCCATAAATAACAAGTTAAAGTTCACAATAAATTTCATTAGTGTTGAAAATAAACCTTTGATTTATAAATTATACTGTTACTAGTATTAGGCCTCGTGCGATGCACGGGCGCTGCAGTGGGAGGCGACATAAAATAAAAAATCCTATTAGATCACTATTGGGGTTGGTTTAGTGGTTATCTAAATTATAGTTTTATTAGAATTTTTGAAAACTTGTTCACATTGTGTAATCCTACTTTTTTTCCTAGTGTCATAGAAAATCCTATTTAATCACCCATTGGAATTGGTTTATTGGTTACCCAAATTATAATCCTATTAAAACTTTAAGAAACTTGTACCCGTGATTTAACCCTAATTTTTTTTTGAGTGTTATAGGTTATTTAATTTTTTTCCAAAAACTATACTTAGACCTAGTTATAATTTTGATTTTGGTTCCCTTTCCCTTTCTGTTATGGTCACAATTATCATACACAACCTTTACTCATTCCAGCCCATTATATTTCAACACGATAGAGAAATTGTAACATGATTAGAGTACCATTGTCATCTAATTATTATTACTATTTTATATAGATTTAATGTAATGTTATAACATGGATAACCATGTGTAAAGTTATACCATTGTCATCTAATTGTAACATATATTGTATAGATGCAATATATGAAAAGTATCAATCATGAATCCANAAAAAAAAAAAAAAAAATTGAATCCATTAATTATTAACTTTTGTATTACTATTTAAGGAAAAGAATCATCTAATTAATTAGCCATCTAATTATCTAAAATTATTTTTTAAAATTAGAGACTACAATCAATGATTTCTAATTGAAACATGAATGCTAAATGATCTAAGCATGAAAAATTTTGGCAATAAATATAAGTAAATTTTAAATTATAAATCAAGGCACAATTTGATTACCACTCTGAATTATTAAAATATTTAAATAGTTAAGCACAATTGAGTAGGTTATTAAATGTGAATAATTTTGTTTCATTTCACAATTTTTTTTACACCATTGTCACTCACAAATTTGATTTAAGTATTATTTTAAGATTACACGAATGGAGGACTACAATCCATACTTTCTTTATTGATGAGCCAACAACAAAAAATAAAGTACCTAATAAAATAAAACTACATGAAAATTTTTGCATAACCTTGAATATTTGGTTCTATGCCCTAACTTGTAACAACTCATGCATCCGATGCACTTGAAATTGCATTGTTAGACCCCGAGCATCATCTGTTGAGTAAAAAGATAAGTAAATTTTTTTTCCACCCTATACTGTGCTTCAAGCTACTCATTTTTTATCCAGTGCACCTCCAAAATGCTCTTAATGAATCTGACTTCAGATTAATGCCACTAACAAACATGGTTATTACAATGGGCTCATGAATTTGAAATATGGTTGTATTTTAATCATAGTCAATGCTTTGCAGTCCATTTGTCTTATGTACCTATGCATATCTTTAAAAAGTCTAAAAATGGACTTCATAGAAGATAAAATATCCAACAGGAAAGTAAAATGAAACAATGGTAGGAAGAGAATCTTTGGTAACTTTTGTTCACTTTATTGATCTGTAAGAACATATATGAATATAGCTTTCAAGGAGTATAACTGAGATCCAGTAGTACACTTTTCCTATGCCAATGGAACAACAAAATAGGTTACCACATGTGAGGATTTTAGTGGCAACTCATACATATTATAATTATTGAAAATTATACCATATATAAAACAAAAAATGATTAAAGATGAAAATTCCCCAAAGTAGAAAGAATGACAACGTCTATGTGAAAACAATACAACACTTCATCTTGCACATTGTCATCTAGCTCTGCATATGAATGACTTTTATAGGTGGAGCAAAAGAATAATATAATCACTCAAACAAAACTTTTTAACTTCCATCAGTATCTCTACTACCAGCAACAACTTTACACATTCCTTTTATATAGATATTTTTCCAATATATAGGGGCATGTATTTAGTCTTATTTTGAACCCAGGTTCATCCTTCTTAAAGTTGACTCCATTTCATTGTTAATCATGATGTCTATTAGCTTTAAAGTTAATTGGTGTATATGAGCATCATTCCTACGATTCCTCTTCCAATTTAAGGCATGCATTAATGCTCCATATTTTTTCATTATATTTCAAAAGAAGTATTTTACAAATAAAAAACGGTTTGCACCCTAATTGGTTGTGGAGTTTATATAAAAAAAATCATAATGTATTCCCAGATGTCAAATGCCCATAATTTATACCAATTTATTACCTAAAATTTCTCATGTTTTTTATGAAATGAATAAATATTTAGGCAAAGAAAAAAGATTGACCGAAGGCACCATATACTGTTTTGATCAACATTAATTTTGCTAAAATCGTGGCATGAAATGGTTAAACCAAACTTTCTTATTAAACAAATCATAAAAAGTAATATAAAAGCCATAACCAATTGCACCTTAATTGACTAACCAATCCCAATTGAATCATGAATATATGAACAACTAATGAGCTAAATTGAAGGATCCAATAATGGGAATGATTTTATGGTCTCAATTAATTATTAATTAACATAATAATACCCCTAAAAATTGATTCAATTTTTTCTCCTTCTTACTGACTTTTATTTATTTTCAATTTTGTAACAATTATCAAATAAATAAAAAATAATTTGATTTACATATTATTTAAACTTAAACTGTTTCTTTTTTTCTTTTTAACATAATAAATTCACACTCTTTCATATTAACATAATTAATATAATTGAAGTTTATTTTGTCTCAATTAAACTTTTTTTTTTTCTTACATAGATCACATGAGAAATTCTTATAAGCAGGAAGTCCATAAACCCATGGATCCATACAAATACTTTTATAGATGAGATAGTGCTACTTTGGCAAGTGGGCGACTTTGTGAATTTAAGCGTGGAATAAGCATTTTTATAATTAGAATGGCTATTTTGGTACTTTGACCTAAATATTGTACTTTAGGAATAAATTTACACATCTATGATAATTTTTAACTTATTTACACATATATTACATATTTTTTTTTTTTAAAAAAAACAGAATTTGGTATATGGAGACCATCAGACACATCATTGACCACACAGGTCTACTGTGAACGCGCCACATGACCAACGACATATCTAGTGGTCCCCACATACCAAATTTTGTTTTATTTTTATTTTATTTTATTTTTAAAAAGTATAATATATACTCAAATAAGTTAAAAATTATCATAAATACATAAATTTATTTCTGAAATACAATATTTAGGTAAAAAAGCTTGCCTATTTCTAAATTCTAACTTTTTTGTTTGGCTTCATGTCTGAAAACTACTTTTTTTAAACTACCACTATTACAATTGGATAAGCGAGAACCCACAAAGTTTAGGCCTTTTGGGTCCATGAGTGCACAAAGCTAAGTGGGCCAATTTTACATTGAGCCCATGCCGCGTTTATTTGATTGGGAAACACCAGTTTTGCCGCAGGCTTCAGCCAATCATTGGTTTGTAAGGAGGGAATGGTCATCATGAGGTCCAACTCACCACACAGACACACGCTTGCACTCTGAATTCCTGTTAAGACATTTCAAGTTGGTTTCTATTCTGTCCCCTTTCACTTTTAGAAGGAAAACAAAAAAAAAAAAAAACCCTGTTTTTCTCTTTCTGCTTCTCCCTTTAGATCGAAGGAAATCTCATAGGTTCATCCATGGCTTCCAAGCGGATCTTGAAGGAGCTCAAAGACCTCCAAAAAGACCCTCCTACCTCCTGCAGTGCTGGTACAATTTACTCTACCATAATCCTTTATCTTTTACCCGGTTCTGTTTCATTTCCTGTTGTTTCTCTCTTTCCAATAGTCATGAGCTTCATATGGGACTTGATCTATGAGTTTTTTGGGATTTATAGCCATCCTGGTCGTTCTCTTTTGTAGTTATATGGGTGTATCTGAATTTTGTTAGATGTCTGTGTATATTCATGCATCTGATGAATTTGCAATATTTGAAGAAGCTATGATGAGATATTGTATATTTAAATGTCTTGTAGTCATGAATTCTAGAAGATCATTGTCAAAATGGGATTTTGCGAGATATTTTCTTCAGTCCTATAGTTTCTGAGGTGATAACTGACTATTAAGATGCCTTTAGTTTCTTAATTTTGTTTAAATCGTAATTTACTGACATGAACTTTCATTTCTTCATTACTTTCTTTGTTATTTTTATTGGCTGTTGAAATCTAGTTGGTAGCTGTTATGCTAGATGAGGGGATGGTCTTCTGAAATTTGCCTGTTATAACTATTAATTTGTAATCACTTCGTATTCAATTTATTTCACAGATTTAGTGAGAATATCTATCTAAAAGCATGCATTTACCACATTAAACATGGAAATATTCAAGCTTATTTAAGCAGCAAAATGTCTTTCTCTCTCTCTTGTTGTATTCCGTTTAGCTGGGAAACACTTTTTCCCAGACTATTTTCTCTGATTTGATCTTTTTGATTGTTTATTACATTTCTGAGTTGCAAGGCTGCATTTTCATAACAAGGGTATGCAAGTTTGCGATTCAGTACATAAAATTGGAAAACTTTTAATTTAAAGTGCGTTTTTTTTGTCTGTTAAAAGGTTATTTTGTGATCTGATGTTGATTTTTTGGGGTGTTTATCATATTTACAGGTCCTGTAGCAGAAGATATGTTTCATTGGCAAGCCACGATAATGGGTCCCCCCGATAGTCCTTATGCTGGGGGTGTTTTTCTAGTCACCATTCATTTTCCTCCTGACTATCCATTCAAGCCACCTAAGGTACTACCTTAGTCCTGTTAAACTGTAGGCAAGCTTAGAGATTCTGTCTTTATTATGTTTGGAGAATAGTGGACTCTAGATTTTTATTTTGTGAAAAGAAGTATTTAAAAGCATTAAATTTGCACTTTTATCAATGTCTTAGATTGTTTCTATTCTATTTTTTTTTTCTTTTGCTTTTCAAATATTTTATACACCCTTATGTTACTGTACAGTTTATCCTTCCCATATTCTAATGTGAGAGCCTTAGGGAAGTGATGGAGTTAATTCCTGATAAATGCTAGATTATGGTCTAGGGATTTTTCTTTGGAGGTCCTTGGGTAATAACCAGTGGAAATGTACAATCTTACATTTTAATATACCACATTTAGTGTCTCTGTAGTGGGTATATAATTCTCTGTAGTTGGTATTTTAGTGTTGCTACTGAAAATTGTGTTAATAACTTTAATTCTGAAGAAAATTGTGTTTTAAGTGTTATATATAACTAAATTGCGTTAAAAGATATGGGTTTTATTGATAGTTCCATTTTAGAAGATAGTTGTATTGAATGTAAATATATTTGGTTATGCTTATTGTAAACAGTAATGGTGTACGTCATAGGCATATAAATTGCCTTGTGCAAGGTCAGTGAACCTTCTTGACAAATATTGGTAAAACATGTATGGGCTTGGCATGTTTGCTTTAATCCTACCAATTACAATCTTACATTTTAATATACCACATTTAGTGTCTCTGTAGTTGGTATATAATTCTCTGTAGTTGGTATTTTAGTGTTGCTACTGAAAATTGTGTTAATAACTTTAATTCTGAAGAAAATTGTGTTTTAAGTGTTATATATAACTAAATTGCGTTAAAAGATATGGGTTTTATTGATAGTTCCATTTTAGAAGATAGTTGTATTGAATGTAAATATATTTGGTTATGCTTATTGTAAACAGTAATGGTGTACGTCATAGGCATATAAATTGCCTTGTGCAAGGTCAGTGAACCTTCTTGACAAATATTGGTAAAACATGTGATGGGCTTGGCATGTTTGCTTTAATCCTACCAATTACAAGGATAAAAGAATTTCTTTCCATGTACAATGATCTAGTTCATTCAAATGAACTCTTCCTGCTTGACAATTCAGTTTCTTTAGTCTTATCTTCTGTATACAGAGTTTACTTAACTATTTGGTCTCCTTTGCCTCTCCTCCAGACCCAGGAAAAAGAAAATAGCTTTTCGAATGACTTGCTTTTGCCAATTTGCCTTAAGATAGAATATAGATGTGACTTCAGATATAAGACAATTTGTTTAAATTTTTAACTCTTCATTTCTGTCTGTCTTCCTCTTTTCTTGCAGGTTGCTTTTAGGACTAAGGTTTTTCATCCAAATATCAACAGCAATGGTAGTATTTGTCTTGATATCTTAAAGGAGCAATGGAGCCCTGCTTTGACTATATCTAAGGTTCTGACACCATACTTATTCTTTTACAATAAATGCTTAATGGGTGCTACTTATGTTGAGGGAAATTTCCAACATAGCAATAATGCTGATAATCAGTGAAATGTGTTGGAGGAGTTATCTTGACTTGCATCTACTACACTTAGTTGTCAATCTCATTCTTTTGGAATATAAATCATGGCACAGCTTACAAAAATAATAAGGGTATTCTGCGTGAGCTAATGCTAACATGAGTTCTAGGCATTACAGTATGACATAATTACATACCTATTATTTTCGTTTGACGGATTCTATCTGCGACTATCTAGATTATAGATGCCTAGTTATGGTGTCTAGTTAAAAACTACATAATGATTATGCAGAGTAATATTTGGTGCCAAAAAATTGCAGCACTACTGTAGTCTTTACAGTGTTACCACTGTTAGGATTTTAAAAGGAGCATATCCTGAAATTCATTTGAGAGATATTTGAAGTTAGAACCTTGAGATGGCTTTCAATTTTTGCATGCATAGTTACCTTATTAAGTATTGCTTTCCATTTTTGCATCTGTGATTAATTCAAACCCATTTTTGGGAGGTGTGATTGGGTATTCATTATATGGCATGCAGATTTTTGTACCTTTACAATCTTGACCTTGTGGTATTAATTTGGAATCCTGTAAGGAACTTGTTCCACTTAATCTGTTTTCATTTTTCTTGGGAAACATTTTTGTGAGAAGATAAAGTTGGGAAGCCTATGATTGTAATACATGGTTATAACCCTCATTTCGATTCAATTATTGCTGTTTTTTAAGCGGGTGGGAAGGGTTTCTGTTTCCTTTTTCAGGTGTTGCTCTCCATCTGTTCCCTCTTGACGGATCCGAACCCAGATGATCCCTTGGTGCCTGAGATTGCTCATATGTATAAGACAGACAGGGCCAAGTATGAGACAACTGCCAGGAGCTGGACTCAGAAATATGCCATGGGCTAGCATCTTATGAAGGGCATTAGATGAGGAGTTCCTTCAATTTGTTAAGTGTAATAATGTATAATCTAACTTCTTAATTTCTGCTGTAGACATTCAGGATAGGTCTGTATGATTTTCCATCTGTGGAAGAACTATGCCTTTTTAGTTTGCTTGTATCAAAATTCTTCTGTTGGTGCTGCCACTGTTCTATCTCCTGCTATATATTTCCACTATTAGCAACACAATTATTAGCCCTTCAAGTTGAGTTGGGGAAGCTGAATGGCACCAATGCAGTTAAAATTCCCAGATGAACTATTCTTCAGTCCTGCACAGCAGAAAATATGAACCCCACTGCTTGAAGAGTTATAACCTTGAATAGACATGTAGAACTATAATGGCATAACTGGCATTTAGAACCTGAATCTGCAATCTGCTGAAGAAGAAAATTACAATTATAGTACCTTTTATAAAAAGAATCAACCGTTTATCTTAAAAGTCCCCTTGAACCTCTCAAGAAATTGAGCTCCGTCAAAGCCATTTTTGGCGCAATGGTACTTGTGTCTCTATTATTGAGTTGAACACTTTTTATCCTCTCCTTTTGGCACATACCAAGTTGTAAGTAAATCTTTGTCACGATAAGGCACAGATTCTATCAGTTACTCAAATCCCAGCAAACCTTACTGCCATTGTTGTACGCTTGGCTTCCATTTATTATTGTAGGACCTAGTACAACATTGTCTCTTATCCTTATTGTCTCTTATGCTTAATCTGTTTCCTCGTCTGCCTTTTACTCTTTTACCCTCCTCCACCTTATATGGTATTCTTACAGATTTTATGTTTTGAGGTACTTTTGACTAAATATATATATATATATATATTTCCTTCTTATTGGTACAACATGGATCTAGTTTTGAGAAATTCCTTAGTTTTATATGAGACCAATTAAATTATTACATGTGATCAAATACCAATTTATCAAATGTCAAGTAGTTTGTTGACAACCATATATAATCAGAACCACATTGATATAAAACAAATTTTCATAATTTTATTCAGATCATTATATAGTTGATTCTAGAACTCCAATTTCTTGACACATGGCAATATTACAGTTTTTTGAAACTTTTGTATTGCAAGTACAAGTATCAATTATATCTTTAAATTACTACACAACTACAATTTCTTTTTTCTTTTTGTGCATAACTACAATGTTGTTTAATATATAGGAATCTTGAACTCTAATTTCTTGACACATGGTAGTTAACTCTGTAAAAAAAAAAAAAAAAAAGAGCTATTTTCATTAGTGTTGAAAATACTACAGACACAACCAGCTATGTCTAAACACATGGTAATTAACTTTCATTTGTTTGATATAAAAAAAAAAAATTGCATCTTACTCGACAAGACTTCCATAATAAAATACCTATTATTTAATCATTAAGATGTGATTGAATACTAATTTTTTATTCTATATAAAGATAGTAAGAAAACGATATGAATATGTGGCTTGGGGGAAAATATATAAATAAAATAGCAGTTGTAGAATGCAGTTATCTACAGAAAAATAATTTAGCAACCATATTGGTTCACTCTCTCTCTCTGTCTCTCTTCTCCAAAGTTTGACTTTGTACATTATCTGCAATTTTGGTTGACTTTAAGGTGATTCTTAAGATCTTTTAGTAAGCACATTTAGATATTAATTTTTTGCAATCAATTTTTTTTCTTTTATTTGACAAAAATTAGAAGGGAGTTGGAGAGAACCGACTTAGTTATCTAATCCCTACTATTATGAGCTGAATCTGTATGAGTTCGTTGTATTCTTGATTCGAATTTGGGTTGGTCAAGTTTCTGAATCTCCTAGCAATCCCTATTTTTTTTGAGGTGAGGATTAAGCTATCATTCTTTTATGCTATATCCTCTAAGTGGGATTTAGTAAGACTTATAGTGTGATTTTAGTGTTATTGCGAAGATTTTAAAAAATTGAGTCACTTAATATGTGTCAGAATACATAATTTCTTATAAAATCTAAGAATTATACGATATAAGAAAGCATGCCAAAAAATAAATTTAAAAAAATTATTTTCTAGCACATTTTTCTATGTCATGTTGTTCTTAGATTTTATAAAAAAAATTATATATCTTGACACATATTGGATGATTTAACTTTTTTAAGATATTCGCAATGACACCAAAATCACACTGTAACTCTCGTTGAATCTCATGTGTAAATAAAGAGTATAACATAAGATAGTAGTATAAGAGGATGATAGCATAATACTCATTTATTTAATTAAAAAGATATTGAAAAAAGTTAAAGGGGGGAATTTTTTGAAACTTCACGTGAAAAGAATGAAAAACAGTAAGATACAGCCAGAAATAAATTATTTTTATATTATATCTTCAGTTCAGGTGCCAAGGAAAAATATTTTGTTCATTTCCTACCTACCATTTCAATGAATGTCTTGCTTTACTTTTTTTTTTTTTAATTTAAAAGGGATGTTTTCAAGAAGATAAAAAAATTAGAAAAAATGAATTAATATCTTGCTTTTGCTTGGTCCCCAAGCACCAACAATTGCAGAATAGCACTTCCGCGTTTGGAATTTCTGGACCATTTACATCTTCAGGTTCCATGTTTGCATAAAGTCACAATCACTTCTCCGTTCTCCCTTTTCTCTCTCTCTCTATAGAATTGTCAATACTAGCTTCTCTTCTTGATTCAGCCAATTTTTCATTGAAAATTTGATAGTAATCGAATAATAGAATATTAGAAGATGTTCAACTCACTATATCAATATAAATAAATTCGATTCCCCAATATCTTTACATGTAATTACTCTATATCTAAGGAGCTTGACAAGGTAAATGAATCAATACAATAATGGTCAAAAAGGAAATTTACACAATATCATAATTGCAGAAAGAGTCAACATNCAATATCATAATTGCAGAAATTGTCAACATTTATGTTATTTATTTCTTTCTATTTCAAGAGTAATCATATTGATTTCTAATTAAAAGAAAAAGACATAAAAAAATAAGATAAATCAAAAGACCACAGTTACTTGGTCGGCAAGCGTATACATTGAATTTCGTATAGGAAGATTAAAAATTGAAAAAACAGGTACTAATTGGTAATTATGGAAGTATAGGGAAACAGAACAGCACTAAATACTATAATTATCATTTAACTCATAAATTATTATTTGATTATGGTAATATTCTAGGCAGTCAAAGTTTCCTGCCTGACATGACTGTGACCAAATGATATCACCACCAAACTAATGCGAAGGAAATGGTCCCCCATCTCACGTGACAAATATCTCTGTAAGAAGCTGCTAATCTGACCCCACTGTTTCCGATCTCACCTCTTTCCTACAAGTCACTGTCAGCCACGTAACCTCTCCGTTTTACAGCGTGTGCCCCAAGAATCCTCAAGGTCCCCCAAGTGTCCGTTACTTGGATACCAAAAGTATCAATATATTGAAATATCATATTAGTCAAAAAAAAAAAAAAATCAACTACTTTAAATTTTTTTCACAAATTTTAGATTAGTTATTTAAATCACAAGTAGTAAAATAATAACTGAAATTACATATATTATTTATTTTAGTTGACAAATTTATGAGACCTATATAAAACTTACAAAATACACAACTTATATTATCTTTATATTTGTAGTATAAAATAATTAGCTAAAATCTTAATATAGTCCAAGTATTCTTAAATTTATTTTAATTGCATATTCTTGCACATATGTCTATTTTTGTTTTTTTTTTTTTACATGCACATATGTCTAAATTTATAAGATTACATTTAGATTTTTAATTTATAACTCAAACATAACTAATCATTTTATTCAAAAAGGTATAATTAGACCTTTTCTTTTTAATAACATTTTTAAAATTTTATAAGTACCTTGAATATACTCACTTAATTTTTTTTTTCAAAGTGTAAGAACAATGTTCCCATTTTCATATTCTTAATTTAGTCATTTCATTATTGTCTAAATTTTAAAATTTAGAATGGTAAAAAGACTAAAATGAAACAAAACTAAAAGACGTTTAAACATCAAATTAGAAAACATAAAAGAGTCAATTAAAATATATAACCTCTTTAAGGATTACATCATAAATTATTAACTTACCCAAGAAAATAGAATCTAATGAATAAACCAACGTACCTTTTACCGGGCCAACCAGTCCAACGGAACGGTTTCATTCATATATGCGGCGAGTCGTATGATTGTCATACGCCCACCGGAATCTGCGCCTTGGTCTTCTTTTTAAGATTTTTTTTTTTTTTTAAAAAAAAAGAATTTCCTAAATTACTTAAATTTCACTCACACGAAAATAAAATCAAAATTCGTAAAAAGACATTATTTGTTTTAAAAATTAATTTTAAGAAAGTAGAGCAAGTAAGATCCTACTATAAAACAGTGATTCTCGGCGATTTGACTCTACCCACTTGCGAGGACTCTGCTAGTCTCTTCCCCTCCCATGGTGGTCTCTTCTGTAGCACTCTATTTCTGCTTCGTGACCCTTCATTGATGTAAATGTAAATTTCTCTTCTTCTTCAAATGATGAAAGAAACCAGGTTCTCTATGATGAAGCAAACCAGGTTTTCCGAGAAGGTAACCAGTTTCCATGAGCAGAGAATTGTGACAAACAAGATAGTGAAATCTGGGTTTCCGGGTGGGGCTCCGAAGGTTATTCGGGTTTCAGTGACTGACAACTATGCTACAGAGTCTTCCAGTGATGAAGATGATGATGGAAGGCAACAACAACAACAACAACAACCCAGAGGGAAGAAAGTTGTGAATGAGATCAGAATCGATAACTGTTCGAATTTCATGGTCTACAGAGACACCCATGGAATTCATAATCCACCTATGTTATCCAAGAAACAGAAGGCTAAGCTTAAGCAAGACAGGAACTTTTCCTCTGCGGGGAAGCCCATCAGAACGGAACAGCTTCCCAGGAAACAAAATAAGTTTCGTGGCGTCCGGCAACGGCCGTGGGGGCGGTGGGCGGCGGAGATCAGAGATCCGACGAAGCGGACCCGAGTGTGGCTGGGCACCTTCGACACTGCCGAGGAGGCAGCAGTTGTCTACGACAAAGCAGCAATTAAGATCCGAGGTCCAAATGCTCTCACGAATTTCTCTAAACCCCCCGAAAAATCGCCACCCGTCAGAGAAAGTTTACATTTTGATACTGATAATTATGGCCATTGCGAATTCAAACAAAGTCCCACGAGGCATTGCGACTTCGAACATAGGGCTATGTCGCCAGGCAGTAATGGTGGGTTGAATCTTGACTATGATTCAGGGAAAGAGTACCATGATTTGCCCTCACCCACCTCTGTTCTGAGATTTCAGCCTATAGAAAACGGACCAGAGGTGTCTGGATCAGAATGGCTTGCCATTCGAGAGTCTCAAGCCACAGAAGAACGAGAAGAACCATGTTTGCAAGTTGATAATGTTTCGTTTTTGGATTCACCATTGTTTCATCTTTATTCGGAGTATTATGAAGTTCCCCAACCACCATTTTTCGATTTCCATGAAGAAACATTTGTAACCCAGTTAATTTCCAATCACAATTATGGAGACATTCCGTTCAATCTCGATGAAGATTTTGAGTCGTGTAAATGGGATGTAGATAGTTACTTTCAAGACCCCTTGTCATTGCAATAAGACTAAGCTGGGTTTCAGGGAGCAGTTGCAGCAGGGCTATGGGCTTCTCAAAGACTGAATCTTTGAGCATTATTCAGTTGAATTTCTTGGAGTCAAGCATTAAGAAGAAATGACAAATGAGAATCAAAAGGTGTCAAGTATTAAGGGGAAATGATAATTAAATCTGTTGTTGAGGATGAAGGCAAGGTGAAATTTTTGCTTTAGTTGTGTTCAAGTGTGTAAAGGCGAAGTATATGTCTTCTAATTTTGTTTTGTAATGTTGTTATGGCAATGTTAATGAATTTGCGGTTTTGGCCCTCTTGTATGGTAAAATTATGAACATTGCAAGTTTTTATGTTATTATTGTTTGAGAAATTTTGATGGCTTGGTGGGATATTTTTGTTAGGGCATTGACATGAATTAAGAGGCGCGGGGGCAGAAAAGGCTGCCCACTAGCCACTAAAAGTTTTTGTTCCTCATTTCATGTTCAATGGTTGGCCACCTTAAGCACTTCACAGCCACACATACTGCATCTTGGTTACCCTTACCCATTCTTTTGGAGCTAAGAGTAATACCCTCTTCTTTTAATAACTAGAATCTTCATCTTCTCTTATGCCTCTCAATGTGCTAATTTTCAATCACGTGGTTTAACATTAGTCATGAGAATGCATTAGCCTCTAATAACCTCACTCACTTTTTTGTTGAAGATACATGTTCTCTCATGTCTCTAAATCTGCTTACAAATTGTAATAAGGATTTGTTATTTTTGGCTCTATTAAGGTTACCTTTCCCTCAAAGATACTGGTCTTTTGGAAATGATGCTTCTTTATAAAATACAACAATCTGGGTATTTTTTAATTTTATTTAAGAGGGCAAAGATGTATTTTATTAGCCAAAGAATGTATTAGTTGGCTCTATTTAGGGTACCTTTTTCCTTGAAATATGCTGTTGTTGTACAACTGTCTTTGTTAAAGAGTATATTATATTGTAAATTATTAATGTTGGGGCACCCTTTAAGGCATTACAAATATTTTGAATGTCGGCATGAGCACAGAGCACCCATGTTGAGAGAGAATTTAGGGCGCTGATGTGCATGATCTTTTGAAAAGACAAAGAATGGCAGGTAGTAGGGAACCCCCAGAGTAGAAAAGCTGTGTGTGAGAAAGAACCAAACTAACCTTGCAAACAGGGATTTTGTGTACTATGAATCAATTATTTGGACCCACGTACATTGACCAATTGAAGAAGCCCTTCATTAGAAACACACTATGCAAAAATAATACACTGTCTTGTCCCTTCATTAGAAACTACAGTTATTGTGCTTCTGTCTGCTGTGTCCTACCCTCGACAAATCATATAATTTTCACTGATATTACTTGTAAGAAATTACTTTATTGAGTAGTATTATTTTTGCATGAGTTATATTCATATTAGGATGGTAGCTTTACATTTTCCCTCAGTTTGATGAAATTTAGTAAGACTTATAATATGATTTTAGTGTCATTGCAAAGATATCAAAAAATTAAGTTATCCAATATGTGCTAAAATACACAGTTCTTTATAAAATGTAAAAATGACAAGATATAAGAAAATATGCAAAGAAACAATTTTTTGAAGTTTACTTTTGAGCACACTTTCTTATATTATATTATTCTTATATTTTATAAAAAATTATATATTTTAACACATATTAAATAACTTAATTTTTTGATATATTTATAATGACACTAAAATTATTAAATGAATTCTATCCAAACTCACCCAATTATAAAAAAAATTATAACACTATTACTTTGAATAATAACATAACCCTCGCCCATAACATATTATAGTGGGAGTGAAACTGTTATGTTGGAAAGGGTGAGCTAGGGGGAAGAGTTATAGAGTAGGCAGCCCAAGATGCTTTTGTGGCGAAATCAAATCCCAGCAATAAGCATGCTTTTCTTTGTTTGGTCAACATTTTACAAGCAATTGGGGTGGGATAGGTGTAAGGATTGCAGAGAGCAGTCTTTTTCCTTTGTCTGATGCGTGAAAGAATGAGATTCAAATCAGGGCAAGTTGCATGACTCTCTTCATTCTTCAAAGCCAAAGAGAGATACTCATGCAATGCAAGCCTGTAATTGGTCCCTTCTCTGTTTGTCAACACCTTTTACAGCAGCCACAAACATAGAATTGTCCCAAGTTACTTTCCATGGAGGGGTTGAAATTCTAGCACTTTTGTCTTGTCAAATTAATTTTCATCGTCTAAAAGCTTTAAGGAATTAATTACAACAACTCCTTAATTTAATGGTCAATAATAATTACGTTTAAGAAATTGTATGCGAAATTTTTTCCCATTTACCCAAATTTTCTCATTCTCTAAAACTGTTAAGGAATTGAATTCTTTCCATCATTGATTATTCACCGCATATTTCATTTTCCAAAATGTACTTTGTAGTTAAAAACAAATCACATCTACCTGAGATATAGAGTTGAAAATAATGATTATTCTCATGATACTCGTGGGAGTTATACCCAAACAACATAATAATAAAATAATATATATTTTTCTTTAAAAAAATGTAAATGGTATTAAACTAATAGTAAGCATTTTCAAATCTGGCTTTACAAATAGTAAGGATGAAAGCAGCAAGCTGTTGAATAGCACTATTCAATAATGTCTTATCAGCACTTCATCAAATCTTTTGTTTGGCTAAATTATTGGTCTAGTCACATGAGTTAAGTTTAAATCACTAATTGCCTTCTGAAACTTAATGTTAATTAATCTGAAAATTGCAGACGAGACAAAATTAAAAAGACAAAATAGGATCTCAGGTATCTGCAAAATTTAAAGCCAAGGCAGAGTAAAGTCAATAAGCAGCCAACAAGTTGTTGATCTTTGTCGAGTCCTATTTGCCCCAGTTCCTCTGACATACTTCTCTTTTTCTTCTATGGTTCACAAATACACCACCCCTAGGCCCTAGCCACTACTGAACTCAGTCAGAAAAACATAGCAATAAATAAAAGTTACAAAAAAAAATAAATTTAATGTCATATTTTGTCAAACGTGTTAAAGTGAGTCAAGTGACATTATTATAAGTGCATCTAAAGAGTATTTTTTTTGGTACAAAAAATCAAATTATACTAATTTGTTTAATATGATACTTCCATCATTAACGACAATTGATCTATAAATCTCTCATTAAAAATTTAAATTCTTATTTCATTTATCTTCTTCAACTAAAACATATAACTTTGCCAATTTATGACCACAATAGCGCTACACCTTCCTCAATTTGGTGGGTTTAAGTAGGATCCACCAAGTAATTTTGGTATTATTACAAAAATCTTAAAAAATTGAGTTACTTAATATGTGTTAGAATATATAATTTCTTATAAAATGTAAGAATGACACAATATAAAAAAATATGTCAAGAAACAACTTTTTCAAATTTACTTTTTGACACGCTTTCTTATATTCTGTTATCTTTACATTTTATAAGAAATTATGTGATCTAACACATACTGGATAACTTAATTTTTTGAGATATTTAAAATGACACTAAAATCACACTTTAAATATTATTGAGTTCTACCTAATTGAGGGAGTATCAGCTACTACTCCTAAGAGAGGGTGATAGCATAGTCCTCACAAAAATATATATATATATATATATATATAGAAGATGAAGGCTAAGCTACCCCCTCTCAGTTTGGTGGGTTTATGTGAGATTTATAGTGCAATTTTAGTATTATCAAAAATCTCAAAAAATTACTCAATATGTGTTAGAACACACAATTCTTTATAAAATGTAAAAATGACACAATATAAAAAAAATGTGCCTAAAAATATAATTAAAAAAATTATTTCTTAATATATATTTTTTATATTATGTCATTATTATATTTAATAAAAAAATTATGGGTACTAGCAGTATTGAATGACTCAAATTTCTAAGTGTAGAAATTAATGTAAACAACAATAACTTATTAACAAAGATTTCATTTTGATTTGATTGTGAAATATGGACACTACAGAGTACAGACTACAGTGTCTGTTCATATGCCGTCTTTGTTCGTACGACAAATGAAACTGTGTTTTTCATCGCCGCGTTTTCCTTTGGTCCCCTACTCCGTCAAGGGGGAAATTAACTGAAATAATGCTATTTAATTTGTTAATTACGTATTTAGATAAATTTTTAAAATATTTACCAAAATGGGTTAGTTTTTATACCTAATAAACGCCAATTTGTTTTTATAACAAAACGCCAAATCAAATCTGTATTTTATGTAATAAACGCCAAAATTAAAACGAAATTTCTTGTAAAAAAATGCCAAAATGATATAAAACGCCAAAATAAAAGTCAAAAGCTGCTGAATTGATTTCCTAGAAAATTCCAAAACGTTTTGGCGTTTTTCTCTATAAAACTTTGAAACGTTTTGGAGTTTTCTAAAGAAAAATGCCAATTCAAGTTGGCATTTTTTGGGGCCAAAACCAAACTCTTAACCCTGAACTCAAAACCCCAACCACTAACTTAAATTCTAAACCCTAAACCCTAAACCCCTAATTCAAATCCCTAACCACAAGCCTCAAATATTAAACTCAAAAATATTGTTCTAACCTCTAAATTGTATACCCCAAACCTCAATTTTCACATCCCAAGAATAAAATTCTAATTTCCAAACCTCAAATCCCAAAGTTAAAAAATAAAACTTTGACAAGTAAACTATAAATTTAAACCACACACCTGAATCCAAAATTCAAAAATTCAACTCCAAACCCTAAACTCAACAATTAAACTATAACTTCAAACCATAAACCCAAACTTCAACCCCTTAACCCTAAACCCTTAACTTTAAATCCTATACCAAATCCCAAACCCCAAATTCCTAAACCCTAAACACCTAATCCCAAACCTAAACCTAAATTCAAACATACAACTCCAACCCCTAAATTTAACAATTAAACTATAACCCCAAACCCTAACCCTAAACATTTAACCCTAAAACCTAAACCACATCTCAAACCCTAAATTTCTAAACCCCAAACACTTAATACCAAACTCAAAAAAAATCTAACCTTAAACCCAAATCCTAAGTTTTGGCGTTAGGGTGATTTTTTTTTTGAGTTTGGTATTAAGTGTTTGGGGTTTAGAAATTTAAGGTTTAGGATGTGGTTTAGGTTTTAGGGTTAATGGTTTGAGTTAGGAGTTAAGGTTTGAGGTTAGGGTTTATGGTTTAGGGTTATAGTTTAATTGTTGAATTTAAGGGTTAGAGTTGTATGTTTGAATTTAGGTTTAGGTTTAGGTTTGGGATTGGTGTTTAGGGTTTAGGAATTTAGGGTTTGTGATTTGGTATAGGGTTAGGGGGTTGGGGTTTAGGTTTATGGTTTGGAGTTTAGAGTTATAGTTTAATTGTTGAGTTTAGGGTTTAGAGTTGTATTTTTGAATTTTGGGTTCAAGTTTAGGGTTTAGATTTGAAATTTGGAGTTTTATTATGGGGATGTGAAAATTAGGGTTTGGGGTATATAGTTTAGAGGTTGGAGCAGTATTTTTGAGTTTAAAATTTGGGGCTTGTGGTTGGGGATTTAGATTAGGGGTTTGGTTTAGGGTTTTAGAGTTTAGAATTTAAGTTAGTGATTGAGGTTTTGAGTTCAGGGTTAAGAGTTTTTTTTTTTACCCTAAAAAGGCCAACTTGAATTGGCGTTTTTCTTTAGAAAACTCCAAAATGTTTCGGAGTTTTCTAGAGAAAAATGCCAAAACATTTTGGAGTTTTCTAGAGAAAAACGCCAAAACGTTTTGTAGTTTTTTAGGAAATCAATTCGGCAGCTTTTAACTTTCATTTTGGCGTTTTATATCATTTTGGCATTTTTTTACAAGAAATTTTGTTTTAATTTTGGCGTTTATTACATAAAACACAAATTTGATTTGGTGTTTTTTTTATAAAAACGAATTGGCGTTTATTAGGTATAAAAACTAACCCATTTTAGTAAATATTTTAAAAACTAACCTAAATACGTAATTAACTAATTAAATAGCATTATTTCAGTTAATTTCCCCCGTCAAGGATCCAACTTGGCATCTGAAACACGAAACATATATTGTCAGAGGAAACGACAAGCTATTTATTATCGTTTGAAAATTGCAGTCTCTTTTCTTACCTCAACCCACTAGGAACATTTTGCACTAATTAGTTTTTGAAAATAAGAATGGAGAGTGTGTAGCATTTTATAATTTTTTGTATGATTATTTAGCATTTCATAATTTAAATAAGAGAACACATTGTAATTTTAAAAATATATAAAATTTGAAAATCTTATCAAAATTTAAGAGAGATTTACACAATTTACTCATCGTCTCATTAAAAAAAAAAGGAGTTAAAGGATTGTTTTTTNAGGATTGTTTTTTAAGGAAATCTAAGAAAACTATAACATGGAAAACGTGCATTTTCCAAAGAAGATATGTACAGGACAGAAAGGATTGAAATAAGAATACACGAAAATAGAAAAAAGAACATGAAAGTGAAAAGAAGTCAAGATACTTGCTTAGTTTCTACACAATAAGACTATTTTGACCTCTATGTGGCTACACAAAATCAAGTCTCAGGCCTATGGGTTGGAGGCCATTTAAATCTATTCATGGGGGCTCAAGTGGGCCAGGAAAATATTGTGTGGCCATCATGGGAGGAATTTAAGCCAAGAAAAACCATAATTTTCAATCGATTTTGCCCCTACATATAATATTATGTATTTAATGAAAATGGACAAGTAGGGCCCATGGGTATGGGAAGCCGGACATTGGGAACTCTTACCTTTTGGTTGGGGTGCATGACTTGCAGTAGGTAGACCACCCTATTTTCAATGTCTCTATAATTCATCTACTAGTTGTAACCTATGTAACATATAAATAGTTATTTAAATAAAAAAAA
>QAOA01002770.1:0-24140 GCA_003255065.1 Cercis canadensis
TGTAAACTTTGTCTTCTTGCTTTCTAATCCATGGTAATGTCGATGCCGTAACAATATCTTCATTTTGAGGAGTAAAGTTTGAATTAACTTCATCCGATTTTGATGAGGTCACTTGTTTGAGCTTGGCTTTGAGCAGTGCAATTTCATCTAGGAGTGTTTCTTTACCTTTTGCAGAAGATTTCTTTTTTTGAGATAATTGTTGAGAATTCTCTTGTGCTAGAAATTCTTGAACTTTTGAAACATTTGCTAGTGAAAGATCAAATTTCTTCCACCATTTCACTTTAAATAGTCTGATTAGCTTTAGAGGAAATAAAGGAGAAAATATTGGATCTTGCTTTAGGTCATAAGACCAACAGAGAATCCAAGCAATATGAAACTTTATATAGAAGAATAAAAATTTCTCTATCTCTGGGATTTTTTTTAGAATGATTTTTGAAAAGAAGAAAAGCTTGATAAACTTGAGGATCAAATGTTTGAGGAATATTGAATTTTTTTTAAACTAGGATGTATTCATAGAAGTCTCTGGTTTTGCTAAGGTCTTCGGGGAGAAAATGAAAGTTCTTTGGGAAAATCTTTTTGACTATTTCAATAATATTGGATTGGCTTTGATAAGGTTTAGGGATACATATGTCTTGGAATACTGATTTTTGAAAATAAGTTGGTTCACTATTTGGGGTGACTAAGGCACTTTGATATGGTTTGGGTGCTAGAATTGATCCCAAATTTTGAAATCTGCTTTGAGAATGAGATAGTGTAGAACCTAATATAGACCTTGTAGGGAAAGTCCTTTGAGATGGAGTAGGGGGTTTTGAAGGTGATGGTGAAGGTTGAGCATATGAGGCTTTTGAAACAGTGATAGATGTATTCTTCTTACTCATTTTTTTCTTGTAGGAATTCATGGGATAAGGAAATCAGGAGAGAATTTTTTTCTCCTTTAATAAATTTAATTTGAAAATCAAAACATGAAAATATAGCTTGTCATCTTGCAAAAAATTGTTTTGAAACTAGATTTTGAACATCTTTTTGTAAAACATATTTTGTAGCTTTGCAATGAACTCTTAATAAAAAGGTTTTCTCAACTAAATCATCTTGAAATTTTGAAATGCATAAACAATAGATAAAACTTCTTTTGGTATCAATAGAGAAATCATGCATTACAGGTTTAGATTCTTTGTATTTATTATTGTTATATATTCCTATAAATACTTTTATTATTTTTGGGATAAATAAAATACACATTTTTCTTTTCATATTATGCTCGCACATTTTATTTCAAGTAACCGTTTTTCAGACGCGTGTTGTGGGGTGCCTAACACCTTCTCCATAGACAAACTAACTTCCAGACCATCTCTAGTTTGCAGACCATTTTTTTAATTTCAAAAGAGGTTTCCCAATTGTTCTCCATTTTTCTCAATACAATTGGTAATGACTCCAAGTTTTCTTCGAAAACTATTCTTTTTTTAAAATCCGCCATCCGCGTTGCAGTAACCTACGGATACGTTGTGACATAGGTCCATCATTAAGGTTTGATTGAATGAGTCGAGTCTTTAAAATCTACTATTCCTTATTCTCTAAGACATACTAGGATAGGAGTATCTATGCCTAGTATGTGAAGAGGTTTGACAAAAATTTGAGTTAATCCTGCATGGATATATTTTAATTTTTTTCCCCATGTTTTTTTGATCATATCTTTTAAAAGAAGATAAATTGTGTCTTTTGATTTTTTTTAACTGATATTGTTTGTTCTACAGTTTTAGTTATATAATTTTGAAACATTTCGAAACTACCTCTTCGATAGACTTTTGTTGTTGAGATTTTGGGAATAGTTCAATTTTGTAATTTTTGTTCTATTTTTGAAGTAATTACTTCTTTACTATTAATATTATCTAATTATTTGATGGATAATCATGTTCATCTATATGTGAGCTAGAAGATTCATGTTTGTTAAACAATAATCTTTTAAACATCTTTTACATTAATTATAATTTATCTTGACTCTAGTCTAATTAATTATTTTTTAACTTATCGGAATCACTACGGTGACCAATGGTTTTATTGCCTCTCAAGGATTTACTACCAAGACCACATTTTTCTACTGACCAATGCTAAGTTAAGAAAGACTTTTAATTTTCTTAAAGTCTTGATATTTTATAAAGTCTTAGACTTTAAAGAGGTATGTCCAACTCAATAAATTTTTAGATCAAATATTTGAATAGTGACTAAACAGCATGATATAAGCATGAGTTCTAAACTTATTTCTTGCAATTAATTGATATTTTTTTACTTAATTTTTTTATTATAAGACGGACAATTTTTTGCATAGTAAGCTCTATCTTTAAAGGATTTTAAAAAAAATTCTTGCTTTACTATGTATGGACCATAGTATCTTGCCATTTTGCTTTTCTAGATAGATAGGCTTGATAGATCTTTACGGCCTTTTTCTATAAGTTTTTAAAATAATTTATTTCTTATATGGTGATAGCAACTATTACTGCCAAAATGTAGAATCAAAACCTATATTTTGGTATTTTTCTGGTAATTTTCATAAAATTGGCGATTCAAAGTCATTCATCGTTGGATTGAGCTGAAATTTTGTGAGTAGGTTCCAAAGACATAAATATTGACTTTGAATGGTGGAATTTTGATGTCGAGACCTTTAAGTCTTGATCTAGACCCGTGAATTAGGAAAATGATAGTTTTTTTAAGGTTAGTTTTGGTATTTTGGGTTGAATCATATTAAAATAATAATTTCTTATTGCCACATCAGCATTTTCCTCTTTTTTTTTTAACATTTGGGAGATAGAGGGACCAAAATTGTAACTTTTGTCAAAATAGAAGAGTTAAATCGTTCATTTTTAAAGAAATTGGACTAAATCGTTCACTTTGTTAAAATAGAAAAACAAAAATTACAGTTAAGCCAAAAATATATTATTAACATAATAAGATTGGTTAAATAGTGAATTAAATTTAATTATGAGTTCCTAGGGAATTCAAGACGGAAAAATGTTATGATTACAAGTTCGTCTCCAATAAGAATGAGGTCTACTACACATGGTCTCTCAGGGATATTTCTGTAATGTCAATATTAGTACTTAACCAATAAATCGACTATACTCGTCATCGCTATGCATGGGATAAAACTGGTCACAATTGGAGGCCTTATTCATCACTGCCACAGGACTTGTGTGATACTTACTGTCTATGTGGAGTCAATGGAAATTGTATTACTACTAAATTACCTATGTGTCATTGTTTAAAAGGGTTCACACCTAAGTCACCTCAAAACTGGAACTCAAGGGACTGGTCTCAAGGATGTGTCATGAAGAGGCAGAATACATTCACAAGAAGAATTTGCCAGTAATAGTTGCTACCACCATAGCTGCAATATTGGGGATACTTTCACTTGGTTGTTATTGTATCCACAAAATCTGGAAGAACAGGACTGGAAGAATTCAAATTGGCTAATAGATTTGCTGAAACAGATCATACCACAAATCAATATTTAGATTGGTCTAAATGATTTAATATAATCTGTGGAATTATTTGTGGCCTTTTGTATCTCTATCAAAATTTTAGATTGAGAACTATTCATAGAGATCTCAAAGTAAGTAATGTTTTATTCGATGAGAAGTTGAACCCAAAAATATTAGATTTTGACATGACTAGAACTTTTGGAGGAGACCAAATTGAAGGAAACACAAATAGAGTAGTTAGAACTTAGTGAGTGTCTCACTACCAAGCCACATATAATTTTTTTTATATCTTATTTAATGATTTTTGTTCTATTGGTGTATTGCAGTGGCTACCGGAATATATTGCTGATGAGATATTTTCTGTGAAATCTAAGGTATTCAATTTTGGTATATTGGTGCCAGAGATTATATGTGGAAAGAAAAATAAAAGTTTTTATCATGCTGACCAGATCCTTAACCTTATCGGTTATATAAGTATGTTAGACGTAATTAATGCAATTTATTTAAGTCAAACCAAAAAGAAATAATCTATTGCATAAAACCAAAAAACAGAGACTTGGATGATATATCAAAAAGTCCAGCTAATTATTAACACATGTCCACGACTTTGCTTGCTCATTTCCCAGTTTTTGGAGCAGCGTATGGCAAAACATGTTGCTTGACTTTGTTTGAAAAGGCAGCAATGGTTTTTGCCCAGTCTTGTACGACGATCACTCATCTTTAATAGCTTCTCGCAACTCCATTTCCAATTTGTGGTTGTCAATGGACTCCATACCTTACAGACACTGGCAAGTGGGTGTCTGTCAGAGAATTAACCAGAAAATTCCACCCAATGTTTCTGAACTTGGTAAGGTGATGTGATGGACTGTGGAGTTTTCCTTGCAAGATAGTTTCATTGCTTTTATGTTTTGGTCAAAGTCACCTCAACAAGCCAAAGCTACAGCTCTCTTTGAATTGAATGAGCAGCAAAGGGACCATTGAGCTGTTGCACGTCTTTCACTGACTTGTGCTTACACGTTTACTAACATACTGTAATTTCCCATTTCGGCTGCTCTTTCTGTGTTAGGTGCCACTAGCTACAAACTGCTGCAACAGCTAGACCTCAATGGAAAACATTCTTTCTTTTATGACTATCGTCGCTTATTTAATTATTCCCTTTATCAAAGTTGCTTATCTTCTTGTCCCTTCTCTTCCTGTTTCCATTGCACTTGATTCCATTGCTCTGTCCAACTCTATAACTGATGGCATGACATTAGTTTCAAAAGCTGAAACCTTTGAACTGGGTTTCTTTAGTCCTGGGAATTCTAAGAACCGTTACCTAGGAATTTGGTACAAGAATATCCCAATTCAAATGGTTTCTTTAGTCCTGGGAATTCCAAGAACCGTTACCTAGGAATTTCGTACAAGAATATCCCAATTCAAACCGTTGTTTGGGTTGCAAACCACCTTAACCCCATCAATGATTCATCTGGCATCTTAACATTAAACACCACCGGCAACCTTGTACTCACCCAAAACGACACTGTTGTTTGGTACACAACCTCTCCGAGAAAATCACAGAATCCAGTAGCTCAGCTCCTAGATTCTGGGAATCTCGTGGTACAAGAAGAGATTAATGAAGCAAACCCAGAAGGCTTCTTGTGGCAAAGCTTTGACTATCCATCTGATACATTGTTGCCAGGGATGAAGCTCGGATGGGACCTAAGAACTGGTCTGAATAGGCGTCTAACAGCTTGGAAGAGTCCAGAAGATCCATCTCCTGGAGACTTTTCTTTTGCTGTATTGCTCAATAACTATCCTGACCTTTCTTTCAAGAAGGGAAACAAAACATTTTTCAGAACTGAACCATGGAATGGCCTGCATCTAAGTGGTCTATCAGATATGAAGCCCAACCCTATTTTTAACTACAGCTTCATCTTCAAAGAGAATGAGATCTGCTACACCTTCAGCCTTAAGAATAATTCTGTTTTATCAATGATAGTATTAAACCAAACCAATTATGTTCGTCATCGTTACGTCTGGTCAGAAGCTACTAAAGATTGGAGGATTTACTCAACTATGCCTGCAGACTACTGCGACAGTTATGGTCTATGTGGCCCCAATGGGAATTGTATCATCACTGACTCACCAGTATGTCAGTGTTTAAAAGGGTTTAGGCCAAAATCTCCAGAAGAATGGAACTCAGTGGACTGGTCTCAAGGATGTGTCCGTAATAAACCCTTAAGCTGTGAGGACAAACACCAGGATGGATTCATCAAATTGGGTGGCTTGAAAGTGCCAGATACTACACATACTTGGGTTGATAAGACAATTGGTCTAGAGCAATGCAGAGAAAAGTGCTTGAATAACTGTTCTTGTATGGCCTATACTAATTCAGATATAACAGGACAAGGTAGTGGCTGTGCTATATGGTTTAACAACCTAGTTGATATTAGACAGCTTTCTGCTAGTGGACAAGATTTGTATATTCGAATGCCTGCCTCAGAATTAGGTAGAGATTTAATTTTGCCAATCAGTTCTTTGATTATTTTTCTCTAATAGGGTCCAAATCCTTTTTCGTGATTTAACTATTTTTGTTTTAAATATGATTTGACGAAATTCAATTGTGAAGAGGTAGAATATGGGCTTAAGAAGAAGTTGACATTGATAGTTGCTACAAGCACTGTTGCTGCAATTTTGGGAATAATTTTAGTTGTCTCCTATTGTATCCACAAAGTCCGCAGAAGGCTCAAAGATGAAATTATTTGCTAACTATCTGAAATATATTGCTGCTCTATTTTAATTTGAGTAAAACCTTTTTTTTAGTCCTTGGAAAATGCAGCCACTGATTTTTTTTTCCTCCAAAAATTTTCGGTGACAAATTGGTCATTGAATTAATATTCCATCAAAAAAATTGGTCCTTAAATGTCACTAACGGGACCCTACTGGATGAGCAATTTGTCCAACGGAATAATAATTCAAGGACTAATTTGTCACCGAAAATTTTTGGATGACGTATTTATCAATGACTGCATTTTCCAATTACTATAAAAAGGTTTTACTCTTTTAATTTTATTCTTGCATCTACTAGTAATGCAACTCTAAGTTAGACTTAAATGTTTTATGGCATGTACAAAAAAGTAAAGGGAATTGTGTGGTTTAAAACTAATGCAGTCTTCACTTAACAGTGACAAATGTTGGGTCCAGTGATGTTTGAATATCATACAAAAATGTAACATGTGTAAGATGATGAGGAAATTGGAATGGTGTTCTAATTTATTGCTTATACAACATGCATGTTTATCCATGTTGATCTGTTTCAATTCTCTCTCAATGCCTTTTAACAAAGTTGAAGCAGTACTCTCTGTTTGGTCAGAGAAAAAAAATGTAGAAGCAGATGAAAGCAATGGAGACAATGAGGATGATACGGATCTTCTGCTGCTTCAATTCTCCTCAATAGCTAATGCCACTGATAACTTCTCAATGATGAACAAGATAGGGGAAGGTGGTTTTGGACCTGTATACAAGGTAACTCCATCTTTCATTTTTGGGACAAAATCAAATAAAGATGTATCAACATTATAAAGAGTATCTTATTGCACTTTAATATGTGAATATCTAGGGAAGATTAGAACACGGGCAAGAAATAACAGTGAAGAAGCTTTCAAGAAGTTCAAGACAAGGAATGACCGAGTTCAAGAATGAGATTAAACTGATTGCAAAACTGCAGCACCGAAATCTTGTAAAACTTCTCGGCTGTTGCATTCACGGACAAGAAAAAATGCTAGTTTATGAATACATGACTAACAGCAGCTTAGACTCCTTCATTTTTGGTATGAAATACCAAGAAAGCTTAAATTAGAATAGACTAACTTAATGATTTATTGCCACTAAATAGATGGCTTCAGAAAGTTCAATTTCTCAACTTTAAGAATTCAAGTTGGCTAATAGATTTATATTGGATGAATAGATCATACCAAAGGTAAACTGCTAGATTGGTCTAAAAGATTTTGTATTATCTATGGAATTGTTCGTGGCCTTTTGTATCTTCATCAAGATTCTAGATTGAGGATTATTCATAGAGATCTTAAAACAAGCAATGTTTTACTTGATGAGAAGTTGAACCCGAAAATATCAGACTTTGGTATGGCTAGAATTTTTGGAGGAGACCAGACTGAAGGAAACACAAACAAAGTAGTTGGAACTTAGTGAGTGTCTCACTACCAAGCCATATATAATTTCTTTTATATATTTGTTAATGATTTTTGATCTATTGTTGTCTTGCAGTGGCTACATGGCATCAGAATATGCTGCTGATGGGCTATTTTCTCTGAAATCTGATGTATTCAGTTTTGGTATATTTGTGCTAGAGATTATATGTGGGAAGAAAAATAGAGGCTTTTATCATGCAGACTGCACCCACTTTATTGGTCATGTAAGTATGTTAGACATAATTTATGTACTTTGTGTAAGTCATACTAAAATGTGACAAATGGCTTCCTTCTGTAATGGTTTAGGCATGGAAACTGCGGAAAGAGGGCAGAGCTGATGAGTTAGTCGACTCAAACATAAAGGAATCATGCATTATATCAGTAGTTTTACGTTGCATCCATGTTAGTCTCTTGTGTGTGCAACAGCCCAGAGGATAGGCCTGAAATGCCCTCTGTGGTTCTAATGCTGGGGAGTGAGAATGCATTGGCTGAGCCTAAAGAACCTGGTTTCTTTCCAAGGGAACTTTCAGCTGAGGCAAATTCTGGGTCATGTCAGAGGGAAACAAGCTCAACCAATGAAATAACCATTACATTATTAGATGGTCGGTGAAAATCTTTTAGTAGAGATGTTTTGCACATGTATTAACTGAAAAGTATTAATCTTTCTATCTCTTCTATATAAAGCAATTTTAATAATCTGATTAAATGTGCAAAGCTGTTGATACAATCAAGCTGGGAAAAAGAAAAGCTAATCTAACACACCAATATTAAAACTCTTATATAGAGGACATTCGTATGATTGCCCATAGTTCTCAATGACAGCAGAAAAATTACAAATTTCAATAATAGTAAAATTAAGGCTAAAGAATGCAGAACGACGT
Organism: Cercis canadensis; assembly: GCA_003255065.1. NCBI lineage: Eukaryota > Viridiplantae > Streptophyta > Magnoliopsida > Fabales > Fabaceae > Cercis > Cercis canadensis. Next base: position 8,545 of record QAOA01002770.1, read on the forward strand.
TTAGATGATAACTTAATTTTGAACAAAAATTGTTCCCTTCGTATGATTCCATTCCTAATATGATTGCTCCTAATACGATTCCATTCATAATTTATATTTTGATTAGGGAAAAGAAACTATACTAAGGGCATAAATTTTAATTTAGTTGTTGCATATTTTATTTTTTTAAGTTACATTAAAAGTCAAAAAATTTGAAAGAATAAAGTTTAATAATTAACTATTTATTTCCTGCGGTTCTCTGTTCTGGTTTTCGTTTCTGTTGTCGTTTTTTTTGAGTTTTTTCTTTTTGGCCATTGTTTTTCTTTTCCTCGGTTTGCCTTGTGTCACTTTAGTTATGTTCATAGGTTGTGAGTAATTTGGGTCTTAAGTTTGTCCAGCAGCAAGTATGTACCTTTATTAGTTATGAATAATTTAGTGATGTAAAACGAAAATGGTGGGCTGAACATTGGTCCAATGCTGAAAGCTAATCGACATAAATGTTTAGCTTAGCTGGATTGTGACTGTGAAGATGGTGCCAAAAATAATTTATGGTGATCCTCCATACTTTTCTAATCCATCAATTTTAGTTGCTGTGTGGAAGATTGAAATGTAGAAAGAAAATCAAGCTTGAATGGTCCCATTGCTTGCTTATTAAAAGAAAATCAAGCGAGTCTCTGTTTTTGGTCCTTTAAGGCGAGTCAGTCGAAAAGTACATCGCGAGGTTTAGGATAACACACGCTCCTGGGAAACTCTTAGCAACCTGTCGTGGGCAGTTTATTAGCTGAGACATTTTGATATATCATCCAAGTCTTGACTGTGTGCAGTGTGAAAATAAAAAATTGAATGTTCTTGGAATTTTCATTTAAAATTCTCAGAAGCTGCAGGTTGAGTAAGCAACAAGGATTATAATATTGAACTCTAGAATACTATATATAGTATATAGCTATCAGAGAAGCTTGTGTTAGGGGAAAAGATGGCTCGAGAGTTCTTCCTTGTAGATGCTGGGAATGCAGATGAAGCGGGTGTCGTGTTCGGCTCTAGTACCTTACTTTGGTTTGTCATGATTGTTATGTGCNATACGACACGAAGACTTGACATGAACACAACCCTTGTTACATCAACTCACTATATACAGGTTTGCGTTCTAAATAGGTTAACCATTTGACACGAAAATTGAACATTTGTGGTTGGGTCAATCTATGTGTATGCCATTTAACCCATATAATTTGAAGAGTTTATAATTATATGGATAATTATTCAATACCAAAAATAATATCGATACCACAAGAATAAAGATGATTTAAGCAGTGTAGTTTGTAAGTCTCACATAGATCCAACAAATTTATTTAGTAAAATTAATGATATAGATTATTTCAATTATCTTTTTTACTTGTGGTAATGGATACTACTAGTGATATTAAATAACTAGCCTAATTATATAGTTTAGTCTTACATATTATATTATTGTCTTTGTTAAAAACTATTCTAGACCAAAAACTTAAGTTGGTAGGTGAAGGCACAAAAATATAATTCCAGATTTTTACATGCAAACCAAGTTTCTTTTTTATGGGGAATACAAGAATTCATCTAATCAAAGCCATATCAAAACATAACAGATCAAGTTCGAAAGCATATAAAGGATCCAAAAGGCTATTAGTTGCAAGATCTGATTTTTATGTAAGCTAGATTTTTATCTCAGCATTTTTTAAATGTCTCAGTTACAGAACTAATCATGCCAAACTACATCTATCGAACGAATAAAACACTAGATTGACAATTTGGCTTCTCGTGCGCAAGAGAAGAGAGAAGCAGATCAAATCAACATGAAGTAATCACAACCCATGCACTTACATTGTGCAAGTCAAGAACTTTTGTTGATATGACCTCAAATCTATCTTTCACATGCCAACCTTAAGCTAAAAATTGAACAAAAGCAAAGAGTAGAAAAAAAAAAGAAACATGAAACATATCAAGGGGGTGGAGGCACTCCTTATATAGACCTTGAAAGCTTAGGAACAGGTTATAGTCAAGTTCTTGGAGAACAAGTTAGGGTTAAGGTGCCTCACTCACACTACCAACTTGATAACCATGAAAGTTAGGGCATATGTGGTCTATTGGGTCCCATGAGTTGTCTAAATAAATTCTGTGTCTATTTTCTAACGGAAGCAGTCCCTTCCCAAAATTGCTCCTGGTTTTGGTTTTATATCCATTTGAATGAGTAAAGGTCCAGACTGTGCTCTACAGATCTAGGTTGGATTTCAAAATTNCTTTAAACCGGAATACAATAAAACATAACAAAACTAGGTTAACTCAGCAGACCTAGCTACAGACAACCGGGAAACTTCAGGTACTGCTAGAGCTCTTCTTCACTACCACAGCTTTTGATTCTTAATGTAAAAATCAAAATAGATATAAGTTTTCTTAAAATTTTGATACTTAGGGTGTGTTTTGTATGATTAAAGGGGACAAAGTTAATAGAGCAACATTTAAGAAGGCTAATAAGCATATAAACATTACTCCACACATCAATAAGTATTAGTTTTTTCTTTTCTACAAAAAAAAAAAAAGATTTATTTTTTTTGGCATTTTTGAATACGACTCTGGATTTGAACACATAATTCATAAGCCCTGAAGACGATTTCAGTATCACTCAGCTACAAACTGTTTGATAACAAAACATACATATAGAAGAAAGTAAAATTTCTTCTCTTAAATATTACCTATTTTACCCTCTCTACCAAACATACCCCTTAATGTGAAAGTCAAAATAGATGCATTTTCTTCATTGATTCTAGTAAACTAAGTCCAATACGAATATTGACAAATTAATCAATAAAATAGTTAAAGTAGCCAAAGCGACTAACCTGAGAGCTAAGCTTATATTTTACTTTTTAATTTTACCCTTTCTTCAATTGACCAGTGAATGTTGACTACGTCCCACTTAAGGATCTGTTTTATTTATGGTAGATGGGCGTTTCACTTAAAGTCTTAAACTCCTTCGTGGAGGCTCACAGTATCACACCGTGCAAGTGACGGGCAAATTTTGGAGAACATAATATTATACGACAAACTAAATACACCAAATAGCCAAAGCGACGATTTTTATTATTTGAATTTTATCAAATTTTAGAATATATATATGCACTTCCAAAAATAAAAAAAAGGTTTAGAATATATGCTTTCCTAGCAAACTAATTAGGATATATATTATGAATATATTATACTCGTGTACAAGTTGTCAATTTTTTTTTTTGCCCAAAGAAAATATGTACATTGCAATTTATATTTACACATATAAATACACCAAATGGCACCACAACTACTTGTAAGTAAAAATATCAACATATGATCTTGGCCTTATGAACTTCTCAATCTTAAAGTTTGAGTATAGGAGTGGCAATTCTTTATACGACACGATGACTTGACATGAACACAACCCTTGTTACATCAACTCACTATATACAAGTTTGCGTTCTAAATAGGTTAACCATTTGACACGAAAATTGAACATTTGTGGTTGGGTCAATCTATGTGTATGCATTTAACCCATATAATTTGAAGAGTTTATAATTATATGGATAATTATTCAATACCAAAAATAATATCGATACCACAAGAATAAAGATGATTTAAGCAGTGTAGTTTGTAAGTCTCACATAGATCCAACAAATTTATTTAGTAAAATTAATGATATGGATTATTTCAATTATCTTTTTTACTTGTGGTAATGGATACTACTAGTGATATTAAATAACTAGCCTAATTATATAGTTTAGTCTTACATATTATATTATTGTCTTTGTTAAAAACTATTCTAGACCAAAAACTTAAGTTGGTAGGTGAAGGCACAAAAATATAATTCCAGATTTTTACATGCAAACCAAGTTTCTTTTTTATGGGGAATACAAGAATTCATTTAATCAAAGCCATATCAAAACATAACAGATCAAGTTCGAAAGCATATAAAGGATCCAAAAGGCTATTAGTTGCATGATCTGATTTTTATGTAAGCTAGATTTTTATCTCAGCATTTTTTAAATGTCTCAGTTACAGAACTAATCATGGCAAACTAGATCTATTGAACGAATAAAACACTAGATTGACAATTTGGCTTCTCGTGCGNACCAAAGGTAAACTGCTAGATTGGTCTAAAAGATTTTATATTATCTATGGAATTGTTCGTGGCCTTTTGTATCTTCATCAAGATTCTAGATTGAGGATTATTCATAGAGATCTTAAAACAAGCAATGTTTTACTTGATGAGAAGTTGAACCCGAAAATATCAGACTTTGGTATTGGGTCCCATGAGTTGTCTAAATAAATTCTGTGTCTATTTTCTAACGGAAGCAGTCCCTCCCCAAAATTGCTCCTGGTTTTGGTTTTATATCCATTTGAATGAGTAAAGGTCCAGACTGTGCTCTACAGATCTAGGTTGGATTTCAAAATTCATAATAAAATTGCACACAAACCTAAAAACCATGAAATTTAGAACATAGGTATACCAGTAATGAGTTCAGATCACATTTAAAATATGCCTATTCCCAAATATGATTCTTAGGTAAGTGCCCAAAAGTTTGAGAGTGTGACTGGTTCAGTTTTGAGAGGAGCTGTGGACAGCTCAATTGTAAAATTCATATCTCTTCACCAGATGCTTAAAAATTGCGTAAATGGACTCTATGGAAAGGTCTATATGTCTGCTTTTATATATAGTTTAAACCCCATTTCATTTCGATGTTGCATTGAAAGATATCCCCCTTAAACTGAGGGTTGGTCACTTCAGAAAATTGTACAACCCTAGTTTGTTTCTCTTCCTTCATTATTAGTTCTTTGCTCATGAGTTCAATCGAAATGTATGACAAAAATGGGGTGTCAACACCTAGTAAAAAGGCATCACAAGCAGGGATCGAATCAAACCCTTTTCTTCAATGTAGCTTGGTCTTACTGATTAACCCAACCTTCGTTGGCAATGACTTTTTTTCAATTAGTAAAATGTGTGACGCGAGAATATCATACAAGTAATGCACATAATATATTTGTTATTTTAAATAATATTTTTTAGTTTTGAAAATTTAAGAAATAATGGTTAAAGTATAATAAATAATGAATAATAAATCACATCATACTCATTTATAACACAACTGGTTCAGCTGATCTCCTTTAAAGGTTGAGAACCAAACTCAATTTCTCATTCCATAATATCTCTAGCAAGAAAACATAGCTTAATATATCTAATGACAAAAAAAAAATTGTGTTTATATCTTATTAAAGAATAAATGAGAACTATTTTATATGTGATATAAATAAAAACTGTTCATTTTATTTATTTATCATTTAATCTCAAGTATCACTGTCCAAAGATCTCCCATAAGGTTGAGGCTTGAGAGTCTCCATTCCTCTGTTATCCCCAACTAAAAAATCTAATTTTATTTGACTATTAGAATAAAAATAAAAGAACAAAGATCAAGTATCACTTAATTTGGCAATATTTGTCTTATTTTTCTGAAGATATTAATTAATTTTTTTTTATATGTGAAGACATTCCTCTTATTCAACTTTTACATAAATGGTAATGTTGGTTTTTGTTAAGAGCCTTACTACGGAGCCAACAGAAATGACATTCAGAAAACACATGGGCTCAATAGCATCCATAAGATTGAGTGTTATTCCATGACTCCAAATAATATTTTCTCTTATAAAATCTTTGGATTTTCTGGACACTTCCTTTCGCTAATTTATAATCTTTTTGATACAGTATGCAGATAATTTATGTATTTTTTTCAGTACATGGCTAATTTATATAAATATCTTTTGGTCATGGTAAATTTGTATAAGAATTTTTTTTGGTACAAGAAAGTTTAGGGTGAGGAGGTGTTACCCAATTCTAAGACTAGTGCATCTCACAAGTCTCAACGAGAGTTTAAGTGATACTTATAGATTGTCTACTAAATGGGGACTACTCACAGTGAGATTCGAACTTAAGCTTTACAAGCGAAGTAATTCGATCCTTACTAGTTGAACCAAACCTTGTTAGCTATATAAAAAATTTTATTCATTAAAGTTTACAGTATATTTTAGACAGTAAAAAAAATAACCACAAATAAAAAAAAATGAATAATTTAGATTGTAATAATGTATGTACACCTGAATGATGTACTATAAATTTGTCAAAATACACTCTTAATTCTCTCATTAGTAATTATTAAGTATGCTTTACTCTCTAAAGTGCATCCTCACTGTAAAAGATCCTTATCGTAACGTTTAGAATACAAAAAATGGCTAAAAAACAGAGGATAGGGAATATCCAATGGTCCCTACCCTGATAGCCTATGGTCCCAACTCCCACCAATATAGAATCAGTATTCCTGATATGAAAATGAGAGGTTGAATGACTGAGATATTGTCTGCATAACCTCTACAGAGATAAGACAGTAACCCAAACCAAAGTTTGTCCAATTGTCTTGGCATAGTTTAAAGTTTTCTAACACTACAACAAATTTCCTGGATTCCAACGGAATTTTTCCGTTGGAATTTTGCTAAATTCCGTTGGAATTATGGATTCCAATGGAAATTCTAACGGAATTCGTGTTGTTGGAAAATAAACCTGTTGGAATTGCGTAATTTCAACGGAAATTCTAACAGAAAATAATTCCAACGGAAATTCCAACAAAATTTGACCATTGGAATTCAATTTTTTAAAAAAAATTCAACGAAAAATTCCAATGAAAATTTCAATGGAATTTTACTATTGATAATACAAATATCCAATTCATTAAATAATTCTTATAAGTTAATGTATTGAGTACAAAAATTTAAATCCCAAATAATTACATCAAGTTTCTTTCTAATTTAAATCTCAAATAAAATTTCATTGCCAAATAATAGTCACCCTAAAAAACAAGCAATCCTAACGCTGTAACATAGAAATCTGCCCATATCTTTTCATCACTCTCCTAGTTGCAAGGGCGGCAGCCTCACTTGCTCGCATTGTCCTAGTTGCCATGATTGCTGCAAACTCTTAAGCAACCTGAATCAACCAATAAAAAAGAAAAACATTAGCTCAAATGAAAAGAGATCTCCAATCCTTCAACCCCCTCCAAAAGAAGCCAAAATTGAAACCCACAATGAAGCCAAGAGAACAGTCATATCCAGTAAAGGTTCCAAGAATAGAATCTTTGATCCAAAGGAACATTCATATAAGTAAGAGACCACTCCAGAATAGCACATCCAGTCAATCTACCTAAACAGTCCACAACAATACCCTGAAAGTTATACCAGCCAAAGCAGTCTTAGCAAAGTTAACTCAAAGACCTGAAACTTCTTTATCTTCTTAATCTTGAATAGGATTGAATATAGGATGTAATATGATCTAGACATCCAAAAAATTATCAATGATATTAAGCTCTGTTTTCTGGTTTCCTTTCACCTGATTAAGAATATTTGTTTGAGTTCAATAATTAGCCATGAGTGATAATTTTCTCTTTTAGAATTATATGAGCATTATATTATAATAGTGCAAATGGAATGAGGAAGTAAGTTTTAGCTGACTAAGATGATGATGTTAAGGTAGATTAGTGGTGGGTCTAAGTTAGGCAAGATTAGTAGTGGCAGCCATGCTGAAGTAAATCCGGCTTATGCTATATCAGGAACTTTTCTTTCTAAATGTCGCCACCAATCATATTTGTGAGACTTCCAGTTGAATGCCTGCATAGCATTTTTTTTTTTTTGGTTCAAATCTACTGGGTTTAAACTTTAAAGTCCTTGGCTGGCTTAAGTAATCAAATGGGATACTGTTTGATATACATTAAGGGAACGAAATCCTATTAGCTTAGCCTCAATCTTACCTTGGAACCTCTTCCTGTTATGCATAGGCATATATTTTTTAGAACATCAAAAGACTTACTTGTCAGTAATTAAAAAAATATACTGAATATAACAGTTAATCTGATATCCAGGCACTTGGTTCTGAACTATGTTTTGTAGAGCAGCTATTAATGTAGCTTTTAAGGAATAATGTACAAGAAAGCAAGCCTCCTAATTACAATAACATATTCATGAACAGAAAATTTCAACCGATTTCAACATTCAATTAATGATATGGTTTTAACTGAACTCACATCCATATTCCAATTCATACACACTCATATAAAGCACACAAAATGAGCTATTTATGTACCAAAATCCTCAGTAATGATGAAGTACTCCGCTAATTCTAATCTTCTCTAGTGCATAATGTTGTATATCTGATGAAATTTTCCATTCTTAAGAACTGTCCCATTCCATTTCATTTATATATAGATGCAATGTGCCAATGTATGGGAAAGCATATCAGAAGAAAACGAAAACCATACCAGCATCATTCTGTTGATTAGTTTGACCAAAATCCTGCTATCCAAAAAGAAAAAAAAAATATTAATGAGATAAATCTGAAACACAGGTTCACCTACAATAGAGAGAGAAAGAGAAGGAATTTTTACATATATTGTTTAGGTAACCCATATCAACTCAAAGATTAGGAATGATGAACAAGGAATCAGCCACAGGTGCAGTAATCTGCATCAACGATCAAATTTACAATTATGGGGGGTTCTATAGCCCATAGTTTAAGTCCATATGCTTCATAGAAAGAATGAGAGCTAGGGGGGAACAAACTGTGTTGAAATAATTTCCTCTGAAACAAGGGATCATGAAGGTCTGCTGTTCTTAATAGTACATCTTACATTTTCTAGAAACCAATCAAAAGATGCTATAAGTTTCATTATTATTTGTTACAATTATGTTGTCTCGTAACAGAGTGAAAGAAGGTATTTAGTTTCAGGTTCTGATACAAAACCACTCATTGCAAGAAAGGTTTCAGAAAAATTTATATGTATGTGCATGAGAATCACCTGTTTTATCGCATATAAACTGCCAATTCAACAGCAAAGAGCACCTAGCACTACGAATAAAATAATAAACTAGACATTGATGATGAAGTTCATGTTAATAATAACATCTTATAAGCAACACTCAACCTCATAAAAGAACGACAATCATAAAATTTTCAAGATTAGTACTTTCTACATGTTTAATTTTTGAAGTAACGACGATTCTAAAATGGATAGTTATTCAAGATGACAAGGAGACCAAATGAGTAAGGTATGTAAGACTGAAACAAAAATGAATATGTCCAGCAGAAAAATATTCAAGCAAAGTGTTAATAAACAAGGAGATTTAATAGCCACAGAGACCTGATGCAATATGGTGAACTAACACTCTTAGTTGTGAAGAACTTCCAAACAAAGAACATCTAGAGACAGTATTAAGGAAAGCAGCCTAACTTTGCAGACAAGGTGCAGATGAAGGACCACTCAACAGCATGTAAAACGATGTGTGTCAGTTTGTCAATAAAGATGGTATCATTGAAGAGAATATCATTGAAGATAATATTCTTCTTTAATAAACTTACTAAGCCACCAGAGTAACGCAAGAAAGAAAACACTAGAGATGAAACATAAATTGGACAATAAAGTTCATGCACCATACAGATAGGAGCAGGGCAGCGCCACTCCCAAACACAAGATAGACACCACTCTTTATAATAAATAGAGTAATGAGATGAAATAAACTAAAAAGATCTGGGAAAAGAGATATAGTTGTTTTTCTTTTTCATATATATTTGTGACTTCAAATACCATCTATGAATATCTTTTTTATTAAATAATTTCTATAATACAAATATCCAATTCTTTAAATAATTCTTATAAATTAATAATGTATTGAGTACAAAAATTTAAATCCCAAATAATTACATCAAGTTTCTTTCTAATTTAAATCTCAAATAAAATTTCATTGTCAAATAATAGTCACCCTAAAAAACAAGCAATCATAACTCTGTAACATAGAAATCTGCCCATATCTTTTCATCACTCTCCTAGTTCCATGGGCGGCAGCCTCACTTGCTTGCATTGTCCTAGTTGCCATGATTGTTGCAAACTCTTAAGCAACCTGAATCAACCAATAAAAAAGGAAAACATCAAATGGGATACTGTTTAAACTTTAAAGTCCTTGGCTGGCTTAAGTAATCAAATGGGATACTGTTTGATATACATGAAGGGAACGAAATCCTATTAGCTTAGCCTCAATCTTACCTTGGAACCTCTTCCTGTTATGCATAGGCATATATTTTTTAGAACATCAAAAGACTTACTTTTCAGTAATTAAAAAAATATACTGAATATAACAGTTAATCTGATATCCAGGCACTTGGTTCTGAACTATGTTTTGTAGAGCAGCTATTGATGTAGCTTTTAAGGAATAATCTACAAGAAAGCAAGCCTCCTAATTACAATAACATATTCATGAACAGAAAATTTCAACCGATTTCGACATTCAATCGATGATATGGTTTTAACTGAACTCACATCCATATTCCAATTCATACACACTCATATAAAGCACACAAAATGAGCTATTTATGTACCAAAATCCTCAGTAATGATGAAGTACTCCGCTAATTCTAATCTTCTCTGGTGCATAATGTTGTATATCTGATGAAATTTTCCATTCTTAAGAACTGTCCCATTCCATTTCATTTATATATAGATGCAATGTGCCAAAGTATGGGAAAGCATATCAGAAGAAAACGAAAACCATACCAGCATCATTCTGTTGATTAGTTTGACCAAAATCCTGCTATCCAAAAAGAAAAAAAAAATATTAATGAGATAAATCTGAAACACAGGTTCACCTACAATAGAGAGAGAAAGAGAAGGAATTTTTACATATATTGTTTAGGTAACCCATATCAACTCAAAGATTAGGAATGATGAACAAGGAATCAGCCACAGGTGCAGTAATCTGCATCAACGATCAAATTTACAATTATGGGGGGTTCTATAGCCCATAGTTTAAGTCCATATGCTTCATAGAAAGAATGAGAGCTAGGGGGGAACAAACTGTGTTGAAATAATTTCCTCTGAAACAAGGGATCATGAAGGTCTGCTGTTCTTAATAGTACATCTTACATTTTCTAGAAACCAATCAAAAGATGCTATAAGTTTCATTATTGTTTGTTACAATTATGTTGTCTCGTAACAGAGTGAAAGAAGGTATTTAGTTTCAGGTTCTGATACAAAACCACTCATTGCAAGAAAGGTTTCAGAAAAATTTATATGTATGTGCATGAGAATCACCTGTTTTATCGCATATAAACTGCCAATTCAACAGCAAAGAGCACCTAGTACTACGAATAAAATAATAAACTAGACATTGATGATGAAGTTCATGTTAGTAATAACATCTTATAAGCAACACTCAACCTCATAAAAGAACGACAATCATAAAATTTTTAAGATTAGTACTTTCTACATGTTTAATTTTTGAAGTAACGACGATTCTAAAATGGATAGTTATTCAAGATGACAAGGAGACCAAATAAATAAGGTATGTAAGCCTGAAACAAAAATGAATATGTCCAGCATAAAAATAGTTAAGCAAAGTGTTAATAAAGAAGGAGATTTAATAGCCACAGAGACCTGATGCAATATAGTAAACTAACACTCTTAGTTGAGAAGGACTTCCAAACAAAGAACATCTAGAGACAGTATTAAGGAAAGCAGCCTAACTTTGCAGACAAGGTGCAGATGAAGGACCACTCAACAGCATGTAAAACGATGTGTGTCAGTTTGTCACAATAAAGATGGTATCATTGAAGAGAATATCATTGAAGATAGTATTCTTCTTTAATAAACTTACTAAGCCACCAGAGTAACGCAAGAAAGAAAACACTAGAGATGAAACATAAATTGGACAATAAAGTTCATGCACCATACAGATAGGAGCAGGGCAGCGCCACTCCCAAACACAAGATAGACACCACTCTTTATAATGAATAGAGTAATGAGATGAAATAAACTAAAAAGATCTGGGAGAAGAGATATAGTTGTTTTTCTTTTTCATATATATTTGTGACTTCAACTGTCAAAAGATTGTTTTACCATTTCATCATTATATACGTCCTCTTTTGCGAGAAAAGATCGAAAACTTCACCAAGAACCTATCAGCATCGCAAGCACAACCATATCCATTTCTGTGTAAATTCCACAACCCATACATGATTCTCTGCTTTGATTTCTTATTTAATTTTATATCAGCTATGCGTATGTTACAAATTAAACAAAATGATCTCAAATATAACATGAAGCAAATTTCGCAAGTGAAACTATGAATTCTGCTTTCAATTCATCAATAATATCATTGATTGGGGAATTAGACAATAGTTAACATATTTCAGAATCACACATAACCAAACCATACTTGTTGCATATACCAAAAAGCATAAAAACATTAATTTAGATATATTGTATGAGACAACATATAATTTTTTCAGTAGGGTTCAGACTACATAATTAAGGGCTCCCCCACTCAGAAATCTCGAACCATTCCTATGGTATATCAAATTGTTTGTTTGCACGAACCAACAGTAAAGACTAAGAAACTAGGACTAATAACTAATGAAAAATCCAAAAATAACTTACGGGGACTCTCAAAATAACTTAACTAGGGCATCGCCAGGAACATAAAGCACAGAGGAAGAAAGAAAATGAGAAATAGAGAGGGAGAGTATGGAGTACCTTAGCTTCATAAACTTAAATATTATGGTGAGCGAGGACCTTCTCTCCTTGAGCATAAGGAGGGGAATCAAGTGGGGAAGAGGAGTGATTAGCAGTATCATTGTGGAATTCCTTGTCAGTCTGGATCCTGCTACTGTTGGCGGAGATGACGGAGTCGGAATCAGTCTCCATCGCAGAATCATTGGTAACCCCAATAGTTGTCTTCGAGCTCCCCATTCTATCTGTTCACCAAAACGGCCCCTTGCGATTCTTTGTGAGCTTAGGGATTTCAAGGACTTGGGGATTTCAGCGATGGACATCAAAGAGAAATAAATTTANAAATGAGAAATAGAGAGGGAGAGTATGGAGTACCTTAGCTTCATAAACTCAAATATTATGGTGAGCGAGGACCTTCTCTCCTTGAGCATAAGGAGGGGAATCGAGTGGGGAAGAGGAGTGATTAGCAGTATCATTGTGGAATTCCTTGTCAGTCTGGGTCCTGCTACTGTTGGCGGAGATGACGGAGTTGGAATCAGTCTCCGTCGCAAAATCATTGGTAACCCCAATAGTTGTCTTCGAGCTCCCCATTCTATCTGTTCACCAAAACGGCCCCTTGCGATTCTTTTTTAAAAGCATTCTAACGGTATATTCCTTTGGAATTCTTAAAAAAAATTGTTAGACATTTCTCACGGTAATTTCGACGGAAAATTTCAACGGTAGTATAATTCCGTTAGAAGTACCGTTGGAATTTACTAAAATTCTAACAGAACACAATACCGTTGGAATTACTGTTGGAATTTTAAAAAATTCCAACGATATTTTGTTCCGTTAGAATTTTCCGTTGGAAAACTGCTTTTTTCTTGTAGTGGCGTATGGTTTTAGTCAGGGGCTTAAGGATATCCTGGTCCCTCTGCCTAAGTGTGGTAGATTGCTGCTTGAGGATGTAGAAGGGATTGTTGTGGGCTGCACCATCCTAATGTAGTGTTGTGTTTGTTTGCCGTCGAATAAAAAAAAAAAAAAAAGGATTTAAGAGAGGAGGAGAATGAGTTATACGGTAATGAAGAAGGGAAAAGACAGGACCACCTACCTTCAGCTTTAACTTGTTATGGAAAGGGTTTTATTGCTTTTAATTGTTCTATTTTGACTAATGAAGGAAAATTTTGTCTATTATATTTTATTCCATTAAATAAACTATAAAAATAGTTACTTTAGCAGTGAAAATAGCTACAGCCTTTAATTAAATGTATAATAGTTATGTTTATTTTTAGTAATTTTGGCTACAATATTAAATTCGACCACAAAACTTACAAGTCTTGAAGACGATCTCAGTATCACTCAAAACCTTAGTAATAGTTAAGTTTACTTGTTTAATAGCATAATGACAAATACCATAAATTCACAAATGATGGATTGTAGAAGACTAAGAAGTAATTGTCATGTTTATTAACAAGAGTAAAATATTTTTTATATTTTTGAATTATTTCTCTAATGTCACGATGATAATTGATTTATTTTTTGTGTCATTTTAATCATTAAATAATTATATTATCCATTAAATCAGTCATTCGTAATATAAAAAATAATCACTTAAATGACTAATTTGACAAACAAAGTGATTATTCGAATATTAAAGTAACATAAAATAATTTAAACTAATATTTAAGAAATAATTTAGAAATAAAAAAAATATTTAACTCTATTAACAATTGAATGGTCCCCTTTAAGCTTAAAACAGGTCACCCTTTTCATCAATATTGAACTGTGTTAGAGAAGAAATCATTTTTTATATATGTTTTCCATGTTGGAGACGTTGTACCATATCGTGGATGGACCACCACAAAGAGACAGATCATGAACTGATTTTGTGTTACTTATCACAAGGGACATATCATGTGCACCCATTTATCATATCACAATTTTTATTTTCACCGGTTTTGTATCTCCTTAACAAATTTTAAGATCCAACTTGATTTGATAGTACATGATCATTATGTTTTTTTTTTGTTGGTACATATGATCATGATGTTTGGAATGCAAACGATAGAAAAGCATTTCTTTAACTTGTGAAATGTGCATTTCTTTAACACAAAAAAATAGAAAGACATTAAAAAGTAAAAAAAATTCGTTAAGATTATATCAAAGATGAAAAGAGGATAAGACTCAATTTAAACATTTATATCATCAAACTATTGAGATTAACGAGTAGACAATCATATTACTAACACGATGAATACAAAAAAATAAATAAATTGAATGACAACTTGACATTAAAAATCTAATATCATAAAAAATGATAGCAGTGTTATATTTATATAATTTATTTAATATTTTCATTATATTTGTACACTTATTGAGTTTAACTGAATTTATTGAAACTTTTCATGACTTAATAAAATTTTAATCTGACAATAAACTTAAACTAATTATATACAATTTATAAGTAACATCATGTGTGGGGGAACGAAATAATAATCACCGAATCACAAGGATCACAAAATCCCCAGCGATGCTTGCAAGCTAATCAGGTGGGAAGCTACATTACGCAAGTCGTCCCAAGTTTGAATTATCCCAAACTTTATGGCCAAACAAAAGAAAAATGAAATATAAAAATGATCCCAAGCTTTAATTTTAAACTTTAACCGGTCAAGTGATCATATACTTTTTTTGGTTTACACTCAAGGTATCTCCACACCTTTTAGATATGGGACTAATCTCTATTCGAGATGGGAGCAGTAACCAGTAAATCCCTCCTAACAAGTGCAACTCTAAAGATCCGAACTCAGGACCTTTGATTTAAAATGTCTTGGGGTTCAATCTGCTTCTATTGAACCAACACCTTGTTGGTCAAGTGATTATATACTAATCTTTAAAATTTGTGGCATTTAATGATTTAAATGTCTACGCTTTTACATAAGAAATTTTTTTGAAAAAAAAATAAAAAAAAATAAAATATATATATATATATATATATATATATATATATTATAATGTAAAATATTTTATATTTAAAAAAAAAAAAAAAAAAAA
>QAOA01002770.1:26740-52420 GCA_003255065.1 Cercis canadensis
TCTTAAAATTTAAAATAAAAATTATTTAAGTATGCTAAAATTGCAAAATATACATCAATAAATAGAGTAGGGAAAATGTAAAACACCAGAGGAAGAAACATGTCAAAACATAAAATGAGTAAACCTCACTCTCTTACACTCTCCAGAGCAACAAGTGGGCTTTGTAAAAGAGCATTGTTCATCACCTTGTATCCACGTTTTATAGCAATCCGAGTTTGTACGACCTGGTTTAAACACGACCGGGTTGGGTATCTCCACCATTCCTTTATTTTTTGCTTCACTTTCTACATGGTTTCAGTATATGAGTTCGATCTACAATATCCTAACATTAATCTACATTTTTAACCCCATTAAGCTGTAGTAAATTAAAAAGACAAAGAATCAACAAATATACAAGAACTCATAAAGACGTTAGCGGCAAAAAGCAAGGCTTTATTTCTGAGTAGAGGAAAAGAATAAGCAAATTTACAAGAACTCATAAGAAATAATATGGGTGAAGTTTTCTTTGATTCGATCGAAGTGGTTCAAATTTTTGGGTGTGGGGCTTTTAGTTGTAATTACTAAAACTTATTGGTAATATATATGCACCATTAGCTAATTAATGTGTGCTTTTCAAACAACCAGAAAACCAACAGATTCGATGAGTATTAGGATAGAACCATTTAGAGAAGTACTAATATTATAATGAATATCTAAGCGTACTTACCAATGTAAATATGTAGAGAAGATTAGTACATGGGCAAGAAATTGCTGTTAAGAGACTATCAAGAAGCTCCGTACAAGGAATGACTGAGTTCAAGAATGAGGTTAAATTGATTGCAAAACTTCAGCACCGAAATTTTGTAAAACTTCTTGGCTATTACATTCAGGGACATGAAAAAATGCTGGTTTATGAATACACGCCTAACAAAAGTTTAGACTCTTTCATTTTTGGTATAGAATACCAAGAAAGCTTAAATTAGAATAGAATGGATAGTTTAAGAAAGTTCAATTTCCCAAACTGAAGAATTCAAGTTGGCTAATAGATTTGCTTTGAATGAAATAGATCATACCAAAATGAAATTGCTAGATTGGTCTAGTTGGCTAATAGATTAAAAGATTTCATATAATGTGTGGAATTGCTTGTGGCCTTTTGTATCCCCATAATGATTCTAGATTGAGGATTATTCATATATATCTCAAAGTAAGTAATGTTTTACTCAATGAGAAGTTGAACCTGAAAATATTAGATTTTTGCATGGCTAGAACTTTTGGAAGAAATCAAATTGAAGGAAACATAAATAGAGTAGTTGGAACTTAGTGAGTGTCTCACGACCAAGCCGCATACAATTTTTTTTTTTAATATCTTATTTAATGATTTTTGTTCTATTGGTGCCTTGCAATGGCTACATGGCACTGAAATATGCTGCTCATGAGATATGTTTTGTGAAATTTGATGTATTCAGTTTTAGTATATTGCTACTAGAGATTATATGTGGGAAGAAAAATAGAGGCTTTTATCACGCTGACCATAGCCTCAACCTTATTGGTCATGTAAATATGTTAGACATAATTTATGTAATTTATTTTAGTCTAGCCAAAAGGAAAAAAACCATTGCACAGAACTAAAAACAGAGACTTGGATGATATATCAAAAAGTCTCATTGTTAACACATGTCCACGACTTTGCTTGCTCATATCCCAGTCTTTGGAGAAGCGTGTGGATAAACATGTTGCTTGACTTTGTTTGGAAAAGCAGCAATGGCTTTTGCCCAGTCTTGTACGTTGATCACTCATCCTTAATAGCTTCTCGCAACTCAATTTCCAATTTGGGGTTGTCAATACCTTACAGACACTGGCAAGTGGGTATCTGCCAGGGAACCAGAAAATTCCACCCAATATTTCTGAACTTGGTGGGGTCATGTGATGGACTATGGAGTTTTCCTGGCAAGATAGCCTCACTGGTTTTTTGTTTTGGTCAAAGTCAAAGTCAACTCTACAACCCAAAGCTACAGCTCTCTTTGAATAGAATGAGCAGAAAGGGGACCATTGAGCTGTTGCACCGTCTTTCACTGACTTTTGCTTTCACGTTTACTTACATACTGTAATTTCCCATTTCGGCTGCTGTTTCTGTGTTAGGTGCCACTAGCTACAAACTGCTGCAAAAGCTAAACCTCAATGGAAAACATTCTTTGTTTTATGACTATCGTTGCTTATATAATTATTCCCTTTATCAAAGTTGCTTATCTGCTTGTCCCTTCACTTCCTGTTTCCCTTGCACTTGATTCCATTGCTCTGTCCAACTCTACAACTGATGGCATGACCTTAGTTTCAAAAGCTGAAACCTTTGAACTGGGTTTCTTCAGTCCTGGGAATTCCAAGAACCGTTACCTAGGAATTTGGTACAAGAATATCCCAATTCAAACCGTTGTTTGGGTTGCAAACCGCCTTAACCCCATCAATGATTCATCTGGCATCTTAACATTAAACACCACCGGCAACCTTGTACTCACTCAAAACGACACTGTTGTTTGGTACACAACCTCTCCGAGAAAATCACAGAATCCAGTAGCCCAGCTCCTAGATTCTGGGAATCTTGTGGTACAAGAAGAGATTAATGAAGCAAACCCAGAAGGCTTCTTGTGGCAAAGCTTTGACTATCCATCTGATACATTGTTGCCAGGGATGAAGTTCGGATGGGACCTAAGAACTGGTCTGAATAGGCGTCTAACAGCTTGGAAGAGTCCAGAAGATCCATATCCTGGAGACTTTTCTTTTGCTCTAGTGCTTAATAACTATCCTGAGTTTTGTTTCAAGAAAGGAAACAAAACATTCTACAGAACTGGACCATGGAATGGCCTGCAATCAAGTGGTTTACCAGATATGAAGCCCAACCCTGTTTATAACTACAGCTTCATCGTCAATGAGAATGAGATCTACTACACCTTCGGCCTCAAGAACAATTCTGCTTTATCAAAACTAGTATTAAACCAAACCAATTATGTTCGTCATCGTTACGTCTGGTCAGAAGCTACTAAATATTGGAGGATTTACTCAACTGTTCCTACAGACTACTGCGATAATTATGGTCTATGTGGCGCCAATGGGAATTGTATCATCACTGACTCATCAGTATGTCAGTGTTTAAAAGGGTTTATGCCAAAATCTCCACAAGAATGGAAAACAGTGGACTGGTCTCAAGGATGTGTCCGCAGTAAGCCCTTGAGCTGTGAGGACAAACACAAGGATGGAATCATCAAATTGGGTGGCTTGAAAGTGCCAGATACTACACATACTTGGGTGGCTTGAAAGTGCCAGATACTACACATACTTGGGTGGATAAGACAATTGGTCTAAAGCAATGCAGAGAAAAGTGCTTGAATAACTGTTCTTGTATGACCTATACTAATTCAGATATAAGAGGACAAGGTAGTGGCTGTGCTATGTAGTTTAACAATCTAGTTGATATTAGACAGGTTTCCGATGGTGGACAAGATATGTATATTCGATTGCCTGCCTCAGAATTAGGTAGAGATTTAACTTTGCCAATCAGTTCTTTGATGTTTTTTCTTTAATAGGGTCCAAATTCTTTTTTGTGATTTAACTGTTTTTGTTTTAAATATGATTTGACGAAATTCAACCGTGAAGAAGCAGAATATGGGCGTAAGAAGAAGTTGACATTGATAGTTGCTACAACCACTGTTGCTGCAATTTTGGGAATAATTTTAGTTAGCTCCTATTGTATCCACAAAGTCCGCAGAAGGCTCAAAGGTGAAATTATTTGCTAACTATCTGAAATATATTTCTGTTCTATTTTAATTTTATGCTTGCACCTACTAGTAATGCAACTCTAAGTTAGACTTAAATGTTTCTTGGCATGCACAAAAAAGTAAAGGGCGTTTTGGGATTTTAAATTAATGCAGTCTTCACTTAACAGTGACAAATATTGGGTCCAATGATGTTTGAATATCGTACAAAAATGTAATATGTGTAAGATGATGAGGAAATTGGAACGGTGTTCTAATTTATTGCTTATACAACATGAATGTTTATCCATGTTTATCTGTTTCAATTCTCTCTCAATGCTTTTTAACGAAGTTGAATCACTACTCTCCGTTTGGTCAGAGAAAAAAAAATGTAGAAGCAGATGAAAGCAATGGAGACAATGAGGATGATATGGATCTTCCGCTGCTTCAATTCTCCTCAATAGTTAATGCCACTAATAACTTCTCAACGATGAACAAGATAGGGGAAGGTGGTTTTGGACCTGTATACAAGGTAACTCCATCTTTCATTTTTGGGACAAAATCAAATAAAGGTGTATCAACATTATAAAGAGTATCTTATTGCACTTTAATATGTGAATATCTAGGGAAGATTAGAACACGGGCAAGAAATAGCAGTGAAGAAGCTTTCAAGAAGTTCAAGACAAGGAATGACTGAGTTCAAGAATGAGATTAAACTGATCGCAAAACTGCAACACCGAAATCTTGTAAAACTTCTCGGCTGTTGCATTCACGGACAAGAAAAAATGCTAGTTTATGAATACATGCCTAACAGTAGCTTAGACTCCTTCATTTTTGGTATGAAATACCAAGAAAGCTTAAATTAGAATAGACTAACTTAATGATTTAGTGCCACTAAATAGATGGCTTAAGAAAGTTCAATTTCTCAACTTTAAGAATTCCAGTTGCCTAATAGATTTATATTGGATGAACAGATCATACAAAAGGTAAACTGCTAGATTGGTCTAAAAGATTTTGTATTATCTGTGGAATTACTCGTGGCCTTTTGTATCTTCATCAAGATTTTAGATTGAGGATTATTCATAGAAATCTTAAAGCAAGCAATGTTTTACTTGACGAGAAGTTGAACCCGAAAATATCAGACTTTGGTATGGCTAGAATTTTTGGAGGAGACCAGACTGAAAGAAACACAAACAAAGTAGTTGGAACTTAGTGAGTGTCTCACTACCAAGCCATATATAATTTCTTTTATATCTTCGTTAATGATTTTTGATCTATTGTTGTCTTGCAGTGGCTATATGGCACCAGAATATGTTGCTGATGGGCTATTTTCTGTGAAAACTAATGTATTCAGTTTTGGCATATTGGTGCTAGAGATTATATGTGGGAAGAAAAATAGAGGCTTTTATCATGCAGACTGCACCCACTTTATTGGTCATGTAAGTATGTTAGACATAATTTATGTACTTTGTGTAAGTCATACTAAAATGTGACAAACGGCTTCCTTCTGTAATGGTTCAGGCATGGAAATTGTGGAAAGAGGGCAGAGCTGATGAGTTAGTCGACTCAAACATGGAGGGCTCATGCATTATATCAGTAGTTTTACGTTGCATCCATATTAGTCTCTTGTGTGTGCAACAATACCCAGAGGATAGGCCTGAAATGCCCTCTGTGGTTCTAATGCTTGGGAGTGAGAATGCATTGGCTAAGCCTAAAGAACCTGGTTTCTTTCCAAGGAAACTTTCAGCTGAGGCAAATTCTGGGTCATGTCAGAGGGAAACAAGCTCAACCAATGAAATAACCATTACATTATCAGATGGTCGGTGAAAATCTTTGAGGAGATGTTTTGTACATGTATTGACTGAAAGTATTAATCTTTCTATCTCTGTTCTATATAAAGCAATTTTAATAATTTGATTAAATATGCAAAGCTGTTGATACAATAAAGCTGGGAAAAAGAAAAGCTAATCTAACACACCAATATTAAAACTTTTATATAGAGGACATTCGTAAGATTGCCCATAGTTCTCAATGACAGCATAAAAATTACAAATTTCAATAATAGTAAAGTTAAGGCCAAAGAATGCAGAACGACGTTTAGATGATAACTTAATTTTCAGCAAAAAATGTTCTCTTCGTATGATTCCATTCCTAATATGATTGCTCCTAGTATGATTGCTCCTAATATGATTCCATTCATAATTTATATTTTGATTAGGGAAAATAAACTATACTAAGGGCATAATTTTTAATTTAGTTGTTAGATATTTTATTTTTTAAGTTACAATAAAAGTCAAAAAAATTGAAAGAATAAAGTTTAATAATTAACTATTTATTTCCTGCGGTTCTCTGTTCTGGTTTTCGTTTCTGTTGTCGTTTTCTTTTATTTTTTTTCCTTTATGGCCATGGTTTTTGTTTTCCTTGGTTTGCCTTGTGTCACTTTAGTTATGTTCATAGGTTGTGAGTAATTTGGGTCTTAAGTTTGGCCAGCAGCAAGTATGTACCTTTATTAGTGATGAGTGATTTAGTGATGTAAAACGAACATGGTGGACTGAACCTTGGTCCAATGCTGAAAGCTAATCAACATAAATGTTTAGCTTAGCTGGATTGAGACTGTGAAGATGGTGCCAAAAATAATTTATGGTGATCCTCTATCAAATCAATACTTTTCTAATCTATAAATTTTTTTAGTTGCCGTGTAGAAGATTGAAATGTAGAAAGAAAGCGGGCCTTGAAAGAAAATCAAGCTTGGATGCTTGCTTATTCAAAGAAAATCAAGCAAGTCTTTGTTAAACAATAATCTTTTAAACAATAATATTTTAAACATCTTTTACATTAATTATAATTTAGCTTGACTCTAGTCTAATTAATTATCTTTTAACTTATTGGAATCACCACGGTGACCAATGGTTTTATTGCCTCTCTAGGATTTACTACCAAGACCACATTTTTCTGCTGACCAACGCTAAGTTAAGAAAGACTTTTAATTTTCTTAAAGTCTTGATATTTTATGAAGTCTTAGACTTTAAAGATGTATGTCTAACTTAATAAATTTTTAGATCAAATATTTGAATAATGACTAAAGAGCATGATATAAGCATGAGTTCTAAACTTATTTCTTGCAATTAATTGATATTTTTTTACTTAATTTTTTTATTATAAGACGGACAATTTTTTGCATAGTAAGCTCTATCTCTAAAGGATTTAAAAAAAATTTCTTGCTTTACTATGTATGGACCATAGTATCTTGCCATTTTGCTTTTCTAGACATATAGGTCTGATAGATCTTTACGACCTTTTTCTATAAGTTTTTTAAATAATTTATTTCTTATATGGTGGTAGCAACTATTACTGCCAGAATGTAGAATCAAAGCTTATGTTTTGGTATTTTTCTGGCAATTTTAATAAAATTGGCGATTCAAAGTCATTCACCGTTAGATTGAGCTGAAATTTTGTGAGTAGGTTCCAAAGACGTAGATATTGACTTTGAATGGTGGAATTTTGATGTTGATACCTTTAATCCTTGATCTAGACCTGTGAATTAGGAAAATGATAGTTTTTTTAAGGTTAGTTTTGGTATTTTGGGTTGAATCATATTAAAATAATAATTTCTTATTGCCACATCAACATTTTTTTTTTTTTTAACATTTGAGAGATATAGGGAACAAAATTGCAACTTTTGTCAAAATAGAAGAGTTAAATTGTTCATTTTTAAAGAAATTGGACCAAATCGTTCACTTTGTTAAAATAGAAAAATAAAAATTACAGTTAAGCCAAAAATATATTATGAACATAATAAGATTGGTTAAATAGTGAATTAAATTTAATTATGAGTTCCTAGAGAATTCAAGACGGAAAAATGTTATGATTACAAGTTCGTCTCCAATAAGAATGAGGTCTACTACACATGGTCTCATGGATATTTCTGTAATGTCAATATTAGTACTTAACCAAATCGACTATACTCGTCAACGCTATGCATGGGATAAAACTGCTCACAACTGGAGGCCTTATTCATCACTGCCACAGGACTTGTGTGATACTTACTGTCTATGTGGAGTCAATGGAAATTGTATTACTACTGAATTACCTATTTGTCATTGTTTAAAAGGGTTCACACCTAAGTCACCTCAAAACTGGAACTCAAGGGACTGGTCTCAAGGATGTGTCATGAAGAGGCAGAATACATTCACAAGAAGAATTAGCCAGTAATAGTTGCTACCACCATAGCTGCAATATTGGGATACTTTCACTTGGTTGTTATTATATCCACAAAGTCTGGAAGAACAGGACTGGAAGAATTCAAGTTGGCTAATAGATTTGCTGAAACAGATGATACCACAAATAAATTGTTAGATTGATCTAAATGATTTCATATAATCTGTGGAATTACTTGTGGCCTTTTGGATCTCTATCAAAATTTTAGATTGAGGACTATTCATAGAGATCTCAAAACAAGTAATGTTTTACTCGATGAGAAGTTGAACCCGAAAATATTAGATTTTGACATGACTAGAACTTTTGGAGGAGACCAAATTGAAGGAAACACAAATAGAGTAGTTAGAACTTAGTGAATATCTCACTACCAAGCCACATATAATTTTTTTTATATCTTATTTAATGATTTTTGTTCTATTTGTGTATTGCAGTGGCTGCCGGAATATGTTGTTGATGAGATATTTCTTGTGAAATATGAGGTATTCAGTTTTGGTATATTGGTGCCAGAGATTATATGTGGAAAGAAAAATAAAATCTTTTATCATGCTGACCATAGCCTTAACCTTATTGGTCATATAAGTATGTTGACATAATTTATGTAATTTATTTAAGCCAAACCAAAAAGAAAAAATCCATTGCATAAAACCAAAAAACAGAGACTTGGATGATATTGTTGGGGATACTGACACAATGAGAAGGAACAGAGAAGGAAAATCCAAATAATTCAAGATGTTCTGCTCATGATTTTCGAATAAAAGGGTGCCTACTTATAAGCTTACTAGCAACGGAAAGAAAGCAAAATAATCTCAACTGAATGCAGATTTAGTGCAACAGCCAACTAACTTATTTGACTAAATACAATCAGTAACTTAATGAACAAAATAACTGAATTTAGACTAAGTCAAAAGACCAAGTCACACTGCACGTGTTGCAACTTTTAATCAACCTTCAACAGATATATCAAAAAGTCTCAGCTAATTATTAACACGTGTCCACGACTTTGCTTGCTCATTTCCCAGTTTTTGGAGCAGCGTGTGGCAAAACATGTTGCTTGACTTTGTTTGAAAAAGCCGCAATGGCTTTTGCCCAGTCTTGTACATTGATCACTCCTCTTTAATAGCTTCTCGCAACTCAATTTCCAATTTGTGGTTGTCAATAGACTCAATACCTTACAGACACTGGCAAGTGGGTATCTGCCGGGGAACCACAATTGAATGACACTGACAATAGTCTCATTGCTTTTATGTTTTGGTCAATGTCAAAGTCACCTCTACAACCCAAAGCTACAGCTCTCTTTGAATTGAATGAGCAGCAAAGGGACCATTGAGCTGTTGCACCGTCTTTCACTGACTTGTGCTTTCACGTTTACTTACATACTGTAATTTTCCATTTCGGCTGCTCTTTCTGTGTTAGGTGCCACTAGCTACAAACTGCTGCAAAAGCTAGACCTCAATGGAAAACATTCTTTCTTTTATGACTATCGTTGCTTATATAATTATTCCCTTTATCAAAGTTGCTTATCTGCTTGTCCCTTCTCTTCCTGTTTCCATTGCACTTGATTCCATTGCTCTGGCCAACTCTATAACTGATGGCGTGACCTTAGTTTCAAAAGCTGAAACCTTTGAACTGGGTTTCTTCAGTCCTGGGAATTCCAAGAACCGTTACCTAGGAATTTGGTACAAGAATATCCCAATTCAAACCGTTGTTTGGGTTGCAAACCGCCTTAACCCCATCAATGATTCATCTGGCATCTTAACATTAAACACCACCGGCAACCTTGTACTCACCCAATACGACACTCTTGTTTGGTACACAACCTCTCCGAGAAAATCACAGAATCCAGTAGCCCAGCTCCTAGATTCTGGGAATCTTGTGGTACAAGAAGAGATTAATGAAGCAAACCCAGAAGGCTTCTTGTGGCAAAGCTTTGACTATCCATCTGATACATTGTTGCCAGGGATGAAGTTCGGATGGGACCTAAGAACTGATCTGAATAGGCGTCTAACAGCTTGGAAGAGTCCAGAAGATCCATCTCCTGGAGACTTTTCTTTTGCTGTAGTGCTCACTAACTATCCTGAGTTTTGGTTCAAGAGGGGAAACAAAACATTCTACAGAACTGGACCATGGAATGGCCTAAATCCAAGTGGTGTACCAGATATCAAGCCCAACCCTATTTATAACTACAGCTTCATCGTCAATGAGAATAAGATCTACTACACCTTCGGCTTCAAGAACAATTCTGTTTTATCAATGCTAGTATTAAACCAAATCAATTATGTTCGTCATCGTTACGTCTGGTCGGAAGCTACTAGAGATTGGAGGATTTACTCAACTGTTCCTACCGACTACTGCGACAGTTATGGTCTATGTGGCGCCAATGGGAATTGTATCATCTGAACCAGTATGTCAGTGTTTAAAAGGGTTTAGGCCAAAATCTGCACAAGAATGGAACTCAGTGGACTGGTCTCAAGGATGTGTCCACAATAAACCCTTATGCTGTGAGGAGAAACACAAGGATGGATTCATCAAATTGGGTGGCTTGAAAGTGCTAGATACTACACATACTTGGGTGGATAAGACAATTGGTCTAGAGCAATGCAGAGGAAAGTGCTTGAATAACTGTTCTTGTATGGCCTATACTAATTCAGATATAAGAGGACAACGTAGTGACTGTGCTATGTGGTTTAACAACCTAGTTGATATTAGATAGGTTTCCACTGGTAGACAAGATCTGTATATTCGAATGCCTGCCTCAAAATTAGGTAGAGATTTAACTTTGCCAATCAGTTCTTTGATGATTCTTCTCTAACAGGGTCCAAATCCATTTTCATGATTTAACTATTTTTGTTTTAAATATGATTTGATGAAATTCAACCATGAAGAGGCAGAAAATGGGCGTAAGAAGAAGTTGACATTGGTAGTTGCTACAACCACTATTGCTACAATTTTGGGAATAATTTTAGTTGGCTCCTATTGTATCCACAAAGTCCGCAAATCGAAGCCTCAAAGGTGAAATTATTTGCTCACTCTCTGAAATATATTTCTGTTGTTGTTTTTATTTTATTCTTGCATCTACTAGTAATGCAACTTAAGTTAGACTTAAATGTTTCATGGCATGCACAAAAGAGTAAAGGGCGTTGCGGGGTTTAAAACTAATGCAGTCTTCACTTAACAATGACAAATGTTGGGTCCAGTGATATTTGAATATCGTACAAAAATGTAACATGTGTAAGATGATGAGGAAATTAGAATAGTGTTCTAATTTATTGCTCATACAACATCCATGTTTATCCATGTTTAACTTTTTCATTCTTTTGTTTGTGTAGAAACGCTTAAAGCTCCGAAAACCAAGACTTAAAGTAAGTGACACATTTTTTTTTGGGCCAGCAGAAGCAATGCACTATCTTCTTCACATTTGTTTATAGAACAGTTCGAACCTTTGATTGATGCTGAGATTTTGTTTATAACAGAGTTTATTGTTATAAAATATCTACATCATTGTAATTCAATAAGTTTCTGCATTGTGATGTAGAACCCACTAATCTACTAGTATCAAACTATGTTTATGTTCAAATTCATACTCATGCACGCACGGTGTTTGCTTGAAGCAATCACTTCTACTTGTTGGGAGGAATCTAGTTTTGTTGAGGAATTAATGGATTGAAAATTTTACACAGAAAAGTGCCTCTGACAAAATATTTGATGACCAATTGAGCTTGAAGAATTGGGTGAAGAACTTATGTCCTCATTTAATGAGGGATCTATGTTTACCAAGTATTATTGTTGTGATAGATTCCATAACAATATGGTATAGCAGATAACTCCAATGGAGAGAATAGACACATACTCAAAGCTTTGCATTCTGAGGTGTAAACAATTTTTTCTTACAGTTGTATGACTCTAGTGCAGATTTGGTGTGTCCTATGGCGATGAGAATGGAGGCTGTAAACAACTCTGCATCTTACTTAGGCCTCTCTCTAGTAGAGATGTTCAATTATAAAATGCTATACGATGTCAGGTTCAATTCATTGCAGTATACTTCCTCAATCATGTAATGGAACTGATTCATTATGGCTTGTTTTATTTTAATTCAATTTTCTTAAAATGCGTCATCATTATGGGCGTCTCCTCTCTGCTTTTAGTGAAATCTTGAATGGATCAACAAGTTCAAAACCAGAGTCTTGCACATCAATACTTTGTATACTAGCAATATCATGTTGGTAATCTCTTGAGGAATCAAATTCCATTAAATTTCACATATTGAGACCTAATGATGGATTATTTTGAGGGACATAATAAATTTTAAGTGATTTATTTTACACAAAAAATAAAATAAAATAAAATAAAATTAGAGAGCTAAATGATAATTGTTGCATCTTTTTAGAACCAAACCAACATTTTATTCCTATATCTAAAGTGTCCTTGTTTCTTCAGTTTCGCGTATCATTACTAGTTTACTGGAAGTTGTCCTGCTCCTTGGTAAAGTAATCATTGTTTTTACAATCAAATATGACTTTGTCATCTCTTAGGGTCCTTAATCATGAACAACTCTGATAACAACTTCTTATGAAGATTTCTTGCTCCACTCAAAGATTGTCCATTGGAGCACTGCAGGTCATGAGCAAGAGATATGTTGTCACACTAGTATTGGCATTAGGTGATACCCAAGACAAGTTTAGTATATAAACTATACTAGGAAAATAATGATAATGTTCTTCCTTCGTAGGAGAACAAAACTCCATACTTTTTTGTCTTGAGTTGGGATTAGTATATGAAAGCTAGCTAATTTGTGAGGAAAATTTCATGCTATATCTTAACAGAGAGGAAAAAAATAAAAGCAAGAAATAAACCAAGGATATGTATATAATCCTCATAAACCAAGAATATGTCAAATATAACATTTTTGGGGTCTTCCACAAGTTGACAGAACCTTCTAACTCCAAGGTGTTTCTAGGAAGCTCAAGTATTTTTTTTAAAAAATTAATTTGTGGCTTTTATGTCTGTACCTGCTTGATATTTTTGCATCTTTCCAGAATTTCAAAGACAAACTCCATACCTAGTTATCGCTCTCAATCATCTGTCTTTATACTTGTCACGTTGTCACTTATTTACACCTTTCAATTTCAACATCTTTTTTTTTTTTTTTTTNCTTTATCACATGGCTTTCCTTTTCTCGGACTCTAGAGAGATGGGATGGAGTAATAGTAGTTGTTCAGAGACATACCCCACATGACAGTAAATAATAGAATTCACAACTTGCTGATCTTCCTTCCTCGCTTCATTATGATTATGAGGTTGAAATTTTGGCTAAAAAAAGTGCATAAAAAAGTTGATAAGTTAGTAATTTTTGTGTTATTTTGGCGTCACGTCAATTTTTTTTTATTGCCATATAGATAAACTGTTTGTCATATCAGTACTAAAATGATGAATTTATAATCGGGGATGATGACAGAAACCCAATTAAAAAAATTTTAAATTATAAAAACCCAAAAAAAAAAATATACAGACTTGATTCAAAATTCGTTTAAACTACAAGAACCTACAACATATTTAAACCATTTTATTATTATCTTACAAGAAACAACTTCCCAGAAAAACTAGTTGTAATCAACTATAGTATTCAAGGTAGAATTTTATTTTCAATGAACATAATTTTTCTTGGAAATAAAAGGATGAAATCACAATTAGTTAGCATTAACAAGGGAAGTAACAAGGCAAAGTCCTGCTTGAAACTTTAAGACCCTCACATTTTTGAGATCCCATGAAGCTTTTATCATGAGACATAAATTGTCATATCAAATGTGTTCTTGGAATTCTCCTTTGTTCTATTACCACAAAAATTGTTGATTTTTTTTTTTTTTTTTAATTACCACAAAAATTGTTGATTTTTTTTTTTTTTAACAAATGCTTAATTAATATATACATAAAACTCATAGCATAACTTGTTCATGTGATCTGAGGTTTGAGATTCAAGACTCCATTTTCTGAATATTTTGAGCTAAAAGAAATATAACTTTGTCTATCTAACTAATTATATAAGTTTAAAAGGGATAAAACTTAGGGAAAATTCCTTAGGTATTTATGGTGTTGTTCTCCTATTAAAACATTACATGTGTATTATTTTTACAACTTAGCAGTCACCTAAGGAATTGTTTGATATATATATATATATATATTTCACTTATAATTACATTGTGGTGCAAAAAAAAATTCCACAAAACAAGTTGTAATCAACAGTAGTATAGGAGGTAAAATTTAATTTTCCAGTGACAAGATAATTTTTCTTGGAATCAAAAGGATGAAACCTCAATTAGTTATTATTTTTCTCAGTAAATAAGTAAAAATGTCATTGAAACATTAAGACACCCACGTTTTTGAGATCCTATGCATTTTATATCTTGAGATTCTAAATTGTCATATGAAATCTTATCTTCGAAATCTCTTTTCTTCCATTACCCAAAAAAAAAATCTCATATAAAAAATAGGTAACAAATGCATAGATTGTACACATGGTGTAAGAGTTTACGTGATTTGCTGGAAACTTGAGTCAGATTTAAATTCCCATTCCTGTAGGCTGTAGTATTCCCCATTTGCACATTAACTAAATCGCTCCTAAAATACAAAATAAGATTATCCCTCACAAGTTCTCAGATTACCTTGAAATTGTCCTTCAAATGATAGTATATCTCTCTCTACCACATATGCAATTTAATTATGCAGAGAGTTAAAATGTCCCATTTCTATTTGTTGTCTCAAGCCCCACGGAAGACAACTCTATTTGAGTCTCCTGACTTAAATTGTTGTCCCTAATTATAGAAGTATCTTTGCTTTCATCATCTTCTCCTTCTATAGAAGTAAGTGTTGTTCAAACTGTTAAGTCTGTTAAAAAATGTACTTAAATTCCCCACAATGAATTTGATATTCCTCTTAGTGAATCTAAAATCCTGATCTTCTTTGACGTTTCCACAACTTTTTCTCAAAATCTAGTTCAATAGAGATGTTTAGTAGCAAAATGAAAAATCTCAATAAACTTAACCTGGACAGGCAGAAAAAGATAAGAGAATATATATCTAGTCATTGTCAGCCATTAGTTTCATTTTGACTTTTTTTGCCATGACCATTAGTTTCATTTTTTTTTTTGTTTTTATTTTAAGAGTAATGGTATCCACATGATATCTTTTGCAAACTGAGACTAAGTCACTCAACACATGTTAAAAGACTTACAATACCAGGTGTTAAAAGACTTGGCTTAGACAAATTATTTTTATGTGAATAACTTTTACCAAATTTTCAAAAATATTTGTTCTAATTTTCTAAAGTCAATTATATACTGAAAGAGCAACCCACATCTCCATAATTTCAGAGACTACTTTCCATGAAGTGAATAAATTAGTGCTAATAAGGAGCATCATATTAATACGTAAGCCTTTTTTATTTTCCACAACTTTTTACAAAGCAAATTACTATGCTACCACCCCTCTAAAGTGGGGGTGGAAGGTAGCATGACCAAGCCCCTTTAAAACTTTAAGCTTGGATGGAATTAGCCATGGTTTTTGAACCCATATTGAAGTTCTTGTTAATTAGAGCAACCCATTGTGAGTGAAAACAGTTAAACTTGCAAAAGTAGCATAAATTAGAAGTTATAAGATAAAGTTTATACAAAATAACACTTTGTTTAAGTACTGTAACTCACATGGAATCACTTTGGTTTTGCAAGAGCTTCGTAATGAGCTAGCCTTAAAACAATGTTTAGTTATATCCAAATAAAAAGTTTTGAGAGAGATGGTAGGGTAACCACCCACTTTAGAGGAGTGGTCCCTCTTTTGAAATGTGCAACATTAAATTTGCTTTCTTTTATATCTTTTACTTTCATTTTCTAAAGTGAATGTGATCTTACTTTATTTTTCTTTATTTCATAGTGAAAATAGTTCTAGGAATGTTCGGCACAAACTTTCCCTAAACATGATGTATTAAAACAGTGTTAATTTATACCCCATCAACTTTTGACATGTACACATTAAATATCAGTCTATATGTATTCCGAAAAAATTATCAATCTATATAATCTTCTTGTTATAATATCATTATAAGGTACTTTTCATGTCATAATATCAACAGTCCACCAGTTATAATATCATTATAAGCTAGTATTCTACATTTTCATATTAAAATATTAGCATAATAAATAGCACACCTACTGTTTAAAATGATAACATCACTTACAAGTCCTTTCAATAATAACTTCTCTCTAGTTTCTACCCCAAATAAATACCTAAACAACTAACTGATGCATGCCCATTCAATACATACAGCCCTGTAGGTCCGTTGAAAACCATGTTGCCTTGTCTCTCAACACACATTGTTTTCTATTAGTAGTAGATTCTTCATATGTCCAAATGCAAGGCATTTCACAATGTTTTATTGCACCTAGGAATAAATGGCCACATATGTAATTTAATTATTCAGAGAGTTAAAATGTCCCATTTCTATTTGTTGTCTCAAGCCCCATGGAAGACAACTTTGTTTGAGTCTGTGGACTTAAACTGTTGTCCCATATTATATCGATCTGTCAACAATTGCTACTGCCACAGATAACTTTTCCATGAGGAACAAGATTGGACAAGGTGGTTTTGGACCGGTATATCAGATATCTCAATATTTGAGTATTAGGTTAAAACCATTTAGAGAAGTACTAATATTATAATGAATATCTAATCATACCTACCGATGTGAATATGTAGGGAAGATTAGTACATGGGCTAGAAATTGCTGTTAAGAGGCTTTCGAAATGCTCCAGACAAGGAATGACTGAGTTCAAGAATGAGGTTAAATTGATTGTAAAACATCAGCACCGAAATTTTGTAAAACTTCTTGTCTATTACATTCAGGGACATGAAAAAATGCTGGTTTATGAATACATGCCTAACAAAAGTTTAGACTCTTTATTTTGTGGTATAGAATAACAAGAAAGCTTAAATTAGAATAGACTAACTTTAATAATTTAGTGCCACTAAATGGATAGTTGGAGAAAGTTCAATTTCCCAAACTGAAGAATTCAAGTTGGCTAATAAATTTGCTTTGGATGAAACAGATCATACCAAAATGAAATTGCTAGATTGGTCTAGTTGGCTAATAGATTAAAAAATTTCAAATAATGTGTGGAATTGCTTGTGGCCTTTTGTATCCCCATAATGATTCTAGATTAAGGATTATTCATAGATATCTCAAAGCAAGTAATGTTTTACTCGATGAGAAGTTGAACCCAAAAATATTAGATTTTTGCATGGCTAGAACTTTTGGAAGAAATCAAATTGAAGGAAACATAAATAGAGTAGTTGGAACTTAGTGAGTGTCTCACTACCAAGCTGTAGGTAATTTTTTTTAATATCTTATTTAATGATTTTTGTTCTATTGGTGTCCGGCAATGGCTAAATGGCACCAAAATATGTTGCTCATGAGATAATTTTTGTGAAATCTGATGTATTCAGTTTTAGTATATTGGTAATAGAGATTATATGTGGGAAGAAAAATAGAGGCTTTTATCATGCTGACCATAGCCTTAACCTTATTGGTCATGTAAATATGTTAGACATAATTTATGTAATTTATTTAAGTCAAGCCAAAGGGAAAACAACCATTGCATAGAACGAAAAATAGAGACTTGGATGATATATCAAAAAGTCTAAGCTAATTGTTAACACATGTCCATGACTTTGCTTGCTCATTTCTAAGAGTTACAGGAAATACTCCTAGAGGAGGGTGAATAAGAGTTTTCAAAAAAATTAAGCTAATTTGATCTAAAACAGAATTTGTTCCAAGATCTAAACAATACGAGAACTAGTTATGGAATTTAAGAACTAGTTCTAGAACATAATAGATGAACACATGAAATTCAAATCCAGTTTAACAGAGAATAGCACAAACAAAGCAACTCAGAAAAGCACAGTTATTCATCACAATTAAGCTGAAATTCAACAAGCATATGAAATCAAGAATAGGAGAGAAGAGTCAAGAAAATCTTAGCCACAAATTTATAGTGATTCAGCACTAAGGCCTACATCCATTTTTCCCAATGCTTAGAGTTCCACTAAATCAAGTTTAATTTGTCTAAGCTTTTCCAAGTTTTTACGTCCATGGTTTCTATTCAAAGCTCACCAAGAACTTTCTCCTTCTAGCATCACAACTAGAAGTAACTCACTGATTTCCTACTAAAATCATGAGTATAAAACACTCAAATAAGAGTCAAACTCCATTAGCATTTTCTCTCTCTCTCTCTCTCTCTCTCAAAGAAGATTTTGCAGAGAAGAGTACATGAGGAAGAAGAAACTAAGTATTGAAAATTTTGAAAAGGCAGAACTATCTTGCTCTATGTTTTTCTATTTCTTCTTCTTATCTTCTGAAGGTTTGAAAACACTCTCTTGAAGGAGAACGACTAGCATCCCTTGATTTGAGGATAGGTGTCACGCCAAGATGAAAGGAAATTCTACTAACCATTTCTTTTGTCTTGTAGTGACAAAAGAGATATTTTTTACTAACTTTCCTTAAAAAGTGGATCTACACCATCTCCCAATAAGAAAAAACTTTCTTCACAAGTTGAGAATGGGCTTAGGCATTCCAAAGTCTTCACATGCCTATATCTATGTCAGCATCATTGATTAAATGACTTCAAAAGAATGAGTAAACTAGTTTAAGAACTAGTTCTTACATAAAGGAAGAACCAGTTCTTAACTTTCCTTGCTAACATGTTCTAAATAAAACACTAAACCAAAAGCACAAATCAAAAGAATTAAGGTCATTTGTTATCATCAAAACATGAATTAAAGAATCGTGGAGCTAGCAATTTCCTAGTCTTTGGAGAAGCGTGTGGCTAAACATGTTGCTTGACTTTGTTTGGAAAAGCAACAATGGCTTTTGCCCAGTCGTGTACGTTGATCACTCGTCTTTAATAGCTTCTTGCAACTCAATTTCCAATTTGGGGTTGTCAATATCTTACAGACTGTTGAAAAAGTAATCTAAAAAAATCAAGAAAAGTCAAAAAGTCAAAAAATGAAGTGTCTAGACTACTAGACCCAAGTAGGAAAATCTAGATAACAAAACTATTAACTAGAAAAGCCTAGAAACTAAAAAAACCGACTTTGAAGGTCGGTTAACTTGCCCATAAAAAGGCATGTTTGTATGTTAAAATGTAAGCTAGCATAGGCTAGCCAATACCTTATAACTAAAGTTATTCTGATGAAAAACTTAGTCGTCAACATAGAAAGAGAAACCAATACATCAACTTTGTACTTCCAACTAATTAAAGCTTTCACTCTTCCCACTTCCCACGTTTGTCTTATTGTCACATATATTCTCTTCAATAACTAAACTTTCTCTTACAACTACTACCACCTATCACTTTCAATCCGTTTCTATTCCTTACAGCTTTCTTTAAATTTTAATTAAATATCATTCTTCCTATCTACCAATCACACTCTCACATATACACCATTACTATCATTTTCAAAATTCAACACAGACACTGGCAAGTGGGTATCTGCGTATCTGCCAGGGAACCTGAAAATTCTACCCAATATTTCTGAACTTGATGGGGTCATGTGATGGCTATGGAGTTTTCCTTGCAAGATAGGCTCATTGCTTTATGTTCTGCTCAAAGTCAAAGTCACCTCTACAATCCAAAGCTACAGCTCTCTTTGAATAGAATGAGCAGCAAAGGGACCATTGAGCTGTTGCCCCGTCTTTCACTGACTTGTGCTTTCACGTTTACTTATATACCGTAATTTCCCATTTCGGCTGCTCTTTCTGTGTTAGGTGCCACTAGCTACAAACTGCTGTAAAAGCTAGACCTCAATGCAAAACATTCTTTCCTTTATGACTATCGTTGCTTATATAATTATTCCCTTTATCAGAGTTGCTTATCTGCTTGCCCTTCTCTTCCTGTTTCCATTGCACTCGATTCCATTGCTCTGTCCAACTCTATAACTGATGGCATGACCTTAGTTTCAAAAGCTGAAACATTTGAACTGGGTTTCTTCTGTCCTGGGAATTCCAAGAACCGTTACCTAGGAATTTGGTACAGGAATATTGCAATTCAAACCGTTGTTTGGGTTGCAAACCGCCTTAACCCCATCAATGATTCATCTGGCATCTTAACATTAAACGCCACTGGCAACCTTGTACGCACCCCAAAACGACACTGTTGTTTGGTACACAACCTCTCCGAGAAAATGACAGAATCCAGTAGCCCAGCTCCTAGATTCTGGGAATCTTGTGGTACAAGAAAAAATTAATGAAGCAAACCCAGAAGGCTTCTTGTGGCAAAGCTTTGACTATCCATCTGATACATTGTTGCCAGGGATGAAGTTCGGATGGGACCTAAGAACTGATCTGAATAGGCGTCTAACAGCTTGGAAGAGTCCAGAAGATCCATCTCCTGGAGACTTTTCTTATGCTCTAGTGCTCAATAACTATCCTGAGTTTTGTTTAAAGAAGGGAAACAAAACATTATACAGAAGGGGACCATGGAATGGCCTAAAATTAAGTGGTGTACCAGATAGCAAGCCCAACTCTGTTTATGACTTCAGCTTCATCGTCAATGAGAATGAGATCTACTACACCTTCGGCATCAAGAACAATTCTGTTTTATCAATGATAGTATTAAACCAAACCAATTATGTTCGTAATCGTTACGTCTAGTCAGAAGCTACTAGAGATTGGAGGATTTACTCAACTGTTCCTACAGACTACTGCGACAATTATGGTCTATGTGGCGCCAATGGGAATTGTATCATCACTGACTCACCAATATGTCAGTGTTTAAAAGGGTTTAGGTCAAAATCTCCACAAGAATGGAAAACAGTGGACTGGTCTCAAGTATGTGTCCGCAATAAACCCTTAAGCTCTGAGGACAAACACAAGGATGGATTCATCAAATTGGGTGGCTTGAAAGTGCCAGATACTACACATACTTGGGTGGATAAGACAATTGGTCTAGAGCAATGCAGAGAAAAGTGCTTGAATAACTATTCTTGTATGGCCTATACTAATTCAGATATAACAGGACAAGGTAGTGGCTGTGCTATGTGGTTTAACAACCTAATTGATATTAAACAGCTATCTGCTGGTGGACAGGATTTGTATATTCGATTGCCTGCCTCAGAATTAGGTAGAGATTTGACTTTGCCAATCAGTTCTTTGATGATTTTTCTCTAATAGGGTCCAAATCCTTTTTCGTGATTTAACTGTTTTTGTTTTAAATATGATTTGACGAAATTTAACCGTGAAGAGGCAGAATATGGGCGTAAGAAGAAGTTGACATTGATAGTTGCTACAACCACTGTTGCTGCAATTTTGGGAATAATTTTAGTTGGCTCCTATTGTATCCACAAAGTCCGCAGAAGGCTCAAAGGTGAAATTATTTGCTAACTAACTGAAATATATTTTTGTTCTATTTTAATTTTATGCTTGCACCTACTAGTAATGCAACTCTAAGTTAGACTTAAATGTTTCATGGCATACACAAAAAAGTAAAGGGCGTTTTGGGATTTAAAACTAATGTAGTCTTCACTTAACAGTGACAAATGTTGGGTCCAGTGATGTTTGAATATGGTACAAAAATGTAATATGTGTAAGATGATGAGGAAATTGGAACGGTGTTCTAATTTATTGTTTATACAACATGAATGTTTATCCATGTTTATCTGTTTCAATTCTCTCTCAATGGTTTTTAAAGAAGTTGAAGCACTACTCTCCGTTTGGTTAGAGAAAAAAAATGTAGAAGCAGATGAAAGCAATGGAGACAATGAGGATGATATGGATCTTCTGCTGCTTCAATTCTCGTCAATAGTTAATGCCACTGATAACTTCTCAACGATGAACAAGATAGGGGAAGGTGATTTTGGACCTGTATACAAGGTAACTCCATCTTTCATTTTTCGGACAAAATCAAATAAAGATGTATCAACATTATAAAGAGTATCTTATTGCACTTTAATATGTGAATATCTAGGGAATATTAGAACACGGGGGAGAAATAGCAGTGAAGAAGCTTTCAAGAAGTTCAAGACAAGGAATGACTGAGTTCAAGAATGAGATTAAACTGATCGCAAAACTACAGCACCGAAATCTTGTAAAACTTTTCGGCTGTTGCATTCACGGACAAGAAAAAATGCTAGTGTATGAATACATGCCTAACAGCAGCTTAGACTCCTTCATTTTTGGAATGAAATACCAAGAAAGCTTACATTAGAATAGACTAACTTAATGATTTAGTGCCACTAAATAGATGGCTTAAGAAAGTTCAATTTCTCAACTTTAAGAATTCAAGTTGGCTAATAGATTTATATTGGATGAACAAATTGTTACGTAAAATGTGAACGCAAGTGCACGTGCCGTAATCAAGTAATAAAGAAGTGAGATAAAGTATCGTCCCACGGAGACAGTGGCAACTAAGTACCAAAATTATGCGTATTCTAATTTTATCTAGACAATTGATAGGTGAATTATGATGATATTTAAATGCAAAATAGTAAATAGAGAATAATTGCTTTAAAAATGAGTAAGAATATGATGAGAAAGTATCTAGGATGTCGATTTCACCGTAGCTAGTTCGGATATTTATTCCTAANATTCCTAATTCATTAATCAACAACAATCTCTCTAATTGCTAGCCAAGAACCCTAAGTTATTTATTAGCCTTTCCCAAGGTCAAACAAATACATTCTCAAACTATGAATTCACTATATTCCTATGTGAATTACGAATAATCTCAGAATTCAATTCGCCCTATGGTTCTTTTTAATGGCTACATAAACCATAACGGTATATTCCTATCCCATATGTAATTTATGTTCTTAATCCCTATGGTTTTCAATTACAACTAATTTTGAAACATTTCGAAACTACCTTTTTGATAGACTTTTGTTGTTGAGATTTTGGGAATAGTTCAATTTTTTAATTTTTGTTCTATTTTTGAAGTAATTACTTCTTTACTATTAATAAAGTATGGAGATCAAGAAGTCAATTTAAGAAGAAGGTCATTTGATTAATTTATTAGAAATTACAATCCATCATAAGCTAGGATACATCTCCACCCTAGATGGTGGAATTAGTTCATACTCAAGATAGAAAATAAACTCACAACCAGATTACACATCAGAAACAGAAAAGAGGAAGAATTAAACTCTTGGTGATGCCGATTTAATGCCGAAAAACTTTGATCTTCAAGCTTGAATCCTCTTCTATTCTTGCCTCTTCTCTCAAAAGTGTGGAACCCTAATTTAGACTTTAAGAGTCCTATTTATAGGTCCTAGGAAGTTTAGGAAGAAAAGGAATTAAAATAAAATAGGATTCCTAATAAAAAAAGGAAGTTCAGAAGTCAAATCCCGAGTTTGACCGTCGGGGGCTGCAGCCTTGGGTTTGGGCGCTACGGCGCCCTAGTTCTTTGCCTGAAGGGTGCTGCGGCCTCCTGATAGGGGGCTGCAGCCTCCTAGTTGGCGCTGCGGCGCCCTAGCTTCTGTCTTCAGTTTGCTGATTCCTGACCATAGGGCATTGCGGTGCCCAAGCTACTGCCTTCATCCCAAATTTGACAGAATTTGCTCTTTTTGACACCAAAAAGCACCAAAGTGACTTCCAAAGACTTCTAAAGTAAAAACCTATAAAAGAAACATTAATTCATAAGAATTAAACTTAAAATACCCTAGAATAAACAATTAACAAGTTAAATAAATATAAGATAAGCGGTATAAAACNAGAAACATTAATTCATAAGAATCAAACTCAAAATATCCTAGAACAAATAATTAACAAGGTAGATAAATATATGATAAGTGATATAAAACTGACTTATCAAATACCCCCCAAACTTGAGATTTGCTAGTCCTCGAGCAAAACAAAGAATTAAACTAACAAAGTTAACAAAACTAACACACATTAGTGACAACATAATTCTACTAACCAAATAGGCCTTAAGGATAAAAATTAATCATAGTTCAAGGAAAATTTATCATATCATGAAAGTGTATAAATTAATTCAAATGCAAGTTGTAACTTACTAATAATCTCCTTGAGTATGAGTGTGTAACCATTCACAAATGACCTCTTGCACTATGAATAAGTTTAAACATGCTCACCCAAGCAATTAGACCTTTAAATAAAGCACATGGGAAACTCCATAGGCTAGCTTTTCATGCCACTCTCCACTAATGTAGGCAAGTCACAACAACAAAGATCAAAAGGGCTTTTCAAGATTGTAATGAATGGCTAAGGTTAAGGTGAGGTAAAGGATAATCAATGAGGTTCATTCACACATGACACAAAACCAATCTAGGCTTTTGGAGCCCTTTCTTCACTAGTTTTCACTAGAGCTGGGTTCATGGGCTGAGCCCGGTGGGCCAGCCCGTTGGGGCTCGATAAAATGGTGGGCTGGGTTCCCTAAATGGTGGCCCGTTTAAAACCGGGCCAATTTGGCCCGGCTCGATTTGGCCCGTGGCCCAATCGAGTTCGTGCCAAGTTGGCCCGATTTGTTTTTTTATTTTTATTTTTTTTTCAGCTTTCAATTGCCCTCATTCTAAAATCTGAATGCAATCTCTAACTCAAAAATAAGAATTTCATCTCTCACATTCCACTATCCCCAAATTTGACTCTCTTTCTATATGATTCTACTTCTACCCCTCTCCGCCTCCTTCTCCTCAGTCCTCACTGCCGCCTCTCCTTCTCCAGCACCAGCCAACATTTCCCATCTATACGGTTCTACCCCTCTCCGCCTCATTCTCCTCAGTCCTCACTGCCGCCTCTCCTTCTCCAGCACTAGCCAACACTTCCCATCTTTTTCCCCTATGCTCAATATTAGATGAAGTACTTTGAAGTTTGTTGTTGTTAGCACAAAGTAAAGTTGATGGGTATTGTTTCTTCAATGTTCTTTGAGGTTTCTTATGGGTTTCTTAGCTTTGCATGAAGTGGGTATGCTTTATTTTTCATCTATACTGTGATTATTGGGCGAAATCTGTTATTTTTGGACCCCCGCACTTAGCGCTGGCATCTTGACTTCAAAAGTTGCTATTGCTGGACCCCCAGCGCTGGGCGCCAACACCCCAGCGCTGAGCGCCAGCACCCCAGAGGCTATCACTGGAACCCCAGCGCTGAGCGCCAGAACCCAGAGCTGGGCGCCAGATCCCAGCGTTGAGCATGTTTCTTCAATGTTCTTTGAGGTTTCTTATGAGTTTCTTAGCTTTGCATGAAGTGGGTATGCTTTATTTTTCATCTATACTGTGATTATTGGGCGAAATCTGTTATTTTTGGACCCCTGCGCTTAGCGCTGGCATCTTGACTTCAAAAGTTGCTGTTGCTGGACCCCCAGCGCTGGGCGCCAGAACCCAAAGCTGGGCGCCAGCACCCCAGCGCTGGGCGCCAGATCCCAGCGCTGGGCGCCAGCACCCCAAAGGCTATCGCTGGAACCCCAGCGCTGAGCGCCAAAACCCAGAGCTGGGCACCAGCACCCCAGCGCTGGGCGCCAGATCCCAGCGCTGAGCGCCAGCACCCCAGAACCTTCCATCCAGTTGATTTTTCATATTAAGCCTTCAACTACAATTTTTCTAATACCCTACCTATAAAAACAATAAAAAGGGGTATATTTAGGACATAAATTTGGACTCTCTTATCTTATTATAACATAAGTATATTTTTTTATGAACTTTATTAAATCAATCTTAGAAGGACTAGGTAGTAAAAGATTTAGTTTCTC
>QAOA01002770.1:60200-77620 GCA_003255065.1 Cercis canadensis
AAAAAAAATTTAATTTTATTTAAAAATTTAAATTGTTTGTTTCTTTTATTTTGTTAAGAACATGTGAAGCATGTTTTCTTAAAAAAAAAAAAAAAAAGTGGATAAGATTTAAGGGATAAGGGGGTAAATTGATAAATTTCTTACAAGGGGTATTTTTTAGAAATTAAAAAAATGTTGGTGTAACTCTAATTGAGCATCACCGTTCAAGCAAATAAAAAAGCAAGAAGGGGCGCCGTTTGAAGAGGAGTAAGTAGTGTGTATGAATGAAATAAAGAGGGTATTTCTTACTGTTTGGTGTCCAAATGAGTCTTATTCTAGGTTATCTTGGCTATTATTGGCTATGAGAGAGTTAAGTTTTGGTGGCTGCTATTTTGGATTTTAGTAGATGGTTCATTGAGGAATTTTGGCCATTAGCCACGTGACATTAATTATAGGTTCCATTGAGCCATTATTGAAAAAAATGGAGACTCATCCTTACAAGAATATAATAGACAATC
Source organism: Cercis canadensis (assembly GCA_003255065.1). Taxonomy (NCBI): domain Eukaryota; kingdom Viridiplantae; phylum Streptophyta; class Magnoliopsida; order Fabales; family Fabaceae; genus Cercis; species Cercis canadensis. The sequence continues at coordinate 60,698 of QAOA01002770.1, forward strand.
CGGACGTCATGGGAAGTTGAGTGGGAAGACTTTTGTGGATGTAATTAAAATTTTCCTCCGCTACAAAGGTGTTGTAATACTTATACGCATATATTTGCATTTATCTAAATATGTGATTAAGCTATTAGACTCCACAGGTCTCTTACATATCATAAAATGATAGGGCGATCCAACTATATATAGATTGGCTCACTTTATTCGTATTAGGTAAGGATAAGAGCCACTCTAAAAATACTTTATGTGAAAAATGAGTAGAAGGACTAGGATTCATTAGTTGCATGCATAACATGTTTAATTTTTATTTTAATTGTTTTATGTCATTTTCAAAATATTTGATACTTTATTATTTGTATGTATGTTTAGATTTTTATTTGAGAGTAACAAAAAGCTAGAATGATTATTTTTAAAAGTTTTGTTTAATTTTAAAATAACAAAAGAGAGAAAGAAAGGATTTTTGAGAAAGTATTTTTTTTTATTTTTGAGAAAGTATTTTTTTTAAAAAAAAATATTTTCTTTGTTTTTGGTAATTTTGATTCTTGTTTCTTTAAAAATGAATTATGTAGACTATGATCCATAATTAAGGTACATAGAAGCTTATAGAAGAAGCAAGTCAAGTCAAAATTTAAATAAATTTCTCCTTTCATTTTGTTTCTTACTTTCTAAAAAAAAAAAAAAATCATTTCGTTTCGAGTTTTATATTCTTAAATATTATAAAAATGGCCTATGCTGCCCATTGGCTCACCAAATTCCCTACTCTTGATAGGAGAGGCACTAAAGCCAAATGTGGGACATTTTCTATCTTATAGTATCTTTATTCCGTTAATACTGTTTGTAAATATTTTTAGTGATAATATAAATACATTGTTGGCCATAACAAGTTTGCAAAATTAATTTCTGGTAACTATTTTTTGAATGGGTGTTGAGGGATATCTAACATCTTCTCCATATAAAAGCAGACTCTTGAACCATTTTTGCTTTGCATACCATTTTTAAAATTCAAAAGAGGCTTTTTAATTGTTCTCATATTTTTAATATAATTGGTGACAACTCTAAGTTTTATTTAAAAATTAATATTTTTCTTAATTTGTCATCTGCGTTGTGGCTACTCTTTAAGTACGTTGTGAGAACTCTTATAAGGGCAATTCTCTCATTACTAGGTACTCTTGATAAATCTAAGAATTCAATATTCTCGAAAGTTACTGAGAACTCTCTAAGACTCNCCTCAGTCCTCACTGCCGCCTCTCCTTCTCCAGCACTAGCCAACACTTCCCATCTTTTTCTCCCATGCTCAATATTAGATGAAGTACTTTCAAGTTTGTTGTTGTTAGCACAAAGTAAAGTTGATGGGTATTGTTTCTTCAATGTTCTTTGAGGTTTCTTATGGGTTTCTTAGCTTTGCATGAAGTGGGATGCTTTATTTTTCATCTATACTGTGATTATTGGGCGAAATCTGTTATTTTTGGACCCCTGCGCTTAGCGCTGGCATCTTGACTTCAAAAGTTGCTGTTGCTGGACCCCTAGCGCTGGGCGCCAGAACCCAAAGCTGGGTGCCAGCACCCCAGCGCTGGGCACCAGCACCCCAGCGCTGGGCACCAGCACCCCAGAGGCTATTATTTGCCACGTCAGTGTAGTATAGCATACTTACGTAGTATCATAGAATTCCCGAAAAAATAAAGGTCAAGAAGCGATAGCTAGACGTACCTTTTCTTTCACCCCCTTGTTTAGCAGTTTAGGCCTATTATTAACACGAGTTATATTAATGGTACACCTTAATTTTATACTTTTGTACAACTATTTTAACTGAACCTGCCAAAACTTTTTTCTTCTTCTAAATAACCCAAATTTAATTAATGTTGAATGTAGTGGCGGTTCCACCCAGTCAGGAGTAGGGACAATTGTCCCCACAAACTAAAAAAAAAAGTACACTTCATCCATATATAATAACCCTAATTGTCTCTACTATTTACATCAGTTTGCCCCCACACTAGAATATTTTTCTTGCCCGCACAGCCTCACTATTATATTATGTGACAAAGTAAAGCTCCTTCAGATGTGAGGTTAAGAGAAAAAAAAAATATTATTTTTTAATCACAAATAAATGGCATACAACTCAAAAAGGAGAATAATTTACTTTTTAATTTTTGAAAACGTACTAATCTATATTGTGCATGTAAAAAAAAAATCTTTTTGAAACTCTCAATTACTCATTTTTTTTGTATTTTATTAGTTAATTTTTAGTTTCTTTTTTCTTATTTTTATTATATTTTATCATAGCATATTTAAAACAAAAAAAAAAATCACCATTTCTAGACACATGTAAATTTTAGTGAAAATTCTAAACTCTTATTTTGTTTATATTTTATTTTAGAGTATAATTCTCATTTGATCCTTAAAAAATTTTAAATTATCATTTTAATTTTTAATTTTTTTTGCAATTTTAATTCTTTAATTTATGACATGTTTGTCAATTTAATCTTCTGTCTAAGTCAATTTACTTAGCTGTGCTTGGCACATTCAAAAAAAAGAAATTAAAAAAAAAAAAAAAAAAACTTCTCTCTCTCTCTGCCCCATCGTCCCCTCGTCTCTCTGCAATTCTTCCTCTCTCTCTCTCTCTCTCTCTCTCTCCTCCATTGTCCCCAGCACCCATGCCCCTCCTTCTCTCTGCAACTCTTCCACTCGCCAAACACCACCATGGCACCTTGAAAAAATTAACTCACTTGTTCCTCTGTTTCGCTTGCTCACCTTGGTCAGAACCAGTACTCCACTCTTCTCACTACCTGTATTTCCTCCCTTCAAGCATGTGCCCACCACAAAAGCATCTCCAAAGGCAAAGAAATTCACTCCTCCTTGCTCAAAAATTGCTTCCTTAGCTCCCCTNCCCCCCCCCCCCCCCCCCCCCTGGTCACCAGCCTTGTCAACATGTACTCCATGTGCAACCTCATGAATCATGCCCTCAAGATCTTCAATTACCCGACCCATGATGACAATAATGTTTTTGCATACAATGCAATCATTGCTGGTTTCATTGCAAATGGGTTTTTTGGAGATGGGTTTGAGCTTTATAAGCAAATGAGGTTGGTGGGTATTGTGCCGGATAAGTGCATGTTTCCATGTGTGGTCAGATCATGTGGGGATGTTATGGTGGCTTTAGAGGATAAGAAGATTCATGGGTTGGTGTTTAAACTTGGATTGGAATTGGATGTGTTTGTTGGCAGTGCTTTAGTTAATAATTACTTGAAAATTGAATTGATAGTGGAGGCATATAAGGTGTTTGAGGAATTGCCTGTTAGAGATGTGGTGCTCTGGAATTCAATGTTCAATGGGTTTGCGCAGATTGGGCGGTTTCATGAGGCTTTGAAGGTGTTTAGGAGGATGGGAGAAAATGGGGTAATTCCAAGTAGATATACGGTTACGGGTGTTTTGTCTATCTTTTCTGTGATAGAGGACTTTGACAATGGAAGAACAGTTCATGGATTATGATTTTGGTGTTGCTGTTTCCAGTGCACCAATTGATATGTATGGGGTGGTTCTCTTCTTCCCTCCGAATTCCCTCTCACTCTCAACCAGAGCTCCCCTGTTGTAGCAGTGGATATGGGAAGCTAGAGAGAGAATGAGAGGAAAGTTGCAGGGAGAGAGAAGAGGATAAACGATGGCTGATGAAGATGAAAAGAAAAATATGGATTAAAACGGCGCCGTTTTGAATCAACCCAATCCAGCTATAATATACATATAACATGGCATATGAAAATTTTTACCCAACCTCAAACTTAGACAGAGAACTAAATTGGCAGGTCATAAATTAAAAGCCTAAAATAATATAAAAAAAAGTTATGAATTAAAGTGTGACAATTTAAATAATTTTAAAGGATAAAAAAAGTTTTATTCTTTATTTTATAGTTTGCATGAATATGACAATTTATTTTCAATTGCACTTTGTTTCTTTAAAAATTTGAAAAATTAGAATCATGTCTATGTGATATATTTGGTTGAGTAGATATTTTACTTTTGTAAAGATCTTAAAATTTTTAAAAAATTTCAGATTAAGTAAAATAACTTTATTTTTCTTAGATATTATATTTTTAAATTAATTTTAGAAATATATAATTTTTTACTACTAAAATGTAATATCATATTTCTAAATATTAATATAAATATCTTAATATTTATCCTCTTATATATATTTTGCCTCCATGAATAAAATTTTCTAAATCCTCCCCTAGTTGAATATGATATGAAATAATATAAAATTAAGGTATTTGACTAACATTTTTTTCACACATCCTGAAAATTTTCATTAAAATCCATATTCTAAAAAAATAAAAATAAAAATTCATAAAAATCGAGGTCCTACCTTAAATATTTGTAATTTGTTCAATGCAAGTTGTACTGTATACTATGTGTGCCACTATTTTTTATAACTCTTTTATAGAAAATAAATTTAAGAGATAAATAAATTATTTTAACATTAAAGTAAAATGTACTATAGTTGATGATACTTATTAACAAGAGATCATCGACAAGAATTGAACCAAAATCTTTAATATCAATGAATAAACGTTTCAGTAATATTGAGATTATTTTTAAGATTTATAAATTTTATATTCAAATTTAAAATTATAATTAAAAGTAAAAAAATTTAAAAAAAAATACCAACACCTTAGCTACTTTTGATCAGGTGTGATGTCAATTAACCTATTAAATTATAAGTTTATGCCTTCCCGATTAGATGTAATAATCTAAACCAAAGGGCTAGCAAAAGTCGTCTATTTTTCGTCCACACAATTAAAAAAACAAAAGTAATTAAGGTCAAGTTAGAAGGGACAGCTAGGCCTATATTTTCTTTCATTTCCCCCAGTTTAGGCCTTTCATTACATCGACAGAAACATCCTTGAAATTTTTATGCAAAAATTTCTAAGGTTCCCGTTGAAACGGGTCCCACCCTTTAAATATTCTATAATTTCTAAGTCTATCCATATTTGTCGATTGCAAGTAGAGCTGGGTTCATGGGCTGAGCCCGGTGGGCCAGCCCGTTGGGGCCCGATAAAATGGTGGTTTGGGTTCCCTAAATGGTAGCCCGTTTAAAATCGGGCCAATTTGGCCCGGCCCGATTTGGCCCGTGGCCCGATCGGGTTCGTGCCGGGTTGGCCCGATTGGCCCAATTTGTTTTTTTGTTTTTTTTTTTTTTCAACTTTCAATTGCCCTCATTCTAAAATCTGAATGCAATCTCTAACTCAAAAATCAGAATTTCATCTCTCACATTCCACTCTCCCCAAATTTGACTATCTTTCTATACGGTTCTACTTCTACGGTTCTACCCTTCTCCGCCTCCTTCTCCTCAGTCCTCACTGCCGCCTCTCCTTCTCCAGCACCAGCCAACACTTCCCATCTTTTTCCCCCATGCTCAATATTAGATGAAGTGCTTTGAAGTTTGTTGTTGTTAGCACAAAGTAAAGTTGATGGGTATTGTTTCTTCAATGTTCTTTGAGGTTTCTTATGGGTTTCTTAGCTTTGCATGAAGTGGGTATGCTTTATTTTTCATCTATACTGTGATTATTGGGCGAAATCTGTTATTTTTGGACCCCCGCGCTTAGCGCTGGCATCTTGACTTCAAAAGTTGCTGTTGCTGGACCCCCAGCGCTGGGCGCTAGAACCCAGAGCTGGGCGCCAGCACCCCAGAGCTGGGTGCCATATCCCAAAGCTGAGCGCCAGCACCCCAGAGGCTATCACTGGAACCCCAGCGCTGAGCGCCAGAACCCAGAGCTGGGCGCCACAATATGTCTCATATTCTCTAAAAAATAAGCATGGCAAAAAAAATTAAAAAAAATAAAGATTTGGCTCGTTATAGCCCGCAGCCCGAGGTGGGCTGGGCTGGACTGAGAAATGGCTGGCCCGATTAGAACCGGGCCACTTTAACCCGGCCCGTTTAGGCCCGTGGCCCGGCCCTAATGGGCTGGGCTGGCCCGTTAGCCAGCTCTAATTGCAAGAGATAGCGATAGAGCGTATATGAGGGAACGCAGAGAAGTTAAGTGAGTGACCATGTTAATAGATATAAAATAAAATAAAAAATGTGTCAAAAAATATAGACTTTGTTAAAAAAAAATAGAATTTAGCACACTTTTTTATATCATATAATTTATATATTTTATAAAAAAAAATTATGTATTTTATCATATGCTTGATGATTTAACTTTTTAAGATCATTATAATAACATCAAAATAATTTTGTGGATTTCATCATAATCTATTTAATTTAGTGAAAAAATAACACTATGTCCCCTCTAGCTTAGCAAACCCCTAAATTATATGTTTATGCCTTCCCAATTAGACATGTAATAATCTAAACGAAAGGGCAGGCGAAAGGTTTCTATTTTTGTCAACAAAATGAAAAAGAAAAGGTTGTGAAAGGGTAGCTAGGGCTATCTTTTCTTTCATTTTCATCTCTTTTGACCTATCATTCACACACATCCTTGAAAATTGGGAAGTTCTAGGCTACCTCTTTTACTTGAGATGAGTCAAAACGAAAAGAAATATGTCATTGAGAGTTTCGGGTAAAATAAATTTTTAATTTTGATGTCATTATAAAGATCTCAAAAAATTGAATCATTTAGTATGAATCACATTCCTAAATTATTTACAAAAATTGAATTTAACATAGTCAAGGAATATTATTAATATTTTAATATATTTTTTAGCACATTTTTTGTTTGTTATGTTTATACATTTCATAAAGAAATAATTATCCTAGCACATACTGTAATTCTATTTTTAGAGATTGTCATAGTGGCTCCCAAAGTCAAAATTTTGATTCCACTTTAAATTTCCAATTAAAGATATTTTTCCATTTTTGCCCCTTAGTGAAGTAGCGTAGTACTTCCCTTGAAATTTTTATTAAAATACCTATTGTACCCAAAAAGAAAATTCATGAAAATTGATGTCCTCCTGTGAAATGGGTCCTAACCCTTTAAATATTCTAATTTCTAAGCCTACTACTAAGCCATGAGACCCAGGATAATTGACCCCAATATTACAGTTTTATAACTTATTTACACATTTAAAATAGTTTTAAACTTATTTACCTTAATATTACCCTTTTGAAAAAATTTAANTTAAAACTAAAAAAAAAAAAACTGCGAAGTAGGCCTCACCAGACACGCTGTCTGACACGTGGCATGTCCACCATTGTCTATTTCTTCCAGCTTTTCTAGTGGTGCGGGGCTAGGGACTACGAAAAGACTGCCAAGTGGCATGTCTTGTAGGGACACACCGACTCCCTACTGGTGTGTCCCTACTTAACATGCCAAATGGCATGCAACGCTTTTCCTTTTATCTACTGGTGTGTTTAGACAATTCAGGGAATCTCTGAAAAGTTGTATGGGGAAGTTGCGTGACTCTGTTTGTGAATGGCGTGTTCGAGTTCTATATATTCCTCCTCGGTGGAGAGGACTTCATGCAATTGTAGAAGAGAAATTTTTAGTTCGTAGAAGAGAGAAAATTTCATTAGTCAACTTTCTGTCCAGGGTTCTATTAGAATTTTTGTGGAGCGTTACTTTATAAGGCGCGTTAAGAATTTAATTATTGCTTAATCTTGATGATTGCTTTTTATTTTTCTAATTCTAAACTTGATAATTTTTAGTAATATACGTTTGTGTGAAAATATTAGTATAAATAAATTATGATAATATTTATATGGTAATTGTATATGAAACGTGATATAGTTGTTTTAAATGTGAAGTATAAGAATATTTATATTAATTATTGAAATTGTTAAAGATGGATTAATATTTTAATTATTGCATAAACTTGATAAATTAATTTAATTTATTTTCGATTGTAAGCTTGATAATATTTAATAATATATGCTTTTCATTGAAATATTACTATAAGTAAATGTGTACATAAAGTATGTATTTAGCTCAATATTTTTATCATAATTGTACATGAAATGTGATATGTTTGGTTTAAATTTTAGGATAAAAATGTTGATATTTATTTATTACAATGACTGAATGTATAATGGAGAACAAAGAGTCACGTATGAAAATGCAAATCTTATATGTATGAAGTTGAAGCATAAACATAAACTACATAGTCTTAAGGAGGAGATACAACAAAAATTGCGTCTTCATTCCAATAAAGTGATCAAGAATATCAAATATAGATTTTCTATGTCCGCTAACCCATTATATTATTCGGCACTTGACCTCTGGTTGATGAGGATGTAATGTGCATGTATGAAAGTCATGCATAGCATGCCAATCTTGAAGCAATTGAGCTTTTTGTGAAGACTGAAACTATGCAGCATGATGGTAGTGATTTCTAGATCGAAGAAGTTGATGCAGGTAAGCCAAGTTCAGTTCAGGGATATAGTCAAATAGAATTTGAAAATGACCACTGTTATTGGCTACATGTTGACTCATATGGATTCCATTCTGACATTCCTAGTTTGAGTCAAACTTTTTAGCCACCAAAAAGCCATGACTATTATAATGACATGTGGTTCAATTCAAATATTTGACACAGAAGGGGCATCAAAGAAAATGAAGTTGATCTGAATAGAGAAGGACATGAAGACTAACAAGTAAGTGGTGGTAATTCACCCATTGATCTTTTAATTACGTCAAGTGATTATGAGGATTACATAGCAGAAAGAGATTAATCGAGCAGTGATAAAGAAAATGAACATAGTTTGGATCTCAATATGCAACTATTGGGCTACAAATCTGGTTGTCCTACACCAAAAATGGTGCAGCCATTATAGTACAGTGAACCTTTATCATATTATTCATAAATTAACTAGGATGTCATGCGAATTAATGATGACACTGGGAGATCATATGCACATGGAGCGTAAGAAAGAGATGGAGAGTTGTCAATTGGGAAACAATTCTCTACAAAAGACAACGTTCAATTGTTGTCAAGGAATATTCACTACAAGTGCACTATTCATTCATTATGAAGCAGTCGCACCCAACAGTATGAAGTGTGATTTGTCCAAATAAGGTTAGTGGTTGTAATTTGAGACTTCGAACTTGCCAAAAGAGTAAGAGCAGAGTATGGGAGATTAAAAAGTATAACGGTCCGCATACTTGTACAAATATCATAATAACACAAGATCACAACAAGTTAGATATTTATGTGATAGCATCGAGCATTCATGAGATGGTTGCGGAGAGTCTTGATATGTCAATAAAATTGATAAAGGGACGAATATTAAATGAATTTTTGTACCGAGCATTGTACAGAAAAACATGATTAGCAAAACATAAGTGCATCGAAAAATTGTTTGGCAATTGGAATGAGAGCTATAACCTCTTGCCTAGATGGATGGCAACAATGCAAGCGTCTAATCTTGGAATTGTCGTCGAATGATTATTGGATAATAATCAGATGAGTAGTAATTCAAATATTCAGGAGAAAATTTTTCGCTATGTCTTCTGGACATTCTAAACATGTGTTGATGCATTTCATTTTTGTAAGTCTGTGATTCAAGTAGATGAGACTTTTTTGAATGACAAATATCATGGCACATTGCTGATTGCTTCCACACAGGATAACGATAGGTCACCATTGCCTCTTGCATTTGCTATTGTGGAATAAGAAGTTAAAGATGCATAAACATAATTTTTTACCTTAGTTCATTGACATGTTGTTTGAGATCAACAAAATTTGTCAATTATTTCATATCGTCATATAAGTATATTGTCTTCAGTTACAAATGAACCTTAGTTCGTTGACGCGTACAATTTCTTTTACTTGCGGCATGTCGTTAGCAATTAGAATACACACTTCAAAAACAAAGTCCTGAAGACAAAAATATACGCAACAGGTATGTATAAATATTTTTATTATAATAGTACCCATTATAGTAGCATATTTAGTTTTAACTTAAAATCTTAATATTCAATTTTAATTGACTTTGACAAGTAATCAATTTGAATCCATTAAATTTAAAGAGTTTATGAAGGATATACAAAGTTGATGCGAAGACAATCGGGCATGAAAGTATGTACTAGATCTTGATAAAGCGAAGTGAACTTTGTAAGGAGATACTAAGGGGAGGCATTACGACATGATGACAACCAATTTGGTTGAGAATGTTAATGGCACATTGAAAGGTGTTCACAACATGTCTATTACTGTTAGGTTAGAGTGTCATATTACAAGTTGAATGCTCTTTTCAATAAGAAGAGGGATAAAGCTAGTAATATAAGAGCTAATGGACAATGGTGGACTGAGTATGCAATGGGTAAAATGCATGATAATTCACGAGAGGCGTCATCACACAAGCCTCAATTGTTCAATAGGGATACTGGTTTATTTAATGTGGAGGAGAGGTATAATATGAGAACCAGGACAACTGACTAAACATTTATTGTCAATCTAAGTGAGAGAAAGTGTAGTTGCGGTAAATTTAAAGGTTTACATTTGTTATGTTCACATGCAATAGCTGCTTGTGCGTCTGCTTCGCTTAATAAATGAACTTATGTAGATCCAATATACTCCATTCAAAATTTAGTGAATGTGAATCATGGACAATTTAATCCTATTGGTGGACAGGAATATTGGTCAGAGATCGAAGGAATACATATTAGCCCCAACCTTATGATGTTGAGGAAGAAATGTCGTCCTGTTACAAACCGCATACAGAATAAGATAGATTGGTGGGATTCAAGCAGAACCTGAACGAAGTGTAGTATTTGTGGCATGAAAGGGCATAATAGATGAAACTGTTCATATAAAAGAATGTCTTATCCATGATCCATTATAATTTTTGTGCTTGAATGTTTGCAATTTGGATATTATTTAAACTTTTGCTTTTGTTACTTATGTAATATAAAGTTTATATGGCTTGATGTTTAATCATATTAATTTTGAATTTCAAATCCTTAATTGATGACATGACATATAAATACAATAATAATAATACTCATCATAATGTCACACATATGTACAATAACAAAGTAATACTAGTCCTGATGTCGGTGAAAATGTCTGTCTATCCCACATTCAGGGGCATTTCTCGCACGTGGTGGCAGCTCTTCCTGATAAGGTTGGGTAGCTGGTGGTGCCATGTGATAATACATGTCCCCTGATACAAATAGTCTCGTCTCAGTTATCGCCAGATCATTGGACGAATGTTCTGTCAGAAAAGTCATCATAAGATTGGTCTAATCTTCTAGTAAGAATGCCTGTGAAGAGGGCCCCGCAGAGGTGTCAATAACCAATGGGAGAACATGGGAATCAACATCGAAAAATGCCCGCGTAGTCATCATAAGATTGGTCCAATCTTCTGGTAAAAATGTCTATTAAGAGGGGCCCGTGTAAGCGTCAATAACAAATGGGAGAATACGGGAATCAACAGCAAAAAAATTATATATAGGCGAAAGAGTTGCATTATATGCATATGTTATCATATCAAATAGCTTTGGTCTTGTGTTACATGTATTGGATCGGGCTGATGAGTCATGTGCATTGAGGAACTAGCCACATCGGCACGACGACTAGAATGTGTTGAGTTCTCAGATCTCGAAGTTGTCGAGATATGGTAGATTGTGAGGCAGATTGTCGTTGTGATGACGTAGCCCTTGACTTAGAAGGCACATATGCACTCTCAGATGATATGGTCAAGGGAGAAGCCCTCTAGGGTTACATCATTGGTGGGAACACCCTAAACTGCACAAACATCCCGGTTAGACTTGCGACAAATGTCTAGTATTGCTCATTTGAAAGATGAGTAGGTTGATAAGGTCATCCCAGTTGAGGTCTGCAATCTTGCTGAGATCCCCCCTGATGAGGTTCAGCTTGCTGAAGAAGGGCCTATGAGTTCCCCAACCTTGCTGAGAGGGGCCTGTGAGTTCCCCAACTTTGTTGAGGACTCCAACCCTATTGAGTTGGAGGACGAGAAGGGGCCTGCAATGTCATTCGTTATGGATAAGTAATTATTCACAATATAGTAATTTAAAATAAAAAAAAAACAAAAAAAAAAACTGTAATGCACTGACTTGTCCGAAGGCTATCTCATTTTTAGGGCTAATCCACTAGCGCCTTATCCGTATATATCATGCCATATAATCTAGATCTACACCAAATGACTCATCTAAATTAACAACATATAAATGTCAATTATCCCACAGGAGATTGTGCTCAATATGATGCAAAGTCCATAACGTAGTCTGCTTCCATCTTATATTAACATTATGTAACTGTGCATTATAAAGAGTGATTTCTCTTGGAATGTGTTGTTTACTCTCAAATTGATGCATAATCTGATATGAATTATGGTGCTCCACGATATGATAACATATCAATGGCACCTTAGCAGCCCAAATCGGACTAGACCAATTCGGTTTGAGCGGGTTCGTAGGTTAAACCGTATGTTCCATTCCACTTAAACAAATATCCAACATTCAAATATTCAAACATATACAAAATGGTATTTTAAGTCTTTAACATTCAAAAAGATATCCAACATTCAACAACTATCTGACGTAAACAACAACAACTATTTGCTTCTTTAGTAAAGCTCTTGCAATGAATGCTACTACTAGTAGAATTGACAGAGAATAAGTTAAAACCTCATATCAAATTGCAAATTTCTTAGAAAAACATTACACCCTACACCTTACAAAATAGACAATCACAAAATAAAATAGAAACCCCAATTTTAACCACATAAAAATAACAAAAGCCCCCAATCTCTTTGAGTATCTACTGGAAGGATTCCTTTACACATCAAAATAAATCATTGGGAACTTCATTTTATATTATGTGAAGCAGGAAAAACAAAACCCTATTTACAAGTAGACAAAAGCACAAGTAGAGATGTGGAGAGGATAGAAAGAAACCAAAATCCCACCAGCAGAAAACTAAGATGTGTTTGGTAGGAGTAAAGGAGAAGAGCAGCGAACATGGAAGAAGTAAAATCAATGTACACTTACTTAATAAGAGAGTATATAAGCAAAAGAAGCCACAAGACTTAAAGATAATTTTACATATCCACTAAAGTTTTTAATTCCACTTCATTTACCAATTGTAACAAAACCATGCCCTTTCATGATAAGTCACGCGTAAACCAAATACAAGAATAAATGTATATGGTGATCATTTTGGAAGCATAAAAAACATTGCAAGGATGCAAATATTTAACAATAGTGTATATACCTAAATTAAATGATGGTTATATAGTTAGATTGACTATTACTAATGAAAAACAAGAACACCTAAACTAATTTTAACATATAGAGAACTCTGTTAGAGATAATCATTCAAGGAGTTAGTAGAAACAGCTTCTTTCTTTTATGGATAAAATAAGAATTTGTATAAAGAAGTAAATAGAAGGATACAATATCCTCCTGAAAGAAACACAAAAAAGAAGCACGAAGATCACCAACACTGAAGAGGAAGAAGAAAATACAACATCACCAACAGCAGGTCCCACACTGAATCCCTAAAATTACCAACAACAGGTCCCACCAACAACAAACATTCAACAAAATCCCTAAAATTAAAAATCTTCAAAACCCTAATAAAAAAATCCAATGGAATAAAGTGAACAATGAAATTAACATACATTCAACTAACAATTAGCCTTCAGAATTAAAAACCTAGAAATTATAAACACCTTACCTTACCCATATCGAGAGAGGAAGCGAGGAACATCTACCAACAGCAGGTCCCACACTGAGAGAGAAGAGACCAACAACAACAAAGAGAGAATAATGTGATGGAGATGGAGAGAGTAGAGAAGATAGGGCATCGAGAGAGAAGAGAAAAGACGTGAGGTGAGGTGAGAGCAGAGAAGGGGCGACAAATATTAAGTTTTCCTACTTGATATTTCTAAAATGGGGAGGAGAAGAGAAATGAAGACCACGAAGGCTAAAAGCCAGTTAATCAAGTTACTCAATGCATAAAACGATGTCGTTCTTACATATGCGGGTCAGTTCGGTTCTGGTGCGGGTTGGATATCTGAAACCATGGGCCAAACCGCATCCATGCGGGTTGACTATTCATGACCCAAACTGAACCATATCCATTTAATTTAGCGACCTACCAGCTACTGGTCAGGTCGGGTCGGGCGGTTTGACCCTCCTGGTAAACACCCCTAGTAAATAAATTATAAAACTATAATATTTGTATCAATCACGAGACCCACGACCCATCAATATTTATTCATTGCAAGTTGTACTCGCAACCCTTTCAACATTCAAATTTCTAAACCTACTACTCAAACACCAGACCCACGACCCATCCATATTTATTGATTGCAAGTTGTACTCGCCAACCCTTCAAATATTCTAATTTCTAAGCCTGTTACTAAGCCGCGAGACCCACAACCCAAACACATATTTGTTTATTGTAATTGTACTCGCAACCCCTGATAATGATATAGCGAAAGAGCGTAAAGGAGCTAGTGAGTTCGAGAACGGAGCGAGTAGAGAAGTGAAACGAGTGACCATGGTGATGTCTATATTGCTGAAGTTCATATTCCCACCGCCGCCATCTCTATTCGTTTCGGCCATGTCTGTGATAAGCTTCGTTTCGTTGGCAAAGACTGGATTCTCTGAAATTAGAGGGAGGCATTTGCAGTATTCCAAATTTGCCAATGTTAATCCCACGGGGCGAACACAGATCAAGATTTCGAGTAAAACCGGAATGGTTTTGCTCTATACTCCTGCGTTTCTTGCTGGGGTTGCGTCGTTTTGGATATTCCCTCATGAGGGTCTCAGATCTACAATCCTTCATTCTGCTGTAGCCCTGCATTTCTTCAAGAGGGTCTTTGAGGTAACACTTTTTCTCACACACCAAGAAAAGAAAAATGGAACATTTTGGGAATTCGGAGTCATTGGGGTTGTTGGGAATGGAAAAAATTAGTCGGGTGATGCAATACAAGAGAAAATTTTGAATCACATTCATACAATAGATATATATTTTCCATTTGTAGGTGAATATGACATCTAACTGCAGGGTTTTGTTTGATTAGAAATGAATGTTTTTCAATTTTTCATTAGTCTATTTTATTTTTGATAGAATTTTCATGGGTCAATTTCAAAGCATTTTTGGGTCATTCTTATTCTTTCAATTGAGTTTTATTGGTATTCCCTAATGTGATTTTCAGCNTTATAAAATTAACTAAAATGATATAACTATTAGAGCTGGGTTCATGGGCTGAGCCCGATGGGCCAGCCCGTTGGGGCCCGATAAAATGGTGGGCTGGGTTCCCTAAATGGTGGCCCGTTTAAAACTGGCCCGATTTGGCCTGTGGCCCGATCGGGTTCGTGCCGGGTTGGCCCGGTTGGCCCGATTTATTTTTTTTGTTTTTTCCAACTTTCAATTGCCCTCATTTTAGAATCTGAATGCAATCTCTAACTCAAAAATCAGAATTTCATCTCTCACATTCCACTCTCCCCAAATTTGACTATCTTTCTATACGGTTCTACCCCTCTCCGCCTCCTTCTCCTCAGTCCTCATTGCCGCCTCTCCTTCTCCAGCACCAGCCAACACTTCCCATCTTTTTCCCCCATGCTCAATATTAGATGAAGTGCTTTGAAGTTTGTTGTTGTTAGCACAAAGTAAAGTTGATGGGTATTGTTTCTTCAATGTTCTTTGAGGTTTCTTATGGGTTTCTTAGCTTTGCATGAAGTGGGTATGCTTTATTTTTCATCTATACTGTGATTATTGGGCGAAATCTGTTATTTTTGGACCCCCGCGCTTAGCGTTGGCATCTTGACTTCAAAAGTTGCTGTTGCTAGACCCCCAGAACTGGGCGCCAGCACCCCAGCGCTGGGCGCCAGATCCCAGAGCTGAGCGCTAGCACCCTAGAGGCTATCGCTGGAACCCCAGCGCTGAGCGCCAGAACCCAGAGCTGGGCGCCAGCACCCCAGCGCTGGGCGCCAAATCCCAGAGCTGAGCACCAGCACCCCAGAGGCTATCGCTGGAACCCCAGCGCTAAGCGCCAGAACCCAGAGCTGGGCGCCAGATCCCAGCGCTGGGCGCCAGATCCCAGCGCTGGGCGCCAGATCCCAGCGCTGAGCGCCAGCACCCTAGAACCTTCCATCCAGTTGATTTTTCATATTAAGTCTTTAACTACAATTTTTCTAATACCCTACCTATAAAAACAATTAAAAAAAAAGGGTATATTTAGGACATAAATTTGCACTCTCTTATCTTATTATAACATAAGTATGTTTTTTATGAATTGTATTAAATCAATCTTAAAAGGACTAGGTAGTAAAAGATTTAGTGTCTCTTAAACTTTAGGGTATTAAAAAGGAAATTATTTATTTGAATTTGTATTTTAATTACATATGTTAATATTTGATGTTTCATAATCAATATGTTCTCATATTCTCTAAAAAAATAAGCATGGCAAAAAAAATTTAAAAAAAAAAAGATTTTGGCCTGTTATGGCCCGTAGCCCGAGGTGGGCTGGGCTGGACTGAGAAATGGCTGGCCCGATTAGAACCGGGCCACTTTGGCCCGACCCGTTTAGGCCCATGGCCCGATGTGGCCCGGCCCTAATGGGTTGGGCTGGCCCGTTAGTCAGCGTTATTTTTGAATAGGANTTTTGAATAGGAATAATTTAGTCTATATTATACTTAAACATTAAAGAATATGTGGTATTAGCAAATTAGAATGTGAAAATAACGGCTCCTCAGAAAAATTGAAGTCGCATTTTTGAATCCTTATTTCCCCATATTTACAACTAAAAAATTAACTCTTGTCCATCTCAAAAAAAAAAAAANAAAAATAGCAAACCATCCATGGGCCCAAAGCAACCAGAGGCTTCATGAGGGGGAACCTGAACCAACCAATTTGTGGTGTTCTTCTTCATGGAAAACACCTAATCCATTGTCTTCCACTGTTCCAATGGCAACCATTGAGGGCTCTTGGAAGGAAGGTGGGGAATCGAAGATAACAATTTCT
>QAOA01002771.1:0-22969 GCA_003255065.1 Cercis canadensis
TAATGAGCCCAATTTGCATAGTCTAGAGATGAATCATGGGCCTTATCTTGTTAGGACCAATAACTATGTTTAATTTAATTGATTTTAATTAGTTTTTATTTTTGGGCCTTTATGATTATGGGCCAAAACGTTTAATTAGTTTAAATTCGTTTTTTATGTTTCGGGCCTTTATGTCTATGGGCCAAAATAGGTATTAGGGTTTTGTTAACATTCCTAAGGATTCGTTTTAAGCTTGTAGCCTCCTAGCCGAATTCCTATATAAAGGATTTGTTTAGGTCTTGGCAAGACAGTTTTGAGATTAATATTATTCAGTTTATGAATTATTGAGTTTCTCTGGATTGAGAGCTTCCCTGTTGTTCTTGGGCAAAGAACCAAACCTGAACGTACCAAGAATCCTTCCTTGTTAAGGGTTCACCCTATAGAGATAACCAAGGTCATCCCACAATTTGGTATCCAAGCACTTCGTTCTGATCCTTCAGGTGATGAGAATGCATTAGTTGGTATCAGAGCTTTGGCTCCTTGGAGTTTTGATGAGCTGCCGAGGCTCCTCAAATTACTTAATGTTTAAGGTCGGTTACCTAGCTATTTGCAGCATAGGACAGCCCTAAGTCGAACCTAAGGATTGTTCTATTTAGTGAATCATATTAAGAAGCATGTAAATAGAGGGGTTTTGTTGGTTTATGTGATTAATGAAAATTAATTATCAGTGATAGAGTTTAAGAGAAAGCAACCAATCCAAGCCTTAACTGATTCTGATTTTAGTTCATCTTTGATTTCTAATGATCCATTCAATTATTAACCATGTTCTTGGCCTTTAAAACATATCAAGAAGCCTCTCAATGTTCTATGGATTCCACTGGTTAAGCAACCAGAATTCGGTTTTAACTAAGACCAAATGAATTAAGCAAACATTCAAGTCTAGTTTTACCTAAGTCCATGATCCAGCCAAGGTGATTAATCCATCCAAAAGCTCAGAAACATTAATCAACCATACAATCCTCTTTTATCACATGCAATTAAGCAATCACACATGAAGATCCAAATTCGAATTTTAACAATCCAAACAGAATAGTCCAGAGGAAGCAAGAAACAGATTAATCATTGAATGAATAACAACAACACATAATCTCAAAACCAATAATCAGAACAGCCAAAACCTGGATTGATTTGATGAATTAGCCCTCCATGAACAAGAAGAGCTGAGTTCTTACAAAATATCTAAGAAAAAACTTAAGAGCTAAGGAAGGCTAGAAAGCTGTCTAAAAATATCTAAAACTTGATTATCAATTTCGGCTGCCCCCTCTTGCTGATATAGACCTCCAAATTTACACTAAGGAAAGCTAGAAAGCTGTCTAAAATATCTAAAGACTTGATTTTGAATTTCGGCTGCCCCTCTTGCTGATATAGACCTCCAAAATTACATGCACACCCAAATTGCCCTTAGGGCACACTTGTTCCCATGGGCCTTAGCTTCAATTGGGCTTTGGTTTGGGCCCATTTGGACTTGTCATGAGGAAGTTAGGCCCATTTAAGTGGTAAAAGGTGTCTGGAACCGTCAGCTAACTTGCACAGCAAATAAGACCATCTTCAACACAAAATATGGTGAACCGGTCTTCATATCAATTGAAGCTCTGTCTGTTATCTTTCCAATGGTACCCATTTCAGGTCCATATGACATCCAAAACTCAATATATGACCCAAATACTGAATGTAGGTCAGGATCCTGCGACAGCATGTCTTCTCTGGCTTCCAGGCTGCATATGACCTTCTGAACGTCCGAATTAGCTTTGGAGCCCTGAAAGAAAGTTGTAGAAAATTCTCTCAGCTTTCCAACAAGGTATGACTCGTAATTTTTAGACATCCAGAACTGAAGATATGCATGAAACACAGAGACAGCATATAATGCCCAGTATTGCTGGAAATTGCAATTAAGCATAAATGGATCCAAAGTCATGAAATGAGGTCTAAGTCTATGCAATTCAGCCCAAAAGAGGTTTAAAAGACTAAGTATGAGGAATAACTATTGTATAAAAAGTGTGTTCATCACCCAGCTCCCCCCTCCCCCATAGCAAAAATAAATAGATAAATAAAATCAATAGCAACCAAAGAGACCCAATAAATTCAACCACCTGACATGAAGATTCAAAGCAACTTCTATATTTTTCTTTTCAGGTGTATGAGTGTCTCAAATTTGACAAATCTTGATTCCAAACTAACATAAAAATTATATTGCTTTTCTTCATGAAATTAACATAAAAAAATACGCAATCCTAAACATTTGAAAGAAAATCCAACCTCCCAAATCTGTCTGAATACATTGATAGAAAGGATTAAGTACCACAAGGAAGAAGTTTGCCAAAAAATAGTATCTGTTATAGAACCAAGATGATTTACTTTCTTAGAAAATTCATTCAAAACTTTCATTCCTCATTTCTGTTTCCAAATATTGCATATGCATGTTAAGAAAGAACAAAACAGACTATTTAACAATAGTAAATAGATGGGTAAACTGATACTTGATATCCTAATTTATGTACCACGAGAATCACAGATACACATCAGAGTCATATATTTAGATAAATGCATTTTACAATTTTCCCATCAGAAGCCCATTTTATTTGATTGGGCCATTTGTTTTAGAACAATTCTTCAATCATGATTAAATACTTGAGATTTTACATAAATCGCAAAGTAATATCACACAAAAATTTCTTATTACTAATAAGTTATTAGTATATGCAATCAAATCTTTGTAACTTCAACATTAATCATAAAATTGTGAGCTACAAATCTTCCATTTTTGGCAAATATCCATTTTTTTTTCAGAGTAAAACCCTTTTTTAGTCCTTGAAAAATGCAGTCACTGACAAATTCATCCTCTAAAAATTTTCGGTGACAAATTGGTCCTTGAATTATTATTCTGCTGATAAATTAGTCCTCTGGTAGGCAAAATCAGTGAAAAGAAAATGAGGACTTGAAATGAGAAAAGGAGGGCTTAAACATAGCTAGATAAGATCAATGAAAGAAATTTAGAAAAGGGGTCTACAGGGGTCTAGAACTTTTCTCATTAAAGTACTAGATGACTAATTTGTCAGACGGAATAATAATTCAAGGACTAATTTGTCACTGAAAATTTTGGAGGACGAATTTGTCAGAAGCTGTATTTTTCAATGACTAAAAATGGGTTTTACTTTTTTTTTAATATATGAGGATATAATTTTAAGTGTCATATTTTGTTATACGTATGTTGACTTCGGTCATACCTCACTTTTGAGATCTATGACAAGATCCAAGAGAAAACATTGTTCCAAGTGATTATGGGTGTGTTTGAAAGTGTTTTTGTTTTTAGAAATAATTTTTGAAAACGGTCCTCTCTTGTTTTTGTTTTCTTGTTCTTAGAACAATTTTGTCAGAAGAAGTTTTCAAAACATGTTTTTGAAAACAACCCTATCAAACAAATTTTTATGTTTTATTGTTTTCAAAAACAGAAATCAAACAGACCCTATGCTACCCAAATATCCTTATGATAGGTCATTTATGTCCTAGAAGAGGAAAGCTTACAAAGTTTTGATAACTTTCTTTTCTTTCCCATTGCAATGAGAGATTGGTTGCACACCATCTGCTTATTCTGAGATTTGGTAATATCCCAAATGACATTACCACTATCAGTTGTTGTACTATCAAACCAAATATTATGAAAGAATAGAGAAAGTATTCAAAAGGCTGGACATAACATAGTCAAGCATGTTCCACAATAAATATTATTGCTAAATTTACAGACTCACCATTATCTAAGAAACCTGAGCTTGCATTTAAACTTTCCAAGTCATAAATACATCAACACTTAGAGCTCAGAAATTGCAATAAATGATTTCAGATTCATATAATGTCTTGCATTATGCTAATTCCTACTCAGAAATAATCCAAGTAAATACTGGCATCATTATTTGCTAACAAGAAATTCTAACGAATAGGAAAATTATAAAAAGGATAGATCCATTCTATATGGTTAATTTTTTGGTACTTAAGAGAAAACAGAGAAAAGCCTACAACCTAAAGAAAGGGACAGAAGAAGAATCTGCAAGCAAGATCAGAGAAAGGAACCACGAAGCCTATATTCATATTATGAACGGATTATTCTGATGAGCTGAATGCTTTTACAAAGCATCAGATCTCTAGTTAGCTTTCCTGAATCTGTGAGAAAGGGAGGCATGAGAGTCACAACACAGAAGAGTTCAAATACCCAGAATAATACCACAGTAAGTATGAAATACCACCTCTGCCATGTTCACAAGATTCACGGCATCCATGCAGTTAGTTTCAACTTGCAGGTTACGAATATTTTTATCCCCTGCCAGGAATAGGCCTTGCTGAGCTGCTATTTCTACCTGGATATTAGTATATTCAGCTAGATTGTCAGGAAAGCCACTCAACCAAGTTTCCATACTGTGGCCCTCCCATGCCAACATTACTCCCAAATCAGAATATTGATAAAAAAGAACCAAGCAGAATATTCAACACTAATAAAATATATGGATCAACTGAGCTGCAAATTTTCCATATGTTGAAATGGGGAAAATATAATTTTGATTGCTCCCATTTAACTTGAATCATCTTGTACTAGCCTACTTTTACCGGAACTTATCCACACCATGATCAAGAGTAGTAATGCTTCAACTTCAATTTCTTATACAACAGTGCACTAGGATGCTATGTATTTTATTAGTTAGCCTTCATATTGTAACAACTAACAAGAAGATGAAGATGTCTTCCAGCCATAAATTGGAAAGATCTTGCCCTGCATTACTATGGTTCTTATTTTGTGACAGATTTGCAGTGCATATGTTAGTGAAAAATGCATAGCAGCAGCAGCAGCATTACATTTCAATACTGAAGTTCAAAATACTATTATAATTCGTAAAAAGTATAAACAGTATCTTACTACAAGGACATGTTTCAATCGAAAGTTGGTACTAGATTACATCTATGACATAATGTTTTTATTCCCCCCCTCCCCTAAACAATTTCATGAAGTGGAGGTAGGTATTGAAAATATGCTAAATGACAATTGAAAACATAGCAATATAAATTGCAGAAGCAAATGATTCAAGATTAGAAAAGGAAAAAAAAAATGTCCCAGTAGTTGTGACGTTTTTACAGGCAAAAAGTATGTTTTACCATCAAATGAATGATACCCATGTAACATTTCATAGAATCAAAAGAAACTAACATGCCAAAGAGCATGTTAAATTTAATTACTTGGTTTAATACCTGACCACCTTGCTCAGCATAGAAGCTCGTAGATTCTAGAACTACACCAATGTCACCAGCAGTATTAGCAGTTTCCAGGAACTTATAAGCCATGTATATTGTGGTCCTAAGAAAAGAAATGGTATAGACTAAACTCAATGCAAAAAATTATAGTCTCATGCTCAAAAGATGCCAAATAAATAATTAGGATGAATAAAGAAAATCTAATACAGATGCTCAAGGGATTGGGACCGAGAAGCAGAAAAATAAACAAACTTTCATCATACTATTTGCATTTAATTTTTAGACAGATTGCACTCTGCACATTGCACGCAACTCACTTTGTATTCATGTTCTCCTCCATTTACAGCATCTTTCAATAATTGCCATTTGGAAACCATAATTTTACATTTCTCAAGTCACTGGACCTGCTGCCGGCTCAATGTTCAACACCCAAAACTGCTAACCCTTTTCTTTGCCCCAAACCTTAAAATAAACCATTATACACTGTTACTCTAGAATTCTGAAGTCCTCAAAATCCACCAAGTCTGATTTGACCTAACCATTACTTTAAATCCAGCCTATGAATCCTAAATGCCACTTGCACGGTCCTACCACCACCCTTTAATCTAAACAAATAACATCATGAAAGACTTAAGCCTAGGACAAAATGCACATTGCACGCAACTCACTTTGTATTCATGTTCTCCTCCATTCCAGCATCTTTCAATAATTGCCATTTGGAAACCATAATTTTACATTTCTCAAGTCACTGGACCTGCTGCCGGCTCAATGTTTAACACCCAAAACTGCTAACCCTTTTCTTTGCCCCAAACCTTAAAATAAACCATTATACAATGTTACTCTAGAATTCTGAAGTCCTCAAAATCCACCAAGTCTGATTTGACCTAACCATTACTTTAAATCCAGCCTATGAATCCTAAATGCCACTTGCACGGTCCTACCACCACCCCTTAATCTAAACAAATAACATCATGAAAGACTTAAGCCTAGGACAAAGGGACTTGTACGAGGTCACCAATTTATGCTTGCTGTTTGCTAAATAAAAACCTACTTGATTCCAGAAATTGACAACTGAAATCTTTAGAGCTGTATTCACTATACAAGGAAAACTTCTCTCATAAACACATTCGACTGTAACACTTTTTTACTAAATATACTCTAAATAGATAGGATCTTCCTATTACAGTAACAGAAATACTTACTTTGCCACCTTCCTCAAGCATCAGATCATCTAGGGGTGTCCATAGGTTCAGTCATTTTGGTGAGTTTTAAGCTAAATGACCAACCAAACTGAACCAATCGGTTCCCTAAGAAAGAACCAAGTAATAGGTTTCATCAATGCTAATAAGAACAAACAAAACCAAAACAGTTAAAGTGGGTCTAGTGACATTGATTCTTGCAAGGATAGGGAATGATTTACCATAAAAGATGACAAATGAAGAATATACTGAAGAGATGAAAGGGAACATCATGAGCTTCTAACAAATAATAATGCAAGGAAAGAAAGGGGCAGGAGATTTTGGGCGGGTGTTGGGGGACGAAGGCAGAGAAAATAAAGGCAAGGAAGAAATGAACAAGCCAAGAAAAGTAAGATTTTTGTGCTAGTAAACTAACCATTAATAAGAAATATAGGTTTGCATCAAATATAGTTAGAGTGCCACCTCTAGCAGCTTACAAAAAAAACTTTTACTACGATGAACTTGGAGATTTACATCTTTTTATTCGTTTGCTTGAATTGCAATTCCACAAATAGAATTTTAGAGGACTTACATCACAAGTCAAAATGTAGAAAAGAGTTGCAGCTGCAAGGTTGCTGGGAGAATCATCACGACTGAGGCCCAAAATAGCATCAACTATTGTCTTTGCCATCCTAGAAAGTATATAACCATCAATATCAGTTGAGAAGTTTAAAATTCCAATTAGAAAGTTTTATAGGAAGAATTGCTCTGTTCACTCAAGGACATGCACACATCCAATTACAAAACCAAATTTGAAAGAAATAGAAGATTATACTGATGGTCTTAGTTTACTATTTCTTTACTTTCTTGTATTTTTGGATAACCAATTTGACATGCTAAAACTCTTTCCAAGAAGCAGTTAGAGTGTATCACCAATATCATGAAGAAAGATAATAAAGGTTTCACATGGTTCATATAGCAGACGATAAAAACAAAATGATAAATTTATTTAATTCTGAATCCTTATATGGAAACACTAAATTGCCTCATTCTCATTGTATCAAATGGAAAGTGACTAAACCTTCAAAATTGTCAACGATCTAAGTTCCACTTCAACTTACAATTTCATAAGGAAAGTGGCTAAAGAGATCTCAAAAGTTCAACCTACTAAATGGCAATGCTTTACCATACGCACTAATGATTCAAAACACTAACGTTTATTTTTTTTTTCCTTCTTTTTTCTTTTTCTCCTAAGCTACTAATAAAAATTCAAATCAACTAAGAAATTTTGGAGCACAATGGTATCCTTAACTTCCAAAGCTAGTAAAAAGGAATCGCCCGATAAATTTAAAAATCACATACTATGAGTTCACCCAGTTAATACTCAGCCCAAATTCAAATTCACATTTAGAAACCCCACTGCAGAATTTCAAAAAATTCGATCCTTTCCTATACAAACAACTCAAGGAGACCCATTTAAGATTCAAAACCCAGAAGAATTTTGTTTCAAAATTTACGTACCCTTGAGTCCGTAAAAGCCGCCGCTGCCGCAAATAGACAACAAAGAAAGCACACTCGCCCTCCTGATCCGAATTGGCTGATCTTTCCTGAGCCCATCATGAGCAAAATTCACCTCATCGACTTGCTCCATCATCTCCCCGAATTCATGTGCCTCCATCAATGTCGAAGTCGCCGGAATCGAAAAACCACACCTCCAGGGTAATTCTATTGTCTTCCCTGTTCTTGCTTTCTTTGACTTCCTAGAGACCCCGTTGCACAAATCGTCGAAAGGGACCGTTGTGGGCAAGATCGAATTTGAATTGTACGGGTCAGAATCGAAGGAAGACCAATACGAGGAAGAGTCTTGGGACGAGAATGCGAAGCCGCACAACGGGTCTTGGGAACTTTCTTGGAGTCCCTGAAGGAAGGGTTCTCGTTGTGAACGACGTCGTCTTCGTTTAAGGAGTCGGAGTAGTTCCTCGAAACGGTCGGTTTGCGAAGGCCGTAGGTCCGAACGATCATGTTTGGTTGTTCGGGAAAAGCTGCAGCTGCTGCTGGTGGGTTTATTTTGAAGGGTACAGATTGGGAATTTTGAGAAAAGGGAGAGCCTTCTCGAAAAAACCAAGTTAAATTTTGAAATAGTGAATTGGGGAGTTGAAGAGAAAGGGAAGAGAAGAGGGTTGGAAGGTGGCGCTGCCAATATGCGGAGAAAAAGAAGACCAAGGCGACAGAAGACGAACAGTGAGAGAGAGAAGGGAATATATGTGTGTCTTTGCTGCCGAGGTTTTTGATTTTGATTTTGATTTATTTCTCTTTTGGGTTCGATGGTTTTATGAACCGTACGATTTTTGAAATACCGGTCAATGAGTCTAATTGGTTGGTAATATCAGGTGAGGGTAATTTAGTCATTTTACAAAAATTCAAATATATAAGTGAGGGATGTCAAGAATAGAAGAATAATAACATAGACAATAATCTTACTCATATAGGAGTCGGTCAAGAATAGAAGAATCATAAATCTTCAGCAAAAATTATATATCAAATTTTATCTATACATAGCATCAAAATTATACAAGATAATTAAAATTAAAATCTCTTCTTAAGCAAAATTTCTTATTATTCACCTCTACAAAAAAAAAAATCTTTACAAAATTAATCTACTAACAATCCTAACCAACAACTAGAACCAAAAAAGTAAAACCCTAGCCCTAAAATATATTTGTTAAAAGTTGTTATACAAAATGCTCAATATCAATATGTAAACACAAAGTAGAAGAAAAGTGAAAGGGACACATCGTTGAGGGTCGACCCTGATGGCGGATGAAAGGAAGTTGAAATCAGAGCCAGCAAGGCGGGTGTTACGTTCAAGACAAATTTTCTGACAAATGTTGTACCCAGAGAGTGATGAAGACATGCCACCAGTGATGGTAGATTTGAATACAAAACTGTTATTCAATGTATTAGCCACTTTTTACATAGAAGCCTTAATTACAATATTGTATGCAATATTTGATAGAGTATAATTAATTGTTCTTCCCCATATATTTGCACATTTTTTTGCTTCTCATGGACATGTTTTCTATTTGATTTTCTTAATTGGCATTGCAAAGTTGGAAGAAAAATTTAATACTACTTTTTTTTTTACTGTGTAGTATTATTTTTTAGAGCAATGCTATTTAAAAAAAAAAATATTGAAAGAATTGTTGCTAGAATTAAAATTAGTCATTAAATAAAATAACAGGGATTCTATGATGCCACATGGGTATACCATACCACATTGACGTAGCAAGTATACGTAATTTTTATATTTTATTGGATATAAAATATATTTTATTGGATATAAAATATATTTTATTTTATTTTATTTTCTCAAACAAACTTGAAAATAATTGACTTGTACACATGTCATTTACATATTAGTTACAAACTTGAAAATAATTGACTTGTACACATGTCATTTACATATTAGTTATTCTCATGTAATATAACATACTACATAAATACCAAAAATATTTCAAAAATCTCTGTAAAAAGAAAAAGTATTAGTTTTGGCAATTCCTTTTCAATTAATATTATTTTTTAGAATAATACTAATTAGATGATGATTAAAATCATGTTTAAAAGCCTCAATATAATTTTACTGGTTAGATACGTACACAGTACTAGACAAAGCTAAATTAATTCTATGATAATATTCATTATTTTTCATCCTCAACTTTAATATTTTCACATGGTAAGATAGAAAAAGGAAAAGACAAAAGAATATATATATTTTATGGGGAGAGTATACATATTTAATTTATGCACATTAATTAATATTTAACTATTTATTTAGGTATAAAAAAGTTTAGGGTCATAGGAGGTTATCTCATTATAAAGCCAAGATATACTACATACCTCAACAAGAACTTATAAAGGACTTATGAGAGTATAGGTATACTCTTAAGGGAGGGTGAATAGAAGATTAAAACAATAATTACATGAAATAACAGAATAAAAATAATTTCTTGGATAACCAGTTTACTTAAAAACTTGTGTCAAAAGTAGGTTATATAACAACCCAAAAAATCTTAGCAGAGGCAAAGGATTGAAATCAAAGTCTGAAAACTCAGAACATAACCAGAAAAAAAAAAAAAATCAGAAGAATTGATCAGATGATTTAAACTCTTATCATATGTGAATATAGCAATTAATTAAGCATAAAGAACAAGTTAATAGATCAAGAGATAGAAATCAGACCAAGCTTAAGAAGCACAGATTACCAGAACTGGTTAAGTAGTAATAGATCAAAAATTAAATCAAACAACAGTAGAATATTAAAGAGAGAAGAGTAGAGAGATTGAGCCCAGAAGTTTTATAGTGATTCGGCCAAAAACAGAGCCTACATCCACTCTCCCCAAGGTTGGGGTTCAACTATCAACAAGGTTATTTGTCCAAACTTCTTACAGCATTGGTTTTACAAAGAGCTTAACTAGAAAACTCTTTCTTATTTTTAAGAGATCAATAGAAACTCTTTCCCTCTAACAAAAGAAGACAGTCACTCCCTATATTTTCCAATAAAATCTTTTACAAAAATCCTAGAAGAATATTGCCCTAAAGTATTACAACTCTCACATAAAGATTCACACATGAATTACAAAGTTGGTAGAAGAGATTGAAAGAACTAATTTTTCACAAAAAGCTTTCTCTTCAAGATGATTGACGATTTGTCTTCTTATTCATCCAGACATTGGGTCTTCAATTTTATAGTAGCAGAAGGTAGAATATGACCGTTGTTGATAAACTAAAATTTTGCTTGCTTGATTGTTGATCATAACACCATATTCGAGAGTCTAATTGTGTGTGGGGAAGGCGTTAGGCACCCCATAACACCTGTCTGATAGACGGTTACTCGAAATTAGTTGTGCGAATTAGTTGTGGCTAACATTATATTTATATTATTCCTAAATAATTAACATGCATATATACAAATAAATAAGAAATTTGATAACGTAAAAATGTCCCAAGTAGTTTCAGTGCCTCTCCTAACAGAAGTATGGAGCTTTGTGAGCCAATGGGCGGCATAAGCCGTTAACATGCTATCTAAGAGAATACCCTAATTAAGGATCAAAGCCTTTGTAGTTCTTTTTTTAGAGAAAGCAAAAGAATCATAATCTTTAAAACAAAGAAACATT
This sequence comes from Cercis canadensis, assembly GCA_003255065.1. NCBI lineage: Eukaryota > Viridiplantae > Streptophyta > Magnoliopsida > Fabales > Fabaceae > Cercis > Cercis canadensis. The sequence goes on from QAOA01002771.1 coordinate 11,627, forward strand.
TTTCTTTTTAAAAACTTCTTTCACATTCTTTTTTATTCTTTTCTTTTGTTTATATAAAAGGAAGAAATTAAATTAATGCAAGAAATCAAAGAACAAAGTTTTCAAAAAATGGATCATTCTAGTGTTCAATTACTCTCAAATAAAGATCTAAACATGCATACAAATAACAAAATATCTAATATTCTAGAAATGACAAAAATAATTAAAGCAAAGATTAAATGTGCTATGCATGCAATTAACGAGTCCTAATCATTCAACTCGTTCATCACATAAAGCGTTTTCAAGGTGGCGCTTATCCTTACCTAGGACAGATAAAGTAGGTCACCCGATATTCAGATTGATCGCTCTATCCTTCCATGATAAGTAAGGGGACTACGGAGACTAATCGGCCAATTACATTTCTAAATGTTATGCAAATGCATGAGCTAGATCATAGGATTCACCGAAGAGGGGTGCCAAACCAAGCTCAATGCAGCAGATTGACGAATTCAGTGCGGATCCACTGTCAGTTTGCGAACTAAGACAGACAGATTCGTCCCTCCCCAATTCAGCTAAGAAACAGAGCTATGGAAGAAGAAAATTCAAGAGAGAGAGTGAGAGATGTGGCAGAAGAAGAAAAAATTTGAAGAAAGAGATGGAGGTTCTTGCTCTCCATTGTCTTCCACCATTAACGACGCCGGAAACCACTACAAGCTCATGGATTTCTCTCTTGTTCTCTCCCAATTGCTCTATCCTCTCTTTCCCTTGTCCCTCTTCACTTCTACCCAATTCTCTCCCTCTATCTTCCTTTTTCCTTTTCTCTATATCTTCCTTTCTTCTTCCTTCTCGATGGGTCTTCGGTCTTCCCCTTCTTTCTTCCTCCCTTTGTTCTTTCTCTGTATCTCTGTATCATTCTCTTCCTCTTCCTCTTCCACCGGGTGTGCACGAGGAGAAAGTGACCAGTGCACGTGCACTGAAGCGAATTGAAAGGCGTCCTGGAGTCTGCCAATGAGAGAGATTCTCTTTGTCTTTTTATTTTTTATGTTTGTGTTATTTAATTCTCATTTTTTTGTAATTGAATTGGTAAAATATATTTTGAGAAATGAGAAGAAAGACATTTTATGTGGGCTAAACAAAATTCAAGGAAAGACTTATATATATATATATATATATATATATATATATAGTAATCCTATATGTAAATAATTGTAAACTTTACTATGTACCTTTAACATGGAAGGAGTAAATAATGGAATCGATTTATGAGTTCATGTTACAAGTATATTTTGTTCTACTGTTTTAATTACATAATCTGATAACATATCAAAAGCTCCTATACTATATATTTCTTTTGGATTGACTTTAGAAATTGTCCAGTTCATTAATTTATTTTCTACATTTTTCAGTAGATGTTTAAAATACCTATTATATGCTTTTAATCCAGCAATAGCTGGTCCAGACCAAGGACGAGTTCTATATTTGTGTTGGTTTGACATTATACAGCTAAATATACGAGTCTTCTTATTCTTAGTCTTATTTGATTTTGCATAATATATACGTAATAAGAATCTATAGTTTGAACAAGTTCTTTATCTTAAAGAATACTTCTAAAGTATCTAATTAAAGCTGGATTTTCTAGGAAAGCATAACCACTATACCTATTTGCTCTATAACCCAACCATCTAGCTATACCTACTTCCCCCTATTTTTTTGAGGTTCTGATACCATTGAGGCAATTGGATCATATAAAAATTGAGCGGTGAATATAAAATTACATATATGGGAGACTAATCTAGCGGTAATCAGCCTAGAAAAGTGGGACAGGGATAACAGTAATTTAATGGAAAGAAGTAAATGGGAGACTAGCTAATTTGACGGTAGTCCATCTAGAAAAATAGGAAATGGATGACAATAATTTAAAAAAAAAATGAAATTTATTGATGAAAGTTAAAACTTACAATGATTGAAGCTAAGACTTCTTCAAATTAAATGATTTATAAAACATGAAAACAGAGACTATAAACATTCGACAGAGATTCCTTCTAAGACAAGTCTTGAAATTTTTTTCAACTCTGCCTTACAATGAAGTTCAACTATCTATTTATAGAAGAAGATGAAATTCAAACTACAATATAATAGGATATATTGTAGTACAATGATTATAACAGATAACATAATTATCTTTTTGATGAGCTGGCTAATTATGATAAGGAGAGAATCTTATCCTTTTGCTGGAGAATTTGAACGAATAGAAGAACAATTACAAACCTCTGTAGTAAAACAAAAAATAGAGCTAGTTCAAAAACAATTTGAAAAAGAAGTTTGTGCTGAAATCCCAAATGCCTTTTGGCAACGAAAAAGACACATAGTTAGTCTACCTTATGAAAAAAGATTTCAATGAAAGAAATATCCCTACTAAAGCTAGACCAATACAGATGAATAATGAGTTATTAGCTTACTGCAAAAAGGAAATTCAAGATCTTTTAGATAAAAAATTAATCAGGTCAAGCAAATCTCCTTGGAGTTGTGCTGCCTTTTATGTCCAAAATCAAGCTGAATTAGAAAGAGGAGCACCTAGATTAGTAATTAATTATAAACCATTAAACAAAGTACTTCAATGGATTAGATATCCCATTCCTAATAAGAAAGATCTCATAGGAAGATTATACAATGCTTCAATATTTTCAAAATTCGACATGAAATCAGGTTTTTGGCAAATACAAATTACTGAAAACAATAAATATAAAACAACCTTTACTGTCCCTTTCGGACATTATGAATGGAACGTTATGCCATTTGGATTAAAAAAATACCCCTTATGAATTTCAAAATGTAATGAATGACATTTTAAATCCTTATACTCATTTTTCAATAGTTAATATAGATGATGTCTTAATATTTTCTAATTCTTTAGACCAACACTTCAAACATTTAAAAACTTTCTTTCATGTTATAAAAGAAAATGGTCTAGTCGTCTTAGCAAAAAAGATGAAGTTATTTCAAACAAAGGTTAGATTTTTAGGACATGATATTTATCAGGGCACAATAAAATCAATTAGTAGATCAATAGAGTTTGCCGATAAATTTTTAGATGAAATCAAGGACAAAAAACAACTTCAAAGATTTTTAGGATGTTTAAACTATGTTTCTAATTTCATACCCAATCTTAGAATAATTTGTAAACCTTTATTTAAAAGACTAAAAAAGAAACCACCTGTTTGGGATAATGAGATGACTGAAATCATCAGACAAATAAAATCATTAGTCAAACATCTTCCATGTTTAGGGATCCCAAATCCCAACACTTCAGTGGTGGTAGAAACTGATGCCTCAGATTTAGGATATGGGGGAATATTAAAACAAAATTTCAATAATAAAGAGCAAATTGTTCGATATCATTCAAGTTCTTGGATTGAAAGTCAAAACAAATATTCCACTATAAAAAAAGGAAATTTTATCTATTGTTTTATGCATTTCAAAGTTTCAAGATGATTTAATAAACAAACAATTTCTTTTACGAATAGATTGCAAAGCTGCAAAAGATGTTTTACAAAAAGATGTTCAAAATTTAGTTTCTAAACAAATTTTTGCAAGATGACAGACAATTCTTTCATGTTTTGAGTTTGATATAGAAATTCTTTCATGTTTTGAGTTTGATATAGAGTTTATCAAAGGTGAGAAAAATTCATTACCAGATTTCCTTACCAGAAAATTTTTACAGGGATTCAAGCATGGGTGAGAAAACATCCCCAAAAACCAAAGAATCATTTGCAAAGATCTTAACATCATCATCTTCAATGTTCACTCATATATCTTCCTTACAACATTTTCCTTCAATGCCCTCTCCAAGAGCAACCAGACCAACATTTCGCCCTCAAACACCTCCACCTTCACGTAATAGGTTTGCTATTTTAGGGGAGTCCACCTAGTTCATCAACTTCTATCAATCCATCTCAAACACTTCCATCAGTTTGTTATCTTCCAAAAACAAAGAAATTAATTATCTTTCCAATAGACAAGACAGATAGTGAACCAAGAGATGTAGCTAAAGTAATATTCCCTTCGGGATGACATTATTTTCCCAAATCAATGCAAAAACCCAAAGAATTTTATGAATTCATTCTTGTAGATTCTGATTCAATCAAATTTACTCCTACAATGGACTGAAAAAACCCTAATAAAGTTTCTTTCTCAAAAATGACAATTCTCAAAGTAATACATCCTTATCAATGGGGACAACCTTTAGAACAACCCAAAACATTTTCATATCCCTTTAATCCTCCTCATTACAATTATTTAGATTATATGGATGTCTGGTATCATGCACTCTGGGTTCAAGAAATAGCCCATTCATGGTTCTTTCAATTTGATCATAACTGTCCTAAGACTCTTCCTGCCTGGTTCATGGATTGGTTCATAGATATTGGTCCTTGTCCAGCAATATTTCCTCTAGAAATCAAAGAAAGTTGGGAATTCTTCCAAACTAATACCAATTTTCCTTAATATTATAAATTTATATATTTCTTAATGCAATTTCGTCTCCCATGGATCATGTGTTGGGATTACTGCTTTCATGAAACTCATCCTCCTCCTTTTCATAAATACTTGGCCAGAGAAATCAAAATTCGTTGGTGGCCCAAATTTACTTTTGATCATGCAAAAAAACCTGAAGTAATTAAGTGGCTTACCAAAAATTCTCATTTATCAATCAATCCTCAATCTCATGAACATTTTTAGTTACCAAATCATTCTGTCAAACAGACCTTGCTGCATCAACCCCTCGAAAAGACTTCAAAGACAAACTCAAACAAACTTTGCAACAGTTAGAAGAAGAAGAAGCAGCCTCAAGTGCAGACTCTAGTGCAAGCAAAAAGCCCTCTGATCATAACAGTCAACTTCAATCAAATGAAGACGATTACTATGGGATTGATATAACTCCTGATGAAGTATTTGTCCTATTCTAATTAGTCTTCATAGCCTAGTCAGTAGCAATAATAAAAGCTCAACAGTCATTGCCAGCTCAAAAGACCAACAGTAATTGACAGTTCAAAAAGATCAACAGTACTTCCTGACAAAGCCAAGATTCCCGTAATATGTCATCAAATATGCCAAAGAAGACTGCCAGCTCAAAAGAATAGCAAATTATTGTACAATAGAATCATATTGTAATTTAGCTGGAAAGACTTCTGAAAAAAATTCTGAAAGAATCCTCTGCCAAAAGAAAAATCTAGCTTCTACTTTTGAAGTATTTTCAAGGATTAGCAAAGTCATTGTGAGTTTTATCTTTCTTCAATAAACTTCAATTTCATAATTTTTATATTCATCTTCCTCTTCCCATTACTTCTCTAGACGGACTACCGCCAGATTAGTATCCTTTTACTTTATTATCCAATTCCCAAAGCATTTCCAATGCGGATTACTGCCGGAATGACTTCCCTTTAAATTACTATTCAAAAAAGTCACTGTTCATTTTACTATTCAACGTTATTTTGCCATATTTTATGAATCTATATGAATCTATCTTCATCTTCTCTTTTCATTTTAATCGATCCAAGGTGAATATAAAATTACATATATGGGAGACTAATCTAGCGGTAATCAGCCTAGAAAAGTGGGACATGGATAACAGTAATTTAATGGAAAGAAGTAAATGGGAGACTAATTTGATGGTAGTCCATCTAGAAAATAGGAAATTGATGACAATAATTAAAAAAAAAATGAAATTTATTAATGAAAGTTAAAACTTACAATGATTGAAGCTAAGACTTCTTCAAAATGATTTATAAAACGTGAAAACAGAGACTATAAACATTTGACAGAGATTCCTTCTAAGACAAGTCTTGAAATTTTTTTCAACTCTGCCGTACAATGAAGTTCAACTATTTATTTATAGAAGAAGATGAAATTCAAACTACATTATAATAGGATATATTGTAGTACAATGATTATAATAGATAACATAATTATCCTTTTGATGAGCTAGCTAATTATGATAAGGAGAGAATCTTATCCTTTTGCTGGAGAATTTGAATAATTGTCCTTATGATGAGCTGGCTAATTGAAGAGAGAATCTTGACCTTTTATCAGAGAATGCTTTAGTCACGTGAATGATGAATTTTGTCTGCTTGAAAAGACTTTGATAGCTTTGATGTCTTTGTCCTTTTGCTATAATGAGATTTTTTAGGATCTATTTCTAATGCTTTTAACTTATCTGAGATTTCTTTTAATATATCTTGGGTATTATCTCCTAGACTAACATCTTTTGATCTATTCCATTTATTAATTTACTTTTAGGAGATGAAGGAATATCTATTGGTGTAGGTTTAGAAGAAACTAAAAAGTCTATTTGGTCTAATTGAGAAGAGATAGTATGAAGAGTTACATTTGTATAATTATTCTATATTTGAATGTTTTTAAGGTGTTTTAATGAGACAAGTCTACCTTCTAAATCTTTATCTTCTCAATATATCATTTTAAAAGGAGATGTTATTACTTGATTTCTTTTTGAGTTAGAAAAATGGATTTGCTCTAAAGGAGGGTGTGTTGATATGATAGGTTTTTTTATTTCTTGTCTGTCATGTTTTAGTACTTTGATGGGTAACGTTTAAAGAGTCTCTAAAAGGATAATATATTTTGTTTTCTAGTGAGAAGTTTTCAAACCACGTAAAGAAAGGGACATGAACCTGAACTTGACTTATACACTCATAATAGATGACCTTAAATTTTTGTAGTTCTTCTTTTGAAAAATTATTGAAGTATCATTGTCTTTTTCTTTTATATATATATATATATATATATAATCATTAAATTAAAATATAAAATTATTTTGTTTAATATATAATTATTTTAAAAAATGACAATATATTTAAATAAAATAATTATATAATACCAAAAGTAATTTAGTAAATCTTCAGAAGGTGTCATTTACTTATGTTGCGTGTTGCACCAATAGGCAATAGTCACATAAAAAAAAGTAAATAAATAAATAAAAAACCTTCAAATTAGATATGAACGACTTGCGTATAACACAAATGCAATAGGTGACAACCCTGGTTTCTGGTGCGACGTATTTTGTTCTAGTTCCAGTGGTTGAACCCAACAGAAGAGAGAAAATCTTCAAAAATCGGTGAGTAACTTCTCCCATTCTCTGTAATTTCGCAACAATGCTTTGCTTTCTCTGCAAAACTATTCTTTCTCAGACTCACAGGCATATCACCACCATTTCTCCATTTCAATGAGTTTCTCTACAAAACTCATGGATATCTCTGAAATACATGTCCACCACTTCAAATGTGCAACCTTTTGCAGTCTCATATCTCATTAACACATGTGGGTTCTCACCTGAAAAAGCTGCTTTAGCTTCCAAGTACCTGAATTTTCAAACTAGAGAAAGGCCAAATTTGATTATTGAGTTCTTCAAGAAACAAGGTTTCTCTCAAACCCAGGTATTAGGCGTCATAAGAGCAGAACCACGTTTTCTTCTATATGATCCTGAGAAAACCTTTCTGCCCAAAATTCAGTATTTTGAGTCCAAAGGCGTTTTGCGTTCTGACATACTCAAAATCATAGCATCCTGCCCTGATGTTCTGCGAAGAAGCTTACAGAAACAAATCATTCCCTCTTTTGATTTCTTTATGAGCTTGTTTCACTCTGAAGACAAGTTCATTAAAGCTCTTAAACGTTTCTCCCGCATTCTTCTTGATCTTAACACCCATGTTGTACCTAACATCAAAGTGTTAAGAGAAGGAGGAGTTCCTGAATTGCATATTGTTAAATTATTGGAATGGCGGCCTAGGACGTTGACTAAACCAGCTGATCGGTTTAAGGAGATTGTGGCCAAAGTGAAGGAAATGGGGTTTAATCCATTCGGTACTTCATTTGTTAAAGCTGTTGCTATTATGGCATGGATAACAAAATCCACATGGACAAGGAAGGCTGATATTTATAAAAGGTGCGGTTGGTCTGATGATGAGATTTTAGCTGCATTTCGGAGGTTTCCACATTGTATGACAGTTTCAGAGGATAAGATTGAGAAGACGATGGACTTTTTTGTTAATCAGATGGGCTGTGAATCTTCCACTATTGCCAGCAATCCAGTATTGCTGGGCATGAGGTTTAACAAGCGAATAGTTCCAAGGGCTTCTGTCATCCAAGTTTTGTTGGCAAAAGGTCTGGTGAAAAAGGTGTACTTGTGTAGAATGTTTTACTTCAAGTGAAAGCATATTTTTGGAGAATTTTATTACGCATCACAAGAATGAAGCCAATGAATTATTGAAGCTATATGAGCAAAAAAGGATGTTGGAGGGTGATTTGAGAATAGCATTGGTTTAAGGTAATGACTAAGATACTAAGTTGAAGAAATTGTACTCTCTTTGCTACATTTATATTTTTGCGTTGCATCATCCATTCCCCATTTGTTGTTGTTGGCTATAATACAAGTTAAATGTGACCAATCAAAAGTATATATATTCCTATTTCACCATATATCAATCTACAGCTCTCGATACTGTGGAGTTTGTCACTGATCAAAACTTGGTCTAAAGATTAATTGACACCATGAAACCTCAACCTTTGAAGTGTCTCAGAACTATATGTCTTTTTATTCATTATATCATCAATCCCCCTTCTGTTGTTGTTTGCTGTAATTCAGCTTAAATATGACCAACACAAATTTTATCTTCCCATATCACCATTCACCGTATATATATTTTCAGTCCACAGTTCTCAATACAATGAAGATTGTCACCCAATTGAAACTAGCTGTAAAATTCAATAATGGCATCTGTGATACTATGCAGTGATATCAATGTTAGAAGAAAGAGAGGAAACTAAAAACAAAGTGTAACATATCCTGAAAGTACATTACATTGTGATAAAGAAAAAGACAGTAGACTACATTGAAACTATAAAAACCTCAATCTTTTTAAGTGTCTACCAGCCTCATAAAAACCTCAATAGTTAAAGAACAAAAGGTATGAAAAGAACAATCCTATCTGATATTTTATATTGTATGTTAATCCTCAGTTGTTAGATAATTCTGGGGTTGGATGGTGTCTTATGCATTTCAGATGCTTTTAATTTGCATGGTTAAGATATCTTGATACAAGGTGTCATCAGGTTTTCTTGTTGAGATGAGTTGAATCCACTTTTTAAGGTCCTGTTTTGTATGGGTTTTTAGCTCTGTGGGAATATTTGCTACTCTCACAGCTAATATCTGATTCCTTTCCCCTCCCTTATTGAGAGAGTGGCTTGCTTAGATTTTATTGCCATTGTTCTGCTCTGTTTTGAATCTCAATATCTCAAAGAACATTTCTTTTTCTATTTCACCCTTTGGAAGTTATGGTAGGTCAGGAACAGCAAGAAGCATGATTCAAATTTCTACTAGCCACACACCCTTCATCTTACACCATGGTGTATGAGCAAAGCTGTTGAATTTACAGCTATCTCCATGCAGGCCTTTAAGCTCTCTTCTTCCCATTAATGTCTAATGGCAGCCTCCTACCCTACCTTTCTTGAAATTGCTCTGTCTTAGTTGTTGCTCATCGGGCTTTAGAAGAAAGGTTTAAACCTACGTTTGCTCACTGTATGCTGGCAAGTGATAACCCCTCCTTCAGTCCTTGGTGGATTATTGCAGGTTCTGATGTGCCACTTCTTAGGTTGTTCATCTCCATCTGATCTATCAGGAAGCAAATGGGCCTGCTGATGCTCTTGCAAAATTTGGTTGTTTTCCAAAAGATAAGCTAGTTTGGCACTTTATTCTGGTCCCACCCTTTTAATATGGTATCTTGATATCTTGATTAAATGACATATTGAGAACTAGCTTTGCTAAAATAATGTGTTCTAAATTTTGTTTTGGATGAGCTTCAATGCAATCTGACTGTAATGTCTGTTACACATATGTGAAATTTACGAAGGAAACCTTGTAACGCCTGTGTTCTTAGCTTTTTGAACTTTTGTCCAATATGCAAGAAGAGTACTAGCTTCTGTTAGCTTCAGACAAATTATAGCAATCTTGATTTATGCAAATGATTTGAAATTTTGTTTTGTTTCTGCTGCTGCATACTTTGCACTTTCGAAAACTTGAGGTATATGAATATGTATAAGAACTGAATGATAGATGAAAATGTCTTGACAACTGAAAATATGTATAACCTCTGAAAAGAAGATCTGAAGCAGTGGTGCTGCTTTAGGTCTTTCTGTAATGATAAACAAAGATTGAAATTCTGGTCTATTGGAGTTCTTTTTTGATGAAGTTCTGGTCTATGTGNGAAGAAATTAAATTAATGCAAGAAATCAAAGAACAAAGTTTTCAAACAATGGATCATTCTAGTGTTCAATTACTCTCAAATAAAGATCTAAACATGCATACAAATAACAAAATATCTAATATTCTAGAAATGACAAAATAATTAAAGCAAAGATTAAATGTGCTATGCATGCAATTAACGAGTCCTAATCATTCAACTCGTTCATCACATAAAGCGTTTTCAAGGTGACGCTTATCCTTACCTAGGACAGATAAAGTAGGTCACCCGATATTCAGATTTATCGCTCTATCCTTCCATGATAAGTAAGGGGACTACGGAGACTAATCGGCCAATCACATTTCTAAATGTTATGCAAATGCATGAGCTAGATCATAGGATTCACCGAAGAGGGGTGCCAAACCAAGCTCAATGCAGCAGATTGACAAATTCAATGCGGATCCACTGTCAGTTCGCGAACTAAGACAGACAGATTCGTCCCTCCCCAATTCAGCTAAGAAACAGAGCTATGGAAGAAGAAAATTCAAGAGAGAGAGTGAGAGATGTGGGAGAAGAAGAAAAAATTTGAAGAAAGAGATGGAGGTTCTTGCTCTCCATTGTCTTCCACCACTAACGACGCCGGAAACCACTACAAGCTCATGGATTTCTCTCTTGTTCTCTCCCAATTGCTCTATCCTCTCTTTCCCTTGTCCCTCTTCACTTCTACCCAATTCTCTCCCTCTATCTTCCTTTTTCCTTTTCTCTATATCTTCCTTTCTTCTTCCTTCTCGATGGGTCTTCGGTCTTCCCCTTCTTTCTTCCTCCCTTCGTTCTTTCTCTGTATCTCTGTATCATTCTCTTCCTCTTCCACCGGGTGTGCACGAGGAGAAAGTGACCAGTGCACGTGCACTGAAGCGAATTGAAAGGCGTCCTGGAGTCTGCCAATGAGAGAGATTCTCTTTGTATTTTTATTTTTTTATGTTTGTGTTATTTAATTCTCATTTTTTTTGTAATTGAATTGGTAAAATATATTTTGAGAAATGAGAAGAAAGACATTTTATGTGGGCTAAACAAAATTCAAGGAAAGACTCATATATATATATATATATATAGATATATA
>QAOA01002771.1:23035-64253 GCA_003255065.1 Cercis canadensis
TATATATATATATATATAAAATCCTATATGTAAATAATTGTAAACTTTACTATGTACCTTTAACATGGAAGGAGTTAATAATGGAATGGATTTATGAGTTCATGTGACAGGTATATTTTGTTCTACTGTTTTAATTACATAATCTGATAACATATCAAAAGCTCCTATTATTTCTTTTGGATTGACTTTAGAAATTGTCCAGTTCATTAATTTATTTTCTACATTTTTCAGTAGATGTTTAAAATACCTATTATATGCTTTTAATCCAGCAATAGCTGGTCCAGACCAAGGATGAGTTCTATATTTGTGTTGGTTTGACATTATACAGCTAAATATACGAGTCTTCTTATTCTTAGTCTTATTTGATTTTGCATAATATATACGTAATAAGAATCTATAGTTTGAACAAGTTCTTTATCTTAAAGAATACTTCTAAAGTATCTAATTAAAACTGGATTTTCTAGGAAAGCATAACCACAATACCTACTTGCTCTATAACCCAACCATCTAGCTATACCTACTTCCCCCTATTTTTTTGAGGTTCTGATACCATTGAGGCAATTGGATCATATAAAAATTGAGTGGTGAATATAAAATTACATATATGGGGGACTAACCTAGCGGTAATCAGCCTAGAAAAGTGGGACAGGGATAACAGTAATTTAATGGAAAGAAGTAAATGGGAGACTAATTTGACAGTAGTCCATCTAGAAAAATAGGAAATGGATGACAATAATTTAAAAAAAAATGAAATTTATTGATGAAAGTTAAAGCTTACAATGATTGAAGCTAAGACTTCTTCAAAATGATTTATAAAACGTGAAAATAGAGACTATAAACATTCGACAAAGATTCCTTCTAAGACAAGTCTTGAAATTTTTTTCAACTCTGCCTTACAATGAAGTTCAACTATCTATTTATAGAAGAAGATGAAATTCAAACTACAATATAATAGGATATATTGTAGTACAATGATTATAACAGATAACATAATTATCCTTTTGATGANGAGACAATAATTTAAAAAAAAATGAAATTTATTGATGAAAGTTAAAACTTACAATGATTGAAGCTAAGACTTCTTCAAAATGATTTATAAAACATGAAAACAGAGACTATAAACATTCGACAGAGATTCCTTCTAAGACAAGTCTTGAAATTTTTTTCAACTCTGCCTTACAATGAAGTTCAACTATCTATTTATAGAAGAAGAAGAAATTCAAACTACAATATAATAGGATATATTGTAGTACAATGATTATAACAGATAACATAATTATCCTTTTGATGAGCTGGCTAATTATGATAAGGAGAGAATCTTATACTTTTGCTGGAGAATTTGAACGAATAGAAGAACAATTACAAACCTCTGTAGTAAAACAAAAAATAGAGCTAGTTCAAAAACAATTTGAAAAAGAAGTTTGTGCTGAAATCCCAAATGCCTTTTGGCAACGAAAAAGACACATAGTTAGTCTACCTTATGAAAAAGATTTCAATGAAAGAAATATCCCTACTAAAGCTAGACCAATACAGATGAATAATGAATTATTAGCTTACTGCAAAAAGGAAATTCAAGATCTTTTAGATAAAAAATTAATCAGGTCAAGCAAATCTCCTTGGAGTTGTGCAGCCTTTTATCTCCAAAATCAAGCTGAACTAGAAAGAGGAGCACCTGGATTAGTAATTAATTATAAACCATTAAACAAAGTACTTCAATGGATTAGATATCCCATTCCTAATAAGAAAGATCTCATAGGAAGATTATACAATGCTTCAATATTTTCAAAATTCGACATGAAATCAGGTTTTTGGCAAATACAAATTACTGAAAATGATAAATATAAAACAGCCTTTACTGTCCCTTTCGGACATTATGAATGGAACGTTATGCCATTTGGATTAAAAAATGCCCCTTATGAATTTCAAAATGTAATGAATGACATTTTAAATCCTTATACTCATTTTTCAATAGTTTATATAGATGATGTCTTAATATTTTCTAATTCTTTAGACCAACACTTCAAACATTTAAAAACTTTCTTTCATGTTATAAAAGAAAATGGTCTAGTCGTCTCAGCAAAAAAGATGAAGTTATTTCAAACAATGGTTAGATTTTTAGGACATGATATTTATCAGGGCACAATAAAACCAATTCAATAGAGTTTGCCGAAAAATTTCTAGATGAAATCAAGGACAAAAAACAACTTCAAAGATTTTTAGGATGTTTAAACTATGTTTCTAATTTCATACCCAATCTTAGAATAATCTGTAAACCTTTATTTAAAAGACTAAAAAAGAAACCACCTATTTGGGATAATGAGATGACTGAAATCATCAAACAAATAAAATCATTAGTCAAACATCTTCCATGTTTAGGGATCCCAAATCCCAACACTTCAATGGTCGTAGAAACTGATGCCTCAGATTTAGGATATGGGGGAATATTAAAACAAAATTTCAATAATAAAGAGCAAATTGTTCGATATCATTCAGGTTCTTGGATTGAAAGTCAAAACAAATATTCCACTATAAAAAAGGAAATTTTATCTATTGTTTTATGCATTTAAAAGTTTCAAGATGATTTAATAAACAAACAATTTCTTTTATGAATAGATTGCAAAGCTGCAAAAGATGTTTTACAAAAAGATGTTCAAAATTTAGTTTCTAAACAAATTTTTGCAAGATGGTAGGCAATTCTTTCATGTTTCGAGTTTGATATAGAGTTTATCAAAGGTGAGAAAAATTCATTACCAGATTTCCTTACCAGAGAATTTTTACAAGGATTCAAGCATGGGTGAGAAAACATCCCCAAAAACCAAAGAATCATTTGCAAAGATCTTAACATCATCATCTTCAATGTTCACTCATATATCTTCCTTACAACATTTTCCTTCAATGCCCTCTCCAAGAGCAACCAGACCAGCATTTCGCCCTCAAACACCTCCACCTTCACGTAATAGGTTTGCTGTTTTAGGGAGTCCACCTAGTTCATCAACTTCTATCAATCCATCTCAAACACTTCCATCAGTTTGTTATCTTCCAAAAACAAAAAAATTAATTATCTTTCCAATAGACAAGACAGATAGTGAACCAAGAGATGTAGCTAAAGTAATATTCCCTTTGGGATGACATTATTTTCCCAAATCAATGCAAAAACCCAAAGAATTTTATGAATTCATTCTTGTAGATTCTGCTTCAATCAAATTTACTCCTACAATGGACTAAAAAAACCCTAATCAAGTTTCTTTCTCAAAAATGACAATTCTCAAAGTAATACATCCTTATCAATGGGGACAACCTTTAGAACAACCCAAAACATTTTCATATCCCTTTAATCCTCCTCATTACAATTATTTAGATTATATGGATGTCTGGTATCATGCACTCTGGGTTCAAGAAATAGCCCATTCATGGTTCTTTCAATTTGATCATAACTGTCCTAAGATTCTTCCTACCTGGTTCATGGATTGGTTCATAGATATTGGTCCTTGTCCAGCAATATTTCCTCCAGAAATCAAAGAAAGTTGGGAATTCTTCCAAACTAATACCAATTTTCCTCAATATTATAAATTTATATATTTCTTTATGCAATTTCGTCTCCCATGGATCATGTGTTGGGATTACTGCTTTCATGAAACTCATCCTCCTCCTTTTCATAAATACTTGGCCAGAGAAATCAAAATTCGTTGGTGGCCCAAATTTACTTTTGATCATGCCAAAAAACCTGAAGTAATTAAGTGGCTTACCAAAAATTCTCATTTATCAATCAATCCTCAATCCCATGAAACATTTTTAGTTACCAAATCATTCTGTCAAACAGACCTTGCTGCATCAACCTCTCGAAAAGACTTCAAAGACAAACTCAAACAAACTTTGCAACAGTTAGAAGAAGAAGAAGCAGCTTCAAGTGCAGACTCTAGTGCAAGCAAAAAGCCCTCTGATCATAACAGTCAACTTCAATCAAATGAAGACGATTGCTATGGGATAGATATAACTTCTGATGAAGTATTCGTCCCATTCTAATTAGTCTTCATAGCCTAGTCAGTAGCAATAATAAAAGCTCAACAGTCATTGCCATCTCAAAAGACCAACAGTAATTGACAGCTCAAAAAGATCAACAGTACTTTCTGACAAAGCCAAGATTCCCGTAATATGTCATCAAATATGCCAAAGAAGACCGCCAGCTCAAAAGAATAGCAAATTATTGTACAATAGAATCATATTGTAATTTATCTTGACGTCCATGTTAGTCTATAAATAGGAGAGTTAAATTCATTGTAAGGCAGAGTTGGAAAGACTTCTGAAAAACATTCTGAAAGAATCCTCTGCCAAAAGAAAAATCTAGCTTCTACTTTTGAAGTATTTTCAAGGATTAGCAAAGTCATTGTAAGTTTTATCTTTCTTCAATAAACTTCAATTTCATAATTTTTACATTCATCTTCCTCTTCCCATTACTTCTCTAGATGGACTACCGCCAGATTAGTATCATTTTACTTTATTATCCAATTCCCAAAGCATTTCCAGTGCGGATTACTGCCGGAATGACTTCCCTTTGAATTACTATTCAAAAAAGTCATTGTTCATTTTATTATTCATCGTTATTTTGCCATATTTTATGAATCTATATGAATCTATCTTCATCTTCTCTTTTCATTTTAATCGATCCAAGGTGAATATAAAATTACATATATGGGAGACTAATCTAGCGGTAATCAACCTAGAAAAGTGGGACATGGATAACAGTAATTTAATGGAAAGAAGTAAATGGGAGACTAATTTGACGGTAGTCCATCTAGAAAAATAGGAAATGGATGACAATAATTTTAAAAAAAAATGAAATTTATTGATGAAAGTTAAAACTTACAATTATTGAAGCTAAGACTTCTTCAAAATGATTTATAAAACGTGAAAACAGAGACTATAAACATTCGACAGAGATTCCTTCTAAGACAAGTCTTGAAATTTTTTTCAACTCTGCCTTACAATGAAGTTCAACTATTTATTTATAGAAGAAGATGAAATTCAAACTACATTATAATAGGATATATTGTAGTACAATGATTATAACAGATAACATAATTATCCTTTTGATGAGCTAGCTAATTATGATAAGGAGAGAATCTTATCCTTTTGCTGGAGAATTTGAATAATTGTCCTTATGATGAGCTGGCTAACTGAAGAGAGAATCTTGACCTTTTATCAGAGAATGCTTTAGTCACGTGAATAATGAATTTTGTCTGCTTGAAAAGACTTTGATAGCTTTGATGTCTTTGTCCTTTTGCTATAATGAGATTTTTTAGGATCTATTTCTAATGCTTTTAACTTATCTGAGATTTCTTTTAATATATCTTGGGTATTATCTCCTAGACTAACATCTTTTGATCTATTCCATTTATTAATTTACTTTTAGAAGATGAAGGAATATCTATTGGTGTAGGTTTAGAAGAAACTAAAAAGTCTATTTGGTCTAATTGAGAAGAGATAGTATGAAGAGACATTTGTATAATTATTCTATATTTGAATGTTTTTAAGGTGTTTTAATGAGACAAGTCTACCTTCTAAATCTTTATCTTCTCCATATATCATTTTAAAAGGAGATGCTATTACTTGATTTCTTTTTAAGTTAGAAAAATGGATTTGCTCTAAAGGAGGGTGTGTTGATATGATAGGTTTTTTATTTCTTGTCTGTCATGTTTTAGTACTTTGATGGGTAACGTTTAAAGAGTCTCTAAAAGGATAATATATTTTGTTTTCTAGTGAGAAGTTTTCAAACCACGTAAAGAAAGGGACATGAACCTGAACTTGACTTATACACTCATAATAGATGACCTTAAATTTTTGTAGTTCTTCTTTTGAAAAATTATTGAAGTATCATTGTCTTTTTCTTTTATATATATATATATATATACACATTAAATTAAAATATAAAATTATTTTGTTTAATATATATTTAAATAAAATAATTATATAATACCAAAAGTAATTTAGTAAATTTTCAGAAGGTGTCATTTACTTATGTTGCGTGTTGCACCAATAGGCAATAGTCACATAAAAAAAAGTAAATAAATAAATAAAAAACCTTCAAATTAGATATGAACGACTTGCGTATAACACAAATGCAATAGGTGACAACCCTGGTTTCTGGTGTGACGTATTTTGTTCTAGTTCCAGTGGTTGAACCCAACAGAAGAGAGAAAATCTTCAAAAATTGGAATGGCGGCCTAGGACGTTGACCAAACCAGCTGATCGGTTTAAGGAGATTGTGGCCAAAGTGAAGGAAATGGGGTTTAATCCATTCCGTACTTCATTTGTTAAAGTTGTTGCTATTATGGCATGGATAACAAAATCCACATGGACAAGGAAGGCTGATATTTATAAAAGGTGCGGTTGGTCTGATGATGAGATTTTAGCTGCATTTCGGAGGTTTCCACATTGTATGACAGTTTCAGAGGATAAGATTGAGAAGACGATGGACTTTTTTGTTAATCAGATGGGCTGTGAATCTTCCACTATTGCCAGCAATCCAGTATTGCTGGGCATGAGGTTTAACAAGCGAATAGTTCCAAGGGCTTCTGTCATCCAAGTTTTGTTGGCAAAAGGTCTGGTGAAAAAGGTGTACTTGTGTAGAATGTTTTACTTCAAGTGAAAGCATATTTTTGGAGAATTTTATTACGCATCACAAGAATGAAGCCAATGAATTATTGAAGCTATATGAGGCAAAAAAGGATGTTGGAGGGTGATTTGAGAATAGCATTGGTTTAAGGTAATGACTAAGATACTAAGTTGAAGAAATTGTACTCTCTTTGCTACATTTATATTTTTGCGTTGCATCATCCATTCCCCATTTGTTGTTGTTTGCTGTAATACAAGTTAAATGTGACCAATCAAAAGTATATATTCCTATTTCACCATATATCAATCTACAGCTCTCGATACTGTGGAGTTTGTCACTGATCAAAACTTGGTCTAAAGATTAATTGACACCATGAAACCTCAACCTTTGAAGTGTCTCACAACTATATTTCTTTTTATTCATTATATCATCAATCCCCCTTCTGTTGTTGTTTGCTGTAATTCAGCTTAAATATGACCAACACAAATTTTATCTTCCCATATCACCATTCACCGTATATATATTTTCAGTCCACAGTTCTCAATACAATGAAGATTGTCACCCAATTGAAACTAGCTGTAAAATTCAATAATGGCATCTGTGATACTATGCAGTGATATCAATGTTAGAAGAAAGAGAGGAAACTAAAAACAAAGTGTAACATATCCTGAAAGTACATTACATTGTGATAAAGAAAAAGACAGTAGACTACATTGAAACTATAAAAACCTCAATCTTTTTAAGTGTCTACCAGCCTCATAAAAACCTCAATAGTTAAAGAACAAAAGGTATGAAAAGAACAATCCTATCTGATATTTTATATTGTATGTTAATCCTCAGTTGTTAGATAATTCGGGGGTTGGATGGTGTCTTATGCATTTCAGATGCTTTTAATTTGCATGGTTAAGATATCCTGATACAAGGTGTCATCAGGTTTTCTTGTTGAGATGAGTTGAATCCACTTTTTAAGGTCTTGTTCTGTATGGGTTTTTAGCTCTGTGGGAATATTTGCTACTCTCACAGCTAATATCTGATTCCTTTCCCCTCCCTTATTGAGAGAGTGGCTTGCTTAGATTTTATTGACATTGTTCTGCTCTGTTTTGAATCTCAATATCTCAAAGAACATTTCTTTTTCTATTTCACCCTTTGGAAGTTATGGTAGGTCAGGAACAACAAGAAGCATGATTCAAATTTCTACTAGCCACACACCCTTCATCTTACACCATGGTGTATGAGCAAAGCTGCTGAATTTACAACTATCTCCATGCAGGCCTTTAAGCTCTCTTCTTCCCATTAATGTCTAATGGCAGCCTCCTACCCTACCTTTCTTGAAATTGCTCTGTCTTAGTTGTTGCTCATCGGGCTTTAGAAGAAAGGTTTAAACCTACGTTTGCTCACTGTATGCTGGCAAGTGATAACCCCTCCTTCAGTCCTTGGTGGATTATTGCAGGTTCTGATGTGCCACTTCTTAGGTTGTTCATCTCCATCTGATCTATCAGGAAGCAAATGGGCCTGCTGATGCTCTTGCAAAATTTGGTTGTTTTCCAAAAGATAAGCTAGTTTGGCACTTTATTCTGGTCCCACCCTTTTAATATGGTATCTTGATATCTTCATTAAATGACATATTGAGAACTAGCTTTGCTAAAATAATGTGTTCTAAATTTTGTTTTGGATGAGCTTCAATGCAATCTGACTGTAATGTATGTTACACATCTGTGAAATTTACGAAGGAAACCTTGTAACGCCTGTGTTCTTAGCTTTTTGAACTTTTGTCCTATATGCAAGAAGAGTACTAGCTTCTGTTTACTTTCAGACAAATTATAGCAATCTTGATTTATGCAAATGATTTGAAATTTTTTTTTTTGTTTCTGCTGCTGCATACTTTGCACTTTCGGAAACTTGAGGTATATGAATATGTATAAGAACTGAATGATAGATGAAAATGTCTTGACAACTGAAAATATGTATAACCTCTGAAAAGAAGATCTGAAGCAGTGGTGCTGCTTTAGGTCTTTCTGTAATGATAAACAAAGATTGAAATTCTGGTCTATTGGAGTTCTTTTTTGATGAAGTTCTGGTCTATGTGAGAGTTGTTCTTCTAAAGTCTGACCTTGATTAGTGTCTATGCATTCTAGTATGGGGGTGATGAGAAAAAGGAACCTTCTGTTTCCTTGATCTTTTAGTCCAGTGGATTAGTATTGGAACCTGTTGCATATTGTTTGAAATATTCTACATCAAAGAATAGGAGGTAATATCTAACATTTTTTTGTTACAATAAATATTGAAGAGTTAGATAGGTTGCTCTAGCTCTAAGGTAGGGTGCACAACAATTAGTGGATGGTATTTGACATTTAATCACTACATATTGGATTTGAGATAGAAATTTGAGACATATATGAGTCTAACTTTTATATTTGACACAAAATTCTATCTCGAATTACAAAAAAAAATATGGAAAAAGGGTTAGGACTAACAAATCCATCTCAAAATCTGTCTCAAAAGTAAGTTTCAAATAACGCCAAAAGTTTAAGATGAATTTTTAGGCAGAATTTGCAAAACATTTCATCTAAGAATAATTTTACATTAATAAGAGGCATTGTTGAAACAGATAAACCACATTTTAGATTTATGGATTAATTAAATGAATATCTATGTTAGTGAAGTGAAAAATAAAAAAATAAAAAACAATGTTTTCGCAAGTGTTTAATGTTATTGCAACTTTTATATTTGACACAAAATTCTATCTCGAATTACAAAAAAAAAAATATGGAAAAAGGGTTAGGACTAACAAATCCATCTCAAAATCTGTCTCAAAAGTAAGTTTCAATTAACGCCAAAAGTTTAAGATGAATTTTTAGGCAGAATTTGCAAAACATTTCATCTAAGAATAATTTTACATTAATAAGAGACATTGTTGAAACAGATAAACCACATTTTAGATTTATGGATTAATTAGTCGAATATCTATGTTAGTGAAGTGAAAAATCAAAAAAATAAAAAACAATGTTTTCGCAAGTGTTTAATGTTATTGCATTTAAGTGGGACAAGTGTGTGAGGCTTGCTTGAGTTGAATTTCTCTTAGCAGAATCAAGTACTAGATGCTGACATCATATGTGTTTGTATTAGCTTCTCCAAGAATTTGAGAGAGATAGAGAGTTGATGATGGAAGAATTTGTATTAGCTTCTCCAGGAAGATTTTCTTACTGCTATGGTCAACAAACTCTAGATTGAAAGGGAGAACAACATAAAAAAGTGTGAGAGACAGAGTTGTCTGTAAGAGGTTTGTTGTTCAACAGAGTGAGATAAGATTGAGAAGACGATGGACTTTTTTGTTAATCAGATGGGCTCTGAATCTTCCACTATTGCCAGCAATCCAGTATTGTTGGGCATGAGGTTTAACAAGCGAATAGTTCCAACGGCTTTTGTCATCCAAGTTTTGTTGGCAAAAGGTCTGGTGAAAAAGGTGTACTTGTGTAGAATGTTTTACTCAAGTGAAAGCATATTTTTGGAGAATTTTATTACGCATCACAAGAATGAAACCAATGAATTATTGAAGCTATATTAGGCAAAAAAGGATGTTGGAGGGTGTACAGATTAGTTACATGTACAGATTAGTTAGTTAGTCAAATTAGTTAATCTCACCACAGTAGTTAGTTCAGTTGTTAACTATAGTTAAATTATTAACCTTTTGTTTAGCTAGATGAGTTAGTGTATCTGAAATTAGTTAAACAGTTAGCTTTGCTGAGCTGTCACTTGTATACGTGGCTTTTATTTTTCTTTTACTCTTTGTATATAAACTGAAGCTTGTACAGGATTCATTCATTAAGTTGAATAGAAAAGAATAGAAAGGTTTCACAACTCTCTGTACTCTTTCTTGGTTTACTGCGATTTCTTCTTTGCTTACTGAGAGTTAATCTGGTTTAGAGCTGGTCAAGCTCTTTTCTGAGGGTGATTTGAGAATAGCATTGGTTTAAGGTAATGACTAAGATACTAAGTTGAAGAAATTGTACTCTCTTTGCTACATTTATATTTTTGTGTTGCATCATCCATTCCCCATTTGTTGTTGTTTGCTGTATTGCAAGTTCTGATGTGCCACTTCTTAGGTTGTTCATCTCCATCTGATCTATCAGGAAGCAAATGGGCCTGCTGATGCTCTTGCAAAATTTGGTTGTTTTCCAAAAGATAAGCTAGTTTGGCACTTTATTCTGGTCCCACCCTTTTAATATGGTATCTTGATATCTTGATTAAATGACATATTGAGAACTAGCTTTGCTAAAATAATGTGTTCTAAATTTTGTTTTGGATGAGCTTCAATCCAATCTGACTGTAATGTCTGTTACACATCTGTGAAATTTACGAAGGAAACCTTGTAACGCCTGTGTTCTTAGCTTTTTGAACTTTTGTCCAATATGCAAGAAGAGTACTAGCTTCTGTTAGCTTCAGACAAAATATAGCAATCTTGATTTATGCAAATGATTTGAAATTTTGTTTTGTTTCTGCTGCTGCATACTTTGCACTTTCGGAAACTTGAGGTATATGAATATGTATAAGAACTGAATGATAGATGAAAATTTCCTGACAACTGAAAATATGTATAACCTCTGAAAAGAAGATCTGAAGCAGTGGTGCTGCTTTAGGTCTTTCTGTAATGATAAACAAAGATTGAAATTCTGGTCTATTGGAGTTCTTTTTTGATGAAGTTCTGGTCTATGTGAGAGTTGTTCTTCTAAAGTCTGACCTTGATTAGTGTCTATGCATTCTAGTATGGGGGTGATGAGAAAAAGGAACCTTCTGTTTCCTTGATCTTTTAGTCCAGTGGATTAGTATTGGAACCTGTTGCATATTGTTTGAAATATTCTACATCAAAGAATAGGAGGTAATATCTAACATTTTTTTGTTACAATAAAAATTGAAGAGTTAGATAGGTTGCTCTAGCTCTAAGGTAGGGTGCACAACAATTAGTGGATGGTATTTTGTCACTACATATTGGGTTTGAGATAGAAATTTGAGACATATATGAGTCTAACTTTTATATTTGACACAAAATTCTATCTCGAATTACAAAAAAAAAAAATATGGAAAAAGGGTTAGGACTAACAAATCCATCTCAAAATCTGTCTCAAAAGTAAGTTTCAATTAACGCCAAAAGTTTAAGATGAATTTTTAGGCAGAATTTGCAAAACATTTCATCTCAGAATAATTTTACATTAATAAGAGGCATTGTTGAAGCAGATAAACCACATTTTAGATTTATGGATTAATTAAACGAATATCTATGTTAGTGAAGTGAAAAATCAAAAAAGTAAAAAACAATGTTTTCGCAAGTGTTTAATGTTATTGCATTTAAGTGGGACAAGTGTGTGAGGCTTGCTTGAGTTGAATTTCTCTTAGCAGAATCAAGTACTAGATGCTGACATCACATGTGTTTGTATTAGCTTCTCCAAGAATTTGAGAGAGATAGAGAGTTGATGATGGAAGAATTTGTATTAGCTTCTCCAGGAAGATTTTCTTACTGCTATGGTCAACAAACTCTAGATTGAAAGGGAGAACAACATAGAAAAGAGTGAGAGACAGAGTTGTCTGTAAGAGGTTTGTTGTTCAACAGAGTGGGTTTGTTGATTTTTAATGTTGCCTTACTTCCAGCACTTCCTATGTTTATGTTGAGAACATAATCATTCCAAGGCTTTTTGGTCTTCCAAACTTCAATAGTTATTATTGAATTATTTGATTATGACAGAAGTAGCATAAGAATATACTGGGATTTTGAGTTGTTAAAGGAAGAAGCATTCCATCCTGACATTCTCAAAATAAAACAACTTGGGAGAACTGTTTGTTAAAAGGATGAAGCATTCCATCCTGATTACTCTTTCAAATTTCAATAATTAGTACAAAGTAATGAATATTCTGCTTGGTTCTTCAAGATATTAATATTTGCTTTGTAGCCTTCTTTATATACTCTAAAATTTGGTTGGTAAACGTTGTGAACTCATAAAAAAGACTGCCAAATGCGAATAAGAAATGCCAAGTGCACATCAACATTTATAGATTTTTTTACATACCAAATGCCTTATAGCCAAGTGGCATTGAGATTATTTTCAAGGTTTGTAGCAATGTTTTAAAAACCGAACCGGTGAACGAACCGTTTTGGCAAAACATACTGGTCGGACCGGTCGGATCGATTGGACCGCTCGGTCAGACCGGTTGAATCAAAGCTTTTTCTAAACTTACAAATTAACAAAAAAATAAAACATAAAAAATAAATCACAAATCATTGAACTTAACTAATATTTGCTTTGTAGCCTTCTTTATATACTCTAAAATTTGGTTGGTGAACGTTGTGAACTCATAAAACAGACTGCCAAATGCGAATAAGAAATGCCAAGTGCACATCAACATTTATAGATTTTTCTACATACCAAATGCCTTATAGCCAAGTGGCATTGAGATTATTTTCAAGGTTTGTAGCAATGTTTTAAAAACCGAACCGGTGAACGAACCGTTTTGGCAAAACATACTGGTCGGACCGGTCAGATTGATTGGACCGCTCGGTCGGACCGGTTGAATCAAAGCTTTTTCTAAACTTACAAATTAACATAAAAAATAAATCACAAATCATTGAACTTAACTCATAAGTGAAAGTTTCAAATTTAAAGATTCAAATAACTAAAAGTCAAAAGATATAAAAACCTAATCTATATACATCTAATTTAAAATGGTAATCTATAATAAAATTAGATTGTTTCAATGGCTAACATTTTTTACAAGTTCACATACTCTTAACATAATCAAGTTCGCAATTTTTAAAATAAAAAAAAATTAGATAATCAGAACATATAAAGCATGTGTACAGTGTGACTATGTGTTATAATTTTATATGTGTACTGTGTGATTATGTGTTATAATTTTTACATATTTAAATATTTAATATTAAATAAATTTATTAAATAGTTAATAAATAATTTTTGTGTAACAATAAATACAAGTCTTGAGTTTTTTGAATGATTTGGATGGAAAAAAAATTAATTTCTTATCTATTTTATTAATAAATAAATTTATATGTGATAACATACTCAAGAGTTAATATGTCTTAGTGGCAAAAAATGTTACATTTGAAGCAAAAGACAGGGGATTGAAACCTCCTAGGTGCGGATTTCCCTTTCAATTTACAAATTTTGCAAGTCGTCTGGTTTTTCAAAACCGAACCGGTTTATCGGTTCTATCCAGTTCGGGCGATTCTCCCCGGTTTTAGGCAGTTTAACCGCTACAGCGGTTTAAAATATGAATCGGACCGGTTTTCTTACCGGGCACCGGTCGGACCAGACGGACCACCCGATCCGGTCCGATTTTTAAAACATTGCTCCATACCCCTTTACCTATCGGGAAGCCATCACAGGGGCTGAGTCTGCTCAGTGTGTTGCTGCAATGGGTGAGGAGATCTTAACTAGTTTATTAATAAATATATTTATATGTGATATTATACTGAAGAGTTGATATGTTCTAGTGGCAAAGAATGCCACATTTGAAGAAAAGGGGAGGGATCCAATCCTCCCAAGAGTAGTTTTGTTTCCAAGTTAGGAATTTTGCAAGCCGTCTGGTTTTCTAAAATCGAACCGGTTCACGCCGGTTTTGGCGGTTCTCTTCGGTTTTAGGCGGTTTAACCGTTACAACGGTTTAGGGATATGAACCGAACCGGTTTTCCAAACGGGCACCGGTCGGACCGCCCGGTCCGGTCCGGTTTTTAAAACATTGGTTTGTAGCTTATGTTATTGAACCCAAAATTGTAGCTAAAGTCCCTGAAAAGTTACACTTTATATTGATTTTCAATTCAAGTGGTCGAGTGTAATTTTTAATACGATCAGATGTTGTGCAACTTTAATAGGTTTAATTATACTTATAATAAATATTTTGAAGTTCATGGTTCATTTAAGAAAATAAAATATAGGAGAATAATCAATAAATGAAAGTCAAAATTTTGATAAAGTACACAACCACAAAGATGACGGTTAATGAATTAAGAATAATCAATAAATCAAAGTCGAAATTTTGATAAAGTACACAACTACAAAGATGACGGTTAGTGAATTTTTAAAACCTTATTTTTTTATTCTCTCATTAGTAACTATCTTAGTGTATTTTACTCTTTGACATTAATTTAGACAATCTGGCTTCTTAAATTTTAATCCTGCTATAAAGTGAGAGTCAAGGAACAAAATTTCATTTTGATGTAATTTTTCGGTCAAAAACAAAAATTGAAACATGTTAGAAATTTTGTGGAAACACCAAAAAGAATGACAACTTTTTCGGTATGAATTCTTGCAAAGTGATTGGCCTTCGAGGCATCTAGTCAGATAGGTCATTAATTATGATGATCTTATGGTTGCTCTTGGGAACAAAGTTTCTTATTGGCTTGTTCACCATCCTTGACCTTTTTGGATTCTCCTTGGGTTGCTTAGGATATCTCATATTAAGACCCCTTTTTTGAGTTACCAGAATCCATCCTTGTTATTTGTCAATAGCATCCTCAACTTCTTTATCATTGATGCCCCCGGAAGGCATGGTAACTTGGTGCTTGATGGCTGATAAACTTGAGGAAATGCAATATGTGTATCGCCCATTGGAATTGGCTCAAATGATCCAAACTTGATGATATGTGAGGAAGGACTAGTGCATGGTGAGGTAGGAACCACAATGGTTAAGTTGGTGGTTGCGGCCTCATCATTGAATGTGATCTTCCCTTATTGAGCTAATTCCATGATTTTATCTTTTAATATGAAGCCTTTTTCAACAGGATGACCAATTAAGCGATAATACTTGCAAAAATTTGGATCAGCTGCTTTGTTAGCTTGTTCAAGGTGCTTCATTTCAAGAAGTTTGATCAATAAATTTAGCTTCTAGCAAGATAACCAACATTTGGGCCACATTAGAGTCAGGGAATGGATATTCTTTATTCTGTCTTTCTTTTGGTGTGACCTTTTTCCTTCCCTTTTCTTGGCTGTTAGTACTTTTGTCATCTTGCTTGTTTGTTTTGACAAACAACTTCATTGGAGTAGTTGCTACAGCCATAGACTGCTTGCTTTCTGGCTTCAAAGTTGAGGGCTTACTAACTTTGTGAATTGCTTTCTTTTCCTTTGCCTTTGCTTGATCTAAGATAGGAAGAGCTTGACTTCAATTAGCAACAATGGCCAATTCCATGTCATGAGATCTTGTAGCAAGTTCTTCAAACATTTGTGGTTTGATGCCCTGTAGGATGTAGCTTAGGCTCTAGTTCATCCCTTGAATGCACATTGCAATTGCTGAAGTCTCTGAAAGTTGATCTTTGCAATTGAGGCTTAAGTTTCTCCACTGTTTGATATAGTCAACGGCTAGCTCATCTTTCCATTGTCAAGTGTTCGTGAGTTCAAGCATGCTCACTGTTCGACGAGTACTGTAGAATCGAATGAGGAAATCTCGTTCAAGTCTTTCCCAACTATTAATCAATCAAGGCTTTAAGTTTGTGTACCAGTTGAAGGCATTTCCTTTCAGAGAGCGGACAAACTGCTTGACCATAAGATCTCCATAAGTTCCAGCATTGTTGCAAGTGTCGATGAAATGGGCAACATGTTGCCTTGTGTTTCCCTTGCCATCAAACTGTTGGAACTTGGGTGGTTGGTAATTTTGAGGCATCCTGAGGAGATCAATCCGTTTAGCATATGGTTTGGCATAGGAAAGCGTAGGTTGAACGCTCCCTCCCACTTGATCTTTGATGGCCTATTTGATCAGTTTCTTTAGCTGAGCCTCCGAGAACACGCCTTCGTTGCTAGCTTGGAAATCTTTAGGGACATCTTGTTTTCTAGATTGGTCATCGACTCATCATGTTTTTTGGTTAAGTCATCATGCTTTTTGGCAGAATCATCATTTTCTCCCTCAGATTTACTCTCAAGATTGGACAATTTCTCAATCTTATTCATCATAGCAGTCATTTTGGTGTCTCTAATAGCCTCCCTTTCATGGATGGATTTCATGAGCTCCTCAACTGTTTTTGCTATTACTGAGACTTGCTCATCAACAAAGGTCATGTTAGTCATCATTACTGGCATCAAAGACGAGCTTGTTGCATTAGGTAACTCATCAGGTTTGCTCTCAAATAGGGGATCTCTAAACTTTGATGTGGGAGTTTATGCTAAGGACTCGCTAGACGATTTGTCGATGTCTACGATCTTTGTTGCAGAATTTGACTCTTTGGACAAAGTTGGGTGAGTTAACACCTTGGTAACATGTTTTGATTCAAACATGTTAGAAATTTAAATTTCGTTTTTGATTTCTTTCAACTTGTCTATAGTGGACTGGACTCCTTCCTCGAATGCGAGTGGTGCATCTTCTATTTCTTCAGGAGGAGCTTCTTCATTATTGTCTTCCTTTATTGTAATGTGGTGGACATTGGCAAGTTTTTCATCATCAACTTCTTTGGTAAAAACTACCGTTTTCTCATTTTCCTTTAAAACTTTTCCAATAGTCACAACCCACTTCGTACGTCTTTTCATATATGAAAGGACAATGCTTCACACATCCTTTTCAAAGAAAGACCATATCGTGCTTTCTTTTGCTTCTTATTCCCTTTGAGATAGAGCTTTCGGGACAATCTCAAATGGAGGGGCTTCTTGCCTTCAAGTTCAACAAGTTTATTTGAGATAGAACTTCTAGGTTTGAGCCTCAAATGAACAGGCTTTTTGGTTTTGACATCCTGGCCTTGAGGTTCACCACGTCTATTTGAAGTTTCCAGGACTTAGAATCAAATGACTTCTTGGACTTCAGTTTGCCAAGTCTATCAAATACTGACACTCGAGATGTTTCAATTTTTTTGGAAATGAAAAAATTTTAAAGAATATTTCTTATATTTTTAAATAAATATTTTTTTCACACTTTAGTTTAATTTTAAGAAATTTTAACATAAGAATAATTGTAAAATTATATAAAACTAGATGATATAATATTAAATAACTGCAATTTACCAATAGTTTATTAAAAAAAANGTTACCACTTACAATTATTTTCTGTCAAGTACTTAAACCAAACAAAACCCCCTCTGTTTACATGCTTCTTAATATGATTCACTAAATAGAACAATCCTTAGGTTCGACTTAGGGCTGCCCTTTGCTGCAAATAGCTTAGGTAACCGACCTTAAACATTAACTAATTTGAGGAGCCTCGGCAGCTCATCAACCACCCACCACAAATAGTCACTATTCACGAGCATGACACACTCACACTCGCATAGAGAACCAACAATGCATAATGTGGTAGCCTTTCCCAAAGCCCAATATTGAGAAGCCCATTATAAGGAAGCCCCATGTGGAGCGACCCAGTAAGCCCAAAACCCGGTTTGCCACTTGGAGTTCATTGACCCACCAGATCCTGCTCTCCGTTTGTTATAAATACCCCATCCGTTATAGGTAACAGACTTTGAATGCTGATTGATAATCAAAATCATCAAGCTCGGACTGAACTAATTTAATCTTTGGAGCCCGGAAATACAAATCCGGCCCAATTTCTCTATTTCAAGTTAGCTCAGATAAACCCGACCTAAGATTCCACCCGATCTCTGTGACGTAATCCGACCCTAAACTCAGGCATCGTCATTTTATGCCGTCTGTGGGAAACGACTTTCTCATAACCTACAAATCTATATGGCTGATCCTGAGTTTAATGCCATGGGCACAAACAACCCACCTACCTCAACCATACCACTTATTGTCCAAGAAAGCCTCTCCACACCAACCAAGCAACCATTCACCCTGCCATCCAGCTCAAGGTCGGTGCCTAAAAGGAACGCCCGACCTGTGTTCAGTTTGGCCACGATCAAGGAAGTCCTTTTCAAGGAAGGCCACCCAGAAAATTCCGAGGATACACTGCATTATCTTTTGCAAGAAATTCAAACTTTGAAACAAGACCGAATGTCAAATAAGGCAGAAATTGCCGAATATAAATGAAAAGTGAGTATATACAAAGCTGAATCCTTGGAATATCATCCGTTCACTCAGGTCGCTTCTAGTGGATCACAGTACACGAAGGACCTTCTGACCGATCTTATGACCGCTCATGATGCCTTTTCACACGAGCGGAAAGAAAAAACTTCCCAAATGTGTAGTTTTCCTCGACTCTCCCCACCAAGATCGGAGCGGCCCAAGAGTGTAGGGAGACATCCCTTCACTCAGCTCATCCTTGATTACCCTTTTCCACCTACCTTCCGAGTACCCCAACTCGAGGCGTTCAACAGATCATCTAACCCTCGGGAACACTTGAAAAAGTATAACTCCATCATGCTATTGAATGGCACCCATGACGAGTTGATGTGCCACGCTTTCCCTACCACATTGCGTAGGGCAGCTCTCCAATGGTTTTCTAACCTCTCCCCAAATAGCATTTTAAATTTTGATGAGCTGTCGAAACTCCTTCAAGCCTGTTTCTCCACCAGTATGACACATAAAAAATCTTCAGCTGTCCTTACCACCCTCAAGCAAGAAGAGGTTGAATCCTTGAAGGATTATATGAGCAGATACACTAGGCTCTCTTTACAAGTCTAAGATCTGACGGACTCAGTAGCAATGCATGTCATCCAAGCAGGTCTCCGATCTGGACGCCTGCATGAAAACTTGACTCTAGACCCTCCATGTAGCCTGTCTGAGCTCCTCACCAGGACATCTAAACACATTAATCTAGAAGAGATCCTGGGGCAGACAGAGACGAGCAGAGCCAAAGAGAAGAAGACCCACGAAGATCAGAAGGGGAGGGGGAGCGACAAATCTCCCACTCGGCCTAGATACGAGGCTTACACCCCCTTAAATCAATCAAGAGCACGAGTACTAGATGTGATATGTCAAACTAAACTCGCCCAACTCCCACAGCAAAAAGGAGATGTGGATGCAGACAAAGAAAAATATTATGTCTTTCACCAAGGCAGAGGTCACAATACCGATAATTGTCAACACCTTTGTAATCTCATAAAGGATCTCCTTAGGCGGGACTATTTGCAGAAATTTGGAGCTGACAACGATCCCCTAGCCTTTCAGCCTCAGAACAAATAGAATCCACAATGCCGGTCTCCACCAAGGAATCCACCCGACCAAAATCTCCACAGAAGCCGGTCATCGAATCAGCGCCAACCATTTCAACAAGAGGACCCGAGGCGTAACGCCGCAAGAACTATAAACACCATAGCAAGTGGTTTCGCGGGGGGAGGTACCTCTAGGTCCTCCTGTAAAAGACATGAATGAGCTGCGGGGAAATATAAAAAAGAAGTCTTTCATACTACCACAATAGCTCGTAAGTGCCAGCAAGCCACTATCATATCCTTCTCTGACAATGACTACAGGATCATCGACAGGGAGCATGATGATCCTATGGTCATATCTTGTTTCATTGCGAATTTCGAAATCCGGAAGGTCCTGGTCGATTAGGGAAGCTCGGCCAACGTTCTTTTTTACCATACCTTTGGACAACTCGACATTACCCCGACACTCTGGTCGGATTTTCAGGAACCCAAGTTGAGGTAAAAGGGACCATTACTCTTTGCACTACCATTGGTGAATACCCAAACCTGGCCAGTGATGAGGTCAGATTCCTAGTGGTCGACTGTCCATCAGCGTATAATGTCATCCTCAATAGGCCATCTTTTAATAGGATAATAGCAATCATCTCCACAAAACACCTTTTGCTTAAATTCCCCACCACCTCAGGAATAGTAGGACAAGCTAGGGGAGATCAACTTTTGGGGAGAACATGCTACAACATCAGCTTGTCAATAGACTACTCTAAGCCTTCGAAGCTCGATACTTTGAAAACCGCTACCCCAACAGCTCCAATTCCTATCAAAGAGCTGGACCACAAAGAACACAAGAACGACTACCAACCTGAGCCTAAAGGAGAGCTCATACCACTTAAGGTCAGTCCAAGCGAAGATCAGACGGTCCAAGTAGGTTCAAGCATCCCTCCCTAAAATCTCAAAAAGTTAACCGACCTATTAATGGCTAATGCCGATTTCTTTGCATGGACAGCCTCTGACATGCCAAGTATTGACCTGAATTATATTTGTCATAAAATTGTCATCAATTTAGGTGCCAAGCCAGTCTCCTAGAAAAAGAGAATTATAGGCCCTAAAAAGCAAAAGGCAATTCAAGAGGAAGTCCAGAAGCTGCTAGATGCCGGTTTCATAAGAGAATTTTCGTATGCGACCTGGCTATCTAATGTGGTCATGGTAAAGAAAGCGAACGGCAAATGGAGGATGTGTGTGGACTTCTCCGACCTCAATAAGATCTGCCCCAAAGACCCATACCCCCTCACGAACATCGATAAACTGGTGGATGGAGCATCCGGGTATAAGCTCCTGAGCTTCATGGACGCATACTTGGGGTATAGTCAAATCCGAATGCACCTTGATGACGAGGAGAAAACAGATTTTATCACGGAAAAGGCAATCTACTGCTATAAAGTGATGCCTTTCGGCTTAAAGAATGTTAGTGCCACTTATCAATGCTTGGTCGATAAAATCCTGCAAAATCAAGTCTAGCGAAACGTCGAAGTATACATTGACGACATGCTAGTTAAATCACATTCCGACCTAGAACATTTCGTGGATCTAAAAGAAATATTCGATGAACTCTGTAAGCACGGCATGCGTTTAAACACCACTAAATGCGCATTTGGAGTAGAAGCTGGAAAATTCCTCGACTTTATGCTTACACATCGGGGAATTGAAGCCAATCTGAACAAATGCCAAGTCATCATCAACATGGAACCCCCAAGAACCGTAAAGGAGGTCCAGAGATTAGTAGATCGGATAACAGCTCTATCTAGGTTCATGTCTAGGTCGGCAGACAAAGCTCACCCTTTCTTTAAAACCCTCAAAAAGATCAAAGACTTTCAATGGACTTCCGAATGCCAACTCACCTTTGATCAATTAAAAAAATATTTGACATCTTCGCCCATCCTCTCCAAACCGAAACAAGGTGAAATCCTGTACATATATCTGACCAGTAGCGACCAGGCTGTAAGCTCGGCTCTTGTCCGAGAGGAGAATAAACTTCAATTCCCTGTATACTACACCAGCCATGCCCTTCATGCCTCAGAACTCAAATACCACAAAATCGAAAAAATAGCATACGCCCTCCTTCTCTCGGCCAGACGTCTGCGACCATACTTCCAAAATCATCCCATCACAGTTCGCACCGACCAATCTATATGACAAATTCTCCAGAAGCCCGATCTAGCAGGGCGCATGCTTGGTTGGTCGATAGAACTATCCAAGCACACACTTTCCTATGAGCCCAGGGGAGCCATTAAAGCTCAAGCTCTTGCTGATTTCGTGGTCGAGTTCACCCGATCATTAGGCCCGCAATCAGAAGAACTCCTAGGATGAACTCTGTCCATCGACGGATCCTCCAACCCCAAAGGAGGCGGCGCAGGAATAATTGTGGAAGGACCAAAAGGAATTATCATCGAACAATCCCTGTGCTTTGAATTTCCCGTCTCTAATAACCAAGTAGAATATGAAGCGCTTATCGCTGGTCTCTGCTTAGCTTTGGAGCTCGGCGCCGACACCCTCTAGGTGCTGACTGATTCACAGTTGGTCACTAGCCAAATAAAATGGGGAGTATCAGGCAAAGGACCCCCAAATGGCCAAATATTTGGACAAAGCCTGGACACTCATATCCGACCTCAAAGAATTTCAAATACTCCATATCCCACGGGTTAAGAATACCCGGGAAGACATTCTCTCAAAGCTCACCAGCAGCAACAAACTTGGTAACAATCAAACTGTGATCCAAGAAACACTCATCAGCCCTAGCATCAAGCACACTGCAGTATCAGGCATAGACGAGGAAAATCCTTCCTGGATCACCCCTATCATACGCTATCTAAAGAGGGGCGAGCTACCACAAGATAAAACTTCAACTTGAAAACTTAAACGAACCGTTTGTAACTACTGTCGTGAAGGCAATGTACTGTACAAACATGGCTATTATACCCTACTTCTAAAATGCCTAACCCCCGATCAATCCCTTTACGTTCTAAACGAAATCCATTTAGGCATATGTGGTCACCATATCGGTGTGCACTCTTTAGCGGCCAAGGCTTTGAGTTTTGGTTATTACTGGCCGACATTGAGGGCGGACTCTGCCAACCTCTTAAAGAAGTGAGACAAATGCCAAAAATTCGCCCATGTCCATTTAGCACCATCCTCCGACCTCTTTACTACAGTCGAACCTTGGCCTTTTTGTCGATGGGGTTTAGACCTACTCGGTCCTTTCCCCATAGCTCCCGAACATAAGAAATTTCTTATTGTCGCTATAGACTACTTTTCTAAATGGATTGAGGCTGAATTTTTGGCTACTATCATAGCAAAAAATGCTAAAAAGTTTGTTCAAACCTTTATCATTTACAGGTTCGGTATCCCGCATACCATAACAACCGACAATAGAACCTAGTTCACCGACGTAGGGTTCCGAGCATTTTGTGCCAACCTCCATATAAGGTTAAATTTCACCTCAGTTGAGCAGCCCCAAGCAAACGGGCAAGTAGAGGCAGAAAATCGCATCATCCTGGATGGACTGAAGAAAATGTTAGACCAGACTAAAGGAAGATGGATTGAAGAACTCCATTGGGTTGGTCCTACCGAACAACTCCCCAAACTTCCACAACGGAATCACCTTACAAACTTACCTACAGCACTCAGGCCATGATACCAGTAGAACTCAGAGAACCGAGTTGGCGAAGAACACACTTCGATGCTGAGCAAAATCAAGAAGCTATGCATA
Source organism: Cercis canadensis (assembly GCA_003255065.1). Lineage (NCBI taxonomy): Eukaryota > Viridiplantae > Streptophyta > Magnoliopsida > Fabales > Fabaceae > Cercis > Cercis canadensis. The sequence goes on from QAOA01002771.1 coordinate 46,439, forward strand.
CCAACCTAGAATTGCTGGACGAAGATCGAGAGAAGACCAGACTCACCATGTTAGCCTACAAGCAAAGACTTTCGTGATATTACAATGCCAAAGTCCGACCTAGGAAGTTCAACAGCGGCGACCTAGTCCTCCGCAGGGTTGATATTACCCGCAAACACCTCAATGAAGGCAAGCTCGCCCCGAATTGGGAAGGGCCATATCAAATAAAGGAAGTTCTAGGAAAGGGCGCCTACAAACTTATTACCATAGAAGGTCTCTCCATCCCTAGAACATGGAATGTAACCAACCTCAGAATCTATGAAAAATAACACATTTTGCAATTATGTATTTTACAACTCACCTTTGTTTGTAACGTCCATCGCGAGTACAAACCCTACGTCAGTCAAATACCGAGCTAACTTTTGTTTGTAACCTCCATCGCGAGTATAAACCCTAAGCTGGTTAAACACCGAGCTAATCCTTGTTTGTAACCTCCATCGCGAGTACAAACCCTAAGCCGGTTAAACACCAAGATATCCTTGTTTGTAACCTCCATCGCAAGTGCAAACCTTAAACCCATTAAAATACCGAACTTACCGTTGGCGGGAAATCTCCACAACGAGTTCAAAACTACGAAATAATTTATGATTCTCGAGCTCATTAGTTATGCACAAATTTATCCCACAAACTTACTATTTTTGAGCTCATACTTGAAACAAAATTCTATTACGAGTAAGATTCCGAACTTATCTTTAAGGCCAGAATCGACTCAACAAGTTTAAACCCAGACTTAACAAATTCCAAGTTAAAACAATTAAAACGCCCTGAGTTTTGCAAATTCAGAATCCCTGACATTCCGTTCAGCATGGGTTACACTGATAAATTAATTCTTTCCATGAAGGAACATTTAAAGGCATTAACGGCAATATGATTCGAGCTCAAATTTTCTCTCCGATTTTGAACACATAAACAGTACCAACACAATTTACTCTAACAAACATCAAGTCAAAAACATTACGTTCACATTCATTCAAATATAAAAATATATATATATATTCATACAAATTACATCTCAAATCTCAGTTTGGACCTCCTACAAAAGGGAGATCATCATATTCTTCATCTGTAGTCGAGTCATAATCCCCGCCCGAGTATGTTACCTGGAGCTTGGTGTCCTCAGCATCCCCACTAGCATTATTAGCCTTATCACCACCTTCATCCACGTCTTCGACTAGCTGCCTGTCCTGGACTACTTTGTAGCAGTCTATCTTCTCCGGTCGAAGACCGGGAAATTGCATTTGGGCCTGTTCAAAAGCATTCTTGAAACCTTGCTCCAAAGCAAGAGCAAAGTTTTTTCTAATCTTGTCCTCAGCCCTTTTCTTCATCCTGGCCTTGGATTGGCACGCCCTTTCCACCAGACGACGCATCTGAACCCAGACTTCTTTCATTTTGTCGCGTACTTCAGTCGCACGGGCAAGAGTCTCCTGTATCAGCCGAGTTCCTGCCTCATGACGATTCTCCAGTTCTTGAGCATCGGCTCGGAGTCGTTGATTGTCCGCTTCAGCCTTGTTTAGGGCAGACTCCTTCTCCGTACGTAACCAAACAACCTCCGCCTCAGCTGATTGGAGGGCCACTAGGGCGGATTCCTTCTGAGCTCGGGCCAACGCTTCCTCATCTTGAAGTTTTTTCAAAGACTCAGAATTTCTTGTCCTCTTTTGTAGTCCTTGGACAACAGCAAGATCCCGGGCGGCATTTGCAAGAAGGTATCGTAACAACATATCATCTGACGCCTCTGCCACACGATCTATGTCCGCCTGAGTAAGAATGCAATCTACCCTTTCTTGGCACGAGAACCGAGTGTTCCAGAATGAGATACTTGGGTGATTCGAATCCCCTTCGGCTAAGTCAGCTGTAAAAATGTCGAAGGACCTAACCTCGGTCGTCCGCTCACGGTCAGGTTGGCTGGAAGGACCACCATGCCATGGGTGCTCCGAGTGGGATGAGCTTTTGTGTTTCTTCGATCCTCGATCCCTCCTTCTAAGGTCAGAAGGATGATCGTCAGTCATTGGTCTCTTATCCCTAGCCCTGTCAGCAGGAACACTCCGGATAGGCTCGGCCTCCATCAGGACCACTCCTTCTAAGGGAATTGTTCCCTCAGCAGGAATTTGGGGGACTGGATCCGCTCGGGTCACGATGGGCTCAACACTTTGTCTAGTACTCGGCGCAGGTCCTGCTGCTGAAGATGCCCCGTCATTTGCCTTACTGGAAAACTTGACCACTTTGGACAGACGCACCATTTCCTCTTTACTGATTTTGTTTTCTGCGAAACATGGAAAAGCTCAGTTAGTTATCTTAACAGAAAGAAAAGAAGAAGAAAGCAACAAAGTACCGACCAATTAAATCCCTGGCCCTCAGCTTGACCAGATCGGATTTCTCTTATGTGAGATCGGATATTATTCCTATTATCCGGCGGGCCTCCTGATCATACTCGCCTATAGCACGCGCTCGTTGCTTATTCAAATACTGATTCCACCTCAGTAGAAACCGAGGCCTTCCATCCTCGTGCAAGAAAAATGCTTTATCTGGCCTAGGTACCCCATCCCAGGTCGGCACTGTCACGTGAAAGAACTGATCTTTTCACCCTTTCGCTGACTCCTCGACCAGTTTCATTAAACTCAGTCGAGGTCGGCTGGCTATGTACATAAACTCCTACTCAGATTCCCTCATATCTTTCAAGGTAAAGAAATGAAAGAAAACCTCAACCCGGGCCTCTACAGCAAGAAGGGTACACATGGCTTGAAAGGCTCAGAGGAAACCCCACCCATTGGTATGAAGTTGAGTAGGGGCCGCATTCACCTTACGGAAGAACTCCATTTCGAAGTCCATAAGAGGTAGCTCGGCCCCCGCTCTTTCTAAAAACGCTAAGTTAAAGGTAAAAAACCTATTCTTAAGACAATTTTCACACACGGGCGAGCTCCGAGGACAAGCTTCAAAATCGTGATAGTTAACATTTATACTATCATAGTTCTCGGCCATATCGGCAACAAAAGACGAACGAATGGACGACCTCGTTGACCTAATTTTTTCATGAACAAACCAAGGAATCGAAGCCCGCACAAGATGGACTTCTACTACAGACCCATGAGAGAATTTGGAAGAAGAAGAATCGAGTGAACCCTTACCCGATGAACTCATTTTATAAAGAAATAAGTGAAATGCAACCCAAAAACCCAGAGACAGATCAACAGAGAAAAGGATTATCTACCTGTTTGAAACAAATTTCGAGCAGAATCTCAAGGAGCGTTCGGATGAAAAATTTCCTTCCGACCTCAACTCAATCTCTGAATACTTTGGCAAAAGAATGGAGTGAGGTACAAATTCCTCATATATATAGTACCAGGAAATTTTCATCCGACGATCCAATTTAATTTCATCCAACGAACAGGGAATTGCCGCTTGAAAGCTCGAAAAGCATAAACGTCACGTCCGCAGTGGTTTCCTTGCCTCGAGCCGCTCATTCTGCCGCAGCCATAATCATTAACCCCTGCTCCCCACTCCGGGTATGACACGTGGTGGTACGGATGAACTAAACAGTCTTCGTACAGTTTTCGTTTTCTTTTTCCGCCCTTGAGATTGGAGATCGTCACCATTAGTTTCCCATCTCCTGACTCTCTTGGGGGGCAAGTGTGGTAGCGTTTCCCAAAGCCCAATATTAAGAGGCCCATTATAAGGAAGCCCCATGTGAAGCGACCCGGTAAGCCCAAAACCCGGTTCTCCACTTGGAGTTCATTGACCCACCAGTTCCTGTTCTCCGTTTGTTATAAATATCCTATATGTTACAGGTAATGGACTTTTAAACGCTGACTGATAATCAAAATCATCAAGCTTGGACTGAACTAATTGAATCTTTGGAGCCCGAAAATACAAATCTAGCACAATTTCTCTATTTCAGGTTAGCTCGGATAAACCTGACCTAAGATTCCACCCGATCTCTGTGACGTAATCCGACCCTGAACTCAAGCATTGTCATATAGAAAGCCAACCAATGTCATCTAATTCATTCACCCTCGCCAACTTCTTTCTTTCTCACCTTCCAAACATACTCAAAAACGTTGATTTGTTCAAAACGATGTTGCATTTTCATCATTTCATCCGAAATCCAACAAAATTATAACGTTTCCATTAAAACGATGAAATTTCCATGTTGTATATGTGTTTAATGTCGTTGGCTCACAAAACTGAAATATTTTGGTTATTTCATACAAAACGACACAAAATTTAATACCTTGGTGAGAGTTAAGGGAATAAGTTTTCAAAAATTCATAAATCTTCAAGTGCATGATTTTATCAAAATCTTAAAGACTTAAACCTTATTTTAGAGGATCTCTCAAAAAGCTTGAGGTTTTATATTTGAATCCTCATTCTATCATATATCTTCATCTAAAAAATTTAGCTTTGTCTATATTTTATAAAAAAAAAAAAAAGGTTATGTTCGTATATGTTGCTATTAAGTGCAAAATATGTGATTTTTTTTTATGTGACGTGAGTATTTTATTTAATGTATGGTTATTTATCTTCAAACATAAACAAAATGACAACATATCTAAATAAAATAATCATATAGTACCAAAAACATATTTTAGTAAATTTTCACATTGCGTCATGTACTCATGTTGCATGCTGCACCAACTGCTCACTTAAAAATGGAGTAGCACTATCCCCTTTAGGTAGTTTAGCAATCTTCCTTAAAAATGGTGTGTGTTATGCTACCTCCCCTTCAAAAGGAGGGTAGTGTTATACTACCCCTCATTTGATGAGGTTCTAATAGGACTCACATCTTAAAATTAATGTCATTGCAAAAATCTCAAAAAAAAAAAAAATCACCTAGTGTGAGTTAAAATAGTTAGTTTCTTCTAAAATGCATAAATAGAGTAATGAATAGTATTTTTTTTGACACAATTTATCTCAAACTCTATCAATTATTTTGGAATCTAACCCCATTACGTGATTCAATTTTTTTTAGATCTTCTCAACGATAGCAATTTCAAAATGTGGGATCCACTAAAACATGGAGTAGCGCTACCCCATGGGTAGCTTAGTAATCACCTTATAAAAATATGGGTGCCACTTTAGTGCCACAAGCTGCTGAAATGCAACAACTGACATTACAATGGACACCCAATGACATGAAGACATAATGGAGGTTATTTAATTGGTTAAGAAGGCTTTATAGAATTATCTTTTTCCCTCGAAGTTGTATTAATTACAAAATGGGCCAATTTATTTTTTAAATGTTAAAGTAATAAGAATCAAATTGGGAAAAGTGATGAGATATGGTGGTTGTCATTTCTCATATTCCTTTCCTTATTAGTGGAGTTTCTTTGAACCTCTTATTACAATAGAAGTTGGGACGCGATGTTGAAGACTAAGATTCTCCAAGAGCATGAAGAATTGAACTATCTTCATACTCCTCTCTTTTTGAACTCTCTGCTTTTGGAATATAAGGAATAACAATAAGAGCTTTTCACTTTGCTTTTCTCCTAAATCAATCTCTTTTCAGTGAAGAATTCATTCTTTTACTAGGAAAAAAAGTATTTTATCTTTTACTATTTCAAAGAGTTTCAATCTCGATATTCGGGTTTAATTAGGAAAAAAGCTATTGTAGGGCATTATTTTGTAATTATCATAACTTCTTCAACCAAAACAAAATTTCCAACATAATTACGGGGATAATTTCTAATTACTCAAACTACCAATACCACCAGTAGCCATTAAAATGGAGAACGTCACTTACCCAATAAAATTGTGCCATGTGTCGTTGTCAATTATTGTTTCTAGGCAACTTGTGGCACCAAAGTCGTTCCCTAAAAATATATACAAAAATAGTGATTGTAGGATAGCAATACCCATATATATAGAGTATTGCTATCCTATAATCTCCATTTAGGGGGTAATGCAGCCATTTGGTTGGGTTCAAGTGGAACCCAAACCGTGAATTTGATGTCTTGCGAAAATCTTGAAAATTTGAGTTGCCTGGCATGTGTAAGAACATATAGTTTCTTATAATATGTAAAAATGATACAAAATAGAAAAGTGTGCCAAAAAAATTCAAAAAGTTATATTTTTTTTGGCACACTTTCTTATATAATATTGTTCTTACATTTTATAAAGAATTGTGTATTTTATCTCATGCTAAGTAACTCAGTTTTTCAAGAGTTTTATAATGACAACAAAATCATTAGGTGAGACTCACCGAAATCCAACCAAATATATATAAATATAAATAAACTCAAATTAGCTATGAATGACTTCCATAAAACACAAACACAATACACCGCAAACCACGAGTTCTATTGCAACGTAAGGGTTTGCTTCAACCAGGCATATCTTTATGTAAAATCTTCAAAAAAAAAATGTTATTATCTTCATATATATGTAATTATTAAATTAAAATATATAATCATTTTATTTAATATATAATTATTATGTTTAAAAATGACAATATATTTAAATAAAATAATTATATAATACCAAAAGTAATTTACTAAATTTTCACAAGGTGTCATTTACTTATGTTGCGTTTTGCACCAATAGGCAATAGCTCACATAAAAAATTAAAAATTAAAAATACCCCTCAAATTAGATATGAACGACTTGCGTATAGCACAAATGCAATAGATGACAACCACGGTTTCTGGTGCGACATAGTTTGTTCTACTTCCAGTGGTTGAACCCAACAGAACAGAGAAAATCTTCAAAAATCCGTGAGTAACTTCTCCCATTCTCTGTAATTTCGCAACAATGCTTTGCTTTCTCTGCAAAACCATTATTTCTCAGACTCACAGGCATATCACCACCATTTCTCCAACTTCACTCCAACCAATTTCTCTACAAAACTCATGGATATCTCTGAAATACATGTTCACCACTTCAAATGTACAACCTTTTGCAGTCTCATATCTCATTAACACATGTGGGTTATCACCTGAAAAAGTTGCTTCAGCTTCCAAGTACTTTAATTTTCAAACTAGAGAAAGGCCAGATTTGATTATTGAGTTCTTCAAGAAACAAGGTTTCTCTCAAACCCAGGTATTAGGCGTCATAAGAGCAGATCCACGTTTTCTTCTATATGACCCTGAGAAAACTTTTCTGCCCAAAATTCATTTTTTTATGTCCAAAGGCATTTTGTGTTCTGACATACCCAAAATCATAGCATCCTCCCCTGAAATTCTGAAAAGAAGTTTACAGAAACAAATCATTCCCTCTTTTGATTTCTTTATGAGCTTGTTTCACTCTGAAGACAAGTTCATTAAAGCTCTTAAACGTTTCTCCGGCATTCTTCTCGATCTTAACACTTATGCTGTACCTAACATCAAATTGTCAAGAGAAGTAGGAGTTCCTGAATCGCATGTTGTTAAATTATTAGAACAGCAGCCCAGGTCATTGACCATCCAAGCTAGTCGGTTTAAGGAGATTGTGGCCAAAGTGAAGGAAATGGGGTTTAATCCATTGAGGAGTGCATTTGTTACAGCTGTTGCTAGTATGACATGCATAAGCAAATCCACATGGACAAGGAAGGTTGATCTTTACAAAAGGTGGGGTTGGTCTGATGATGAGATTTTAGTAGCATTTCGGAGGTTTCCACAATGTATGACACTTTCAGAGGATAAGATTGAGAAGACGATGGACTTTTTTGTTAATCAGATGGGCTGTGAATCTTCCACTATTGCCATATATGCACAATTACTGGGCTATAGCTTTAAAAAGCGAATAGTTCCAAGGGCTTCTGTCATCCTAGTTTTGTTGTCAAAAGGTTTGGTGAAACAGCTGGCCTTCACGCAAATGTTTTACTCGAATGAAGAAGTCTTCTTGGACAAGTTTATCTGGCGTTATGGGAATGAATCTGATGAACTATTGAAGCTATATCTGGCAAAAATGGATGTTGAACAGAAAAAATTGTAAAACTGCCTACTCTCTGAACTACATTTCTTTTTGTGCATTCTCAGTCCATCTTTTGTGTGGTTGCTCTAATTCAACTTAAATATGACCCAACAAAATTATATTTTCCCATTTCACCACATATATATTTTCAATTTATGGTTCTTATTATAATGAAGTTAGTCACCCAATAGAAACTTGCTCTTAAGTTTAATATGTTATTTGTAATACTTTGTGGTGCTATTAAACTTAGAAGAAAGTGAAGGAACTAAGAACAGAGGATAACATATCCTCTAAGATAAATTACATGATATGATGATAAAAACGCATTTGATAAACAACTAAAAGGTATCAAAACCACAATCCTATCCTATATCTTATATTGTATGTTGATCCTCAGCAATTAGAGAATCCCAGTGTTAGATGGTGTCTTATGCATTTCAGATGCCTTTGGGTTTGCATGGTTAAGAACTTAAGACATGGACTTTTAATATTGCCTTACTTCCAGCACTTCCTATGTTTATGTTGAGAACAGAATCATTCCAAGGCTTTTTGGTCTTTCAAATTTCAACAGTTAGTAACTTAGTGTTGAATTATTTGTCTATGACCAAAGTAGCATTACAGTATACTGGGATTTTGAGTTGTTAAAAGGAAGAAGTATTCCATTGTGACAATCTGAAAATAAAACAACTTAGGAGAATTGTTTGTTAAAAGGATGAAGCATTCCATCCTGATACTCTTTCAAATTTCAATAGTTAGTACAACAAGGTAATGAATATTCTGCTTGGATGGGAGTAATGCTGGTATAGTTGGTCTAATTAGAGATTATGGCAACTTTGTTGAGTGGCTTTACTGGATATCTGGTTGAATCTACTAATATTTATAAAGAGGTTGCAGCTCTGAGGTAAGACCTCTTCCAGGCATGGGGTGAAGATATTTGTAACCTCAAACTTGAATCTGATTTCGTGGTTGTCGTGAATCTTGTGAACTTGGCAGAGGTGGAGTTTTGCCCTTGCAGTGGTATTATTCTGGATATTTGAACTCTTTTGTGTTCTGACATAATCAGGAAAGCTATCTTTCTCACATTATCATGAAAGCTATCTAGAGAGCTGATGCTTTGGCAAGGCATGAGGCTCATCAGAATAATACGCGGATATTATGGATGCAAACTGTGGCATTCCTTTCTCTGATCTTGCTTGCAGATTCTTCTTCTGTCCCTTTCTTTGTGTTCTCTTGAACACCATAAAAGCTATATAGGATGAATCTGTTATTTTTATAATTTTTCCTATTTGCTAGAATTTTGGCGTCAAATAATGATGCTAATATTTATTTGGATTATTTCTTAGTAGGAATTAGCATGATGCGAGACATTACAGAAATCTTAAATCATTTCATGCGATTTCTAATCTTTAAATGGTGATTTGTTTAGTATGCAGACTTGGTAGAGTATAGAATCCACTGCAGGCAACTTGAGTCTCCATAATCTCTCCATATACCATTTACAGACCATCCATTTAAAACCAGCATGGACAATAGAAGTAGAGGCATTACGCAAGCAATGGTTTCCATATGGGAGAACATCTGCTGATGGGTTTGTTTTTTGTTAAACAATCTCCAGCCCAATGGACTTTTATTGTTAATCAGATGGGCTGTGAATCTTCCGCTATTGCCAGCAATCCACTATTGCTGGGTATGACCTTTAACAAGCGAATAGTTCCAAGAGCTTCTGTCATCCAAGTTTTGTTGGCAAAAGGTCTGGTGAAAAAGGTGTACTTGTGTAGAATGTTTTACTTAAGTGAAAGCATATTTTGGAGAAATTTATTACGCATCACAAGAATGAAGCCAATGAATTATTGAAGCTATATGAGGCAAAAAAAGGATGTTGGAGGGTGATTTGAGAATAGCATTGGTTTAAGGTAATGACTAAGATACTAAGTTAAAGAAATTGTACTCTCTTTGCCACATTTATTTTTGTGCGTTGCATCATCAATTCCCCATTTGTTGTTGTTTGCTGTAATACAAGTTAAAATGTGACCAATCAAAAGTATATATTCCCATTTCACCATATATCAATCTACAGTTCTCGATACTGTGGAGTTTGTCACCTGATCAAAACTTGGTCTAAAGATTAATTGACACCATGAAACCTCAACCTTTGAAGTGTCTCAGAACTATATTTCTTTTTATGCATTATATCATCAATCCCCCTTCTGTTGTCGTTTGCTGTAAGTCAGCTTAAATACGACCAACACAAATTTTATCTTCCCATATCACCATTCACCGTATATATATTTTCAGTCCACAGTTCTCAATACAATGAAGATTGTCACCCAATTGAAACTTGCTGTAAAATTCAATAATGACATCTGTGATACTATGCAGTGATATTAATGTTAGAAGAAAGAGAGGAAACTAAAAACAAAGTGTAACATATCCTGAAAGTACGTTACATTGTGATAAAGAAAAAGACAGTAGACTACATTGAAACTATAAAACCCTCAATCTTTTTAAGTGTCTATCAGCCTCATAAAAACCTCAGTAGTTAAAGAACAAAAGGTATGAAAAGAACAATCCTATCTAATATTTTATACTGTATGTTAATCCTCACTTGTTAGATAATTCTGGGGTTGGATGGTGTCTTATGCGTTTCAGATGCTTTTAATTTGCATGGTTAAGATATCCTGATACAAGGTGTCATCAGGTTTTCTTGTTGAGATGAGTTGAATCCCCTTTTTAAGGTCTTGTTCTGTATGGGTTTTTAGCTCTGTGGGAATATTTGCTACTCTCACAGCTAATATCTGATTCCTTTCCCCTCCCTTATTGAGAGAGTGGCTTGCTTAGATTTTATTGCCATTGTTCTGCTCTGTTTTGAATCTCAATATCTCAAAGAATATTTCTTTTTCTATTTCACCCTTTGGAAGTTATGGTAGGTCAAGAACAGCAAGAAGCATGATCAAATTTCTACCAGCCACACACCCTTCATATTACACCATGGTGTATGAGCTAAGCTGCTGAATTTACAGCTATCTCCATGCAGGCCTTTCAGCTCTCTTCTTCCCATTAATGTCTAATGGCAACCTCCTACCCTACCTTTCTTGAAATTACTCTTTCTTAGTTGTTGCTCATCGGGCTTTAGAAAAAAGGTTTAAACCTACGTTTGCTCAATGTATGCTGGCAAGTGATAACCCCTCCTTCAGTCCTTGGTGGATTATTGCAGGTTCTGATGTGCCACTTCTTAGGTTGTTCATCTCTATCTGATCTATCAGGAAGCAAATGGGCCTGCTGATGCTCTTGCAAAATTTGGTTGTTTTCCAAAAGATAAGCTAGTTTGGCACTTTATTCTGGTCCCACCGTTTTAATATGTTATCTTGATATCTTGATTAAATGACATATTGAGAACTAGCTTTGCTAAAATAATGTGTTCTAAATTTTGTTTTGGATGAGCTTCAATGAAATCTGACTGTAATGTCTGTTACACATCTGTGAAATTTACGAAGGAAACCTTGTAACACCTGTGTTCTTAGCTTTTTGAACTTTTGTCCAATATGCAAGAAGCGTACTAGCTTCTGTTAGCTTCAGACAAATTATAGAAATCTTGTTTTATGCAAATGATTTGAAATTTTGTTGAGTTTCTGCTGCTGCATACTTTGCACTTTCGAAAACTTGAGGTATATGAATATGTATATGAACTGAATGATACATGAAAATGTCTTGACAACTGAAAATACGTATAACCTCTGAAAAGAAGATCTGAAGCAGTAGTGCTGCTTTAGGTCTTTCTGTAATGATAAACAAAGATTGAAATTCTGGTCTATTGGAGTTGTTTTTTGATGAAGTTCTGGTCTATGTGGGAGTTGTTCTTCTAAAGTCTGACCTTGATTAGTGTCTATGCATTCTAGTAGGGGGGGATGAGAAAAAGGAACCTTCTGTTTCCTTGATCTTTTAGTCCAGTGGATCACTATTGGAACCTGTTGCATATTGTTTGAAATATCCTACATCAAAGAATAAGTGGTATATGATATATAACATTTTTTTGTTACAATAAAATTGAAGAGTTAGATAGGTTGCTCTAGCTCTAAGGTAGGGTGCACAACAATTAGTGGATGGTATTTGACATTTAATCACTACATATTGGATTTGAGATAGAAATTTGAGACATATATGAGTCTAACTTTTATATTTGAGACAAAATTCTATTTCCAATTACAAAAAAAAAAAAAATTATGGAAAAAGGGTTAGGACTAACAAATCCATCTCAAAATCAGTCTCGAAAGTAAGTTTCAACTAACGCCAATAGTTTAAGATGAATTTTGAGGCAAAATTTGCAAAAAAAATCATCTCAAAATAATTTTACATTAAAAAGAGGCATTGTTGAAACAGATAAACCACATTTTAGATTTATAGATTAATTAAACAAATATCTATGTTAGTGAAGTGAAAAATGAAAAATGAAAAAAAAAAATAATAACAATGTTTTCGCAAGTGTTTAATGTTACTGCATATAAGTGGGACAAGTGTGTGAGGCTTGCTTGAGTTGAATTTCTCTTAGCAGAATCAAGTACTAGATGCTGACATCATATATGTGTTTGTATTAGCTTCTCCAAGAATTTGAGAGAGATAGAGAGTTGATGATGGAAGAATTAGAGAGAGAAGAGAATTTGTGAGGAGAGAATTGAGTTTTGAAGAAGTTATGTGAAATTCTTTTGCATAAAATGGTATGGTGTGTACTTTATGAAGTAGTGGTTTGTTTATTAGGAAGCAGTAAATGAAGTGGTTTATGGTGGACGAAGCAATAAATACAATGGTTTAAACAGTAAGGTCAGAATTGACTATGAAAAAATTGGGTTTGTACCCAAACATTTCACTTATAAACTTTAGATTAAAAGGACATTTTAATTCTTAAAAAATGTAACAAATTATTTAAGTCTCTGAGTAGTCCTTTTAAAACTTTTAGAGACCATTTTGATTGATTATTTAAATTTTCGGAATCATTTGGTGCATTTTTTAAGAATTAAAATAATATTTTATTCTAAATTTTATGAAAAAAGGTTTTTCTTTTAATTTTTCTTGGATCCAATCAACTTCAATTACATTAATTTTGTTGCCGTTTTTGCTAACATAGTTAAGGAGACTCATCTTGGTACCGCAGAAAATATTAGGACAGGGCCCAAATTAAATTGGTGGTTGGGTAGCTAAAATTTCGTTGGTCAACGTTATGAACTTGTGAACTCCTAAAACAAAATGTCAAGTGCTCATCAACATTTATGGCTTTTTGACCCAAAATTGTACTTGGAGAACAAATTTACCTATATATTGTAGTTAAGAACTTATTTACATAAATATTGTATTTTTAAAAAAACTAAAATATATAAAATAAAATAAAAGTTTCAAGAGTAGCGGGGTCCACTAAACACGCCAGCGGCTACGTGGCGTGTCCAGACTGAACACGCCACAGGCCCAATGGTGTGTCCCCTCTTGTCCACACTATGCAGGCTTTTCCAAGGGTGGCAGCTGATGAACGCGATGGGTTTATGGGCCAAAAGCTAAGACGAGTGTTTAGTAGGTACATGCCTTTGGCCATTCGGTGTGTCTTTACTACACATGCCATTTGGCTTTTGGCGCCTCACATTTTATCTACTAGTGTGTTCAGATAATTCAGAGAATCTCTAAAAATCTGTTCGAGGAAACTGTGTGATGCTATTGGGTAATGGTGTGTCCAAGTCATATAAATACAACTTCTTGCAGAGAGGAGCTCATTATTCGTAGAAGAGAAATTTTGATTTAAAGGAGCTCATTCTTCGCAAAGGAGAAATTTTCATTAGTAGAGAGAGGTTCTGTATGAGATTCTATCGAATATTTATGTTTTGGAACTTTATAAGATGCGTTAACATTTTAATTATTGCATAAACTCAATAATTGTTTTTATTTTTCTGATTTAATCTTAAGCTTTGTAATTTTTAGTAATATATGTTTTTGTTAAGATATTAGTATATATAAATGTGTACACGTAATAAGTATTATGGTGATATTTATATGTGAATTGTATATGAAATATGATATGTTTGGTTTAAATGTCAATGATAAAAATATTGATATTAATTATTGAAACTTCTAAAGGTACGTTAATATTTCATTTATTACATAAACTATGTAATTATTTTAATTTCTTTGGTAGTAAGCTTGGTTAATGTATAGTAATATATGTTTTTCATTGAAATATGAGTATAAATAAATGTGTACATAAACTAAGTATTGTGATAGTATTTATATGCTAGTTGTACATGAAATGTGATATGTTTGGTTTAAAATTTAGGAAAAAATGCTGATATTTATTTATTACAATGACTGAGTGTATAACAGAGTAGAGCTGTCAAGACGGCCCGACCCGACCCGCTACCAAGCGGGGTGGGTGGGTTGAGAAAACCTCAACCCAACTCAATCCACTGTGGGTTATGGGTTAGGCGGGTCAGCCCGCCAAAAAAAAATAGCAAATCAATTACAATAACAATCCAAATCAATGACAAATAATTCTCCATCACATAATTCAAATCATCCAAGATGACCAAAACTAATTAGTAATTACATAATCTAACAAAGTAATAAACAATCATCAAAGAATAAGTCCAAAAAGACCAATACCAACATGACAACATAATATTTAAAACAAATCATACAAAGTTCTTCAAAATTCATCAAATCATTCAAATCATCATCTTCTTCTCCTTTTCCTTCATCTTCATTAATCTCTAAAATAACATTTGATCCGTCTTGTGACAAAGTTGTTTTAAAATTTACACAATCTTCATTATCTACATATACAATACACAAAAATAAGAGTAGTTAAAAATTAAAACATAATAAACTAATGTATCAACCAAATAAATAACATGGTGCAAATAAGAGCTTGTACTTTTTCAGGAATGGTACAACTTCTATACTTGTTGAGCACACGAGCACCAATAGAAAATGTTGATTCTAATGCAACAGTAATTATAAGGACAACCAAAACATCACATGTCATTAGTGCAAGAGTTAGATATCAATGCCTATGATTCTTCCAATACTCCAATATATCCAAATCTTCATAATACTTAAACTCAAACTTTGGCTCTTCCAAATAAAGATCTAATTGAGATTTTCCAGCATTTGTAATAGTTTGGCTTTCATATGCCTTAATTTCCTATATTAATTGAAATATGTTATCACAAAAAAAAAATAAAGAAACAAATTAGATAATACTAGGAAAAAAGAAACTATTAGAATACTTNTCCAAATCTTCATAATACTTAAACTCAAACTTTGGCTCTTCCAAATAAAGATCCAATTGAGATTTTCCAGCATTTGTAATAGTTTGGCTTTCATATGCCTTAATTTCCTATATTAATTGAAATATGTTATCACAAAAAAAAAATAAAGAAACAAATTAGATAATACTAGGAAAAAAGAAACTATTAGAATACTTACATCAAGAATTTTTTTTTCCCTTGTTTCATGTTCCTCCTCCACTTGTCATATGTGTAAATGAGATAGAAGATTGAGATTGAGAAGAACTTAGTACATTAGCATTGAAATATTGCTCAAAAAGTTTGTACAACTTAGTCTTAACAAGGGACAACTTCTCTTGACATTTAGTAAGATCACTGTCAATCTTTGAATAAAAATACTCCAACATTGAAAGCTTTATGCGTAGGTCAAGAACAGCCCCAAATGCAAGTACCATACTGTATTATTTCTAATATTTGTCAAATTTTCCTTGCATCCTTCTACACATGTCACTTATCACCACATCTTCACACACCAAGTTGTCTTTTAACAAAATTTCAATTTTCCAAACTTGCATAAAATATAAATTTGATGTAGGATAAGAAGAACCAGAGATTAAGTTGGTAGTCTCATAAAATAGCTCTACGAACTCACATATTTTCTCTCTTTTTTTCCACTCTTCAAATGAAGGACAATATTTATAATTCCTATCATTCAATAGAAGAGAAGCAAAAACCTTTTTATATTTGATGACACTATCTAACATCAAATAAGTTGAATTCCAACGAACAGACACATCTAAGCGCAAGCCAACATTAGTGTCAATATTACCAACTTTCCTCACACATTCTTCAAATTTTTGCATCCTACTTTCTAAACATTTCACATACTTGACAGATTCTCTAATTTTGTTCCGAGCTACACTAGCCACTTTCAAGCCTTCTTAGGCTCCGTTTGGATAACTTGACTTATGGCTTATTTGGGCTTTTCTACTACAATAAGCACTTATAGAGGCTAAAAGAAGTGTTTGGATTGGTTTCTAATAAATGCTTATTTTACTCAAATAAGCTGTTTTGGGCTTATTTTCACAAGCTAAAAAATAAAGCTTTTGAAAATAAGCTAGTGCGAAAGCTCAAACGAGCTTAACCGGTCCTTGGGTTTACAATAATTTCTCACAAAATTGCCCTCCGTGAAGTTAGAAACTTCCAGCACACATCAACTCTAATGAAGAATGTTTTTTCTTTGTCTTCTCTGCTTCTTCTTCGCTTCTCCTTTACGCACATGATGTTGGGTCTCTCCTCTCTCGTGTTTACTGTCGAAGATAATGCTTGGCTTTTGTATTCGTGAGTTGGTCGCTTCTCCTCTACAGACTGGAAATAGAGAACTGATTTGCTGCATTATTGACTCCATTCTTTAGGATTTTTCAGTTCGAAGATAATGCTTGGTTGCTGTATTCATGGCCAGTACTTGGTCTTACACTTTTTCTTACATGAAATCACAAGTAAAAGTCAATAATCATGTTGTACTGTTGAAATTCTGGTGTTTACCATTTGATTGTGGCGTGGAGGTATCAAATTTTTTCTCTGGGTTTTAGAATTTGAACCGATTAAGTATGGAAGCATAGATTTTCTCTCCAATGGCTTTTGCGACCATTGTCATTTGGGGATATGAAAATTTGGACTCTCGGATGAAGAGAAAGAGGATGTTGAACTTGCTGAGAAAGTGGGCCGTCAGCAGTTTGAAAGTGGAATAAGACTGCTTAATCTGTGTGATTCCTTATCTTCCAAGACAGGGAATGCAGTTGAGCGTGTTGTTTCTTATTTTTCTGAAGCTCTTCGTGAGAGGATAGATTGAGAAACAAGAAGGTTCACATCAGATGGTAAGAAAGAGTCATTTAATCCTGCTGAGTTCATTATGGGTCAAAAACCTGCTACTGTTGCATGTTATGAAAAACTTCCTTTATGTTAGATTGCAGACTTCTGTGGAGTCCAAGCTCTTATAGAAAATGTAACTAAAGCAAAGAAGATTCATGCTATTGATTTTGAAATCAAAAAAGGGGCATATTGGACGATCCTGATGCTAGCCCTTGAATCTCGAAATGAATGTCCACTTGAGCTTCTAAAATAATAGCTGTTGGAACCAATTCAAAGAAATCACTTGAGGAGACAGGTAAAAGATTAATGAATTTTGCCCACGCCATGAACATACCCTTTTCCTTCAAGATCGTTATGGTATCAGACATGCTAAATCTGAAAGAGAATCTCTTTGAGCTTGATCCTGAGGAAACAATTGCAGTTTACTCCAAGTTCTCATTCTGGAGCATGCTTCCACAACCGGACCAGCTTGAGTCTATTATGAAAGTGATGAGAAACATTAATACTATTGTAATGGTTCTCACTGAAGTTGAGGCATGCCACAATGCTACATCTTTTGTGAATCGTTTCATTGAAGCTCTTTTCTATTACAGTGCATTGTTTGATTGCGTTGAGAATTGTATGAAACAAGATAAACCAAACAGAATGACTTTGGAATCACTATACTTCAGTCATGGGATAAGAAATATTGTGGCTGCGGAAGGAGCAGAAAGAAGGATTCGACATGTGAAGATCGATGTTTGGAGGGCATTTTTCAGTCG
>QAOA01002771.1:66293-118754 GCA_003255065.1 Cercis canadensis
ATGTCCACTTGAGCTTCTAAAATAATAGCTGTTGGAACCAATTCAAAGAAATCACTTGAGGAGACAGGTAAAAGATTAATGAATTTTGCCCACGCCATGAACATACCCTTTTCCTTCAAGATCGTTATGGTATCAGACATGCTAAATCTGAAAGAGAATCTCTTTGAGCTTGATCCTGAGGAAACAATTGCAGTTTACTCCAAGTTCTCATTCTGGAGCATGCTTCCACAACTGGACCAGCTTGAGTCTATTATGAAAGTGATGAGAAACATTAATACTATTGTAATGGTGCTCACTGAAGTTGAGGCATGCCACAATGCTACATCTTTTGTGAATCGTTTCACTGAAGCTCTTTTCTATTACAGTGCATTGTTTGATTGCGTTGAGAATTGTATGAAACAAGATAAACCAAACAGAATGACTTTGGAATCACTATACTTCAGTCATGGGATAAGAAATATTGTGGCTGCGGAAGGAGCAGAAAGAAGGATTCGACATGTGAAGATCAATGTTTGGAGGGCATTTTTCAGTCGGTTTGGAATGGTGGAGACATAATTGAGCATGTCATCCTTATATCAAGCAGATCTGGTGGCTAAAAGATTTGTTCATGGCAGTTCTTGCACATTTGAAATGAATGAGAATTGCCTACTCATTGGATGGAAGGGTACACCACTTTGTTCTCTTTCAGTATGGAAATTCCTTTGATGAAATGAAATAGAAACTTGGAAGTAAAGATGTTTGTTTCAAATCATCCTATCTCAGTCTTCCTAAAGTCTGTTCCCTTTCTTGACTCAATATGCATGTAACCCTGTATGCCAGTTCCTTTGATGATATTAAATCTTTGGTGTTCTTCACTAGTGTTAGAATTTGATTTAGACGTATTGGCTGGTGTGGATGTCTTGTCCTCTCGCCTTTTGTGGAGCTCACTCAAAAGTGTTACCATTAAAGCAGTGGTAGGGTGTTTCTAAAACTGTAATAGCATATGCCTGTGAATGTGGTACCTCATTTACTTTGTTCATTTTTACGTTTGTCAGGAAGTCCTGTTATATATATATATATATGATTAAGAAGGAACTTTGATGCTCAACTGAATGGAGATTAGTCCTTCTGTATGTCAGGTTCATTATGTAAGATTTAGAATCTGGAAAAAAATCAGGTTATTGGAAGATATTATTTTAAAGATTACAGACTTCGATTAAGAATGAATTCTCTTTACATACGGAATCCCATAGTATTCTCCAAGAAGTCTCAATTATGAAATATAACAAGATGAGTCATCTAATCCTGGGGCATGTTGAGGAATTACATGCATGAGAATCAGGTTTGCTTGTCATCAATTTTCAACTCTTCAATAACATTCCCATGGTTTAAGGGATTAAAGCCTTCAATTTCAGAACATTTGCTGGGAATTGTGGGCGAGCGATTCCCTTGATTCACTGCATACTTTCACGCAATAATGACAGAATTTATAACCTCATCAGTTGGATGAAAAACTGAGAGAACTTCAAAGCCTTTGAGATCAGAAGGATCAACAACCGGATAAAGGAACTCTCGAGCTCCACATGCACTTATCAGCAACAGAATAGCTCCAGGAGCCATGTGCTTGGCTAGGTGATTGATGACCCGAGTATTCTCCTTATGGTCCATGGCTACAAGTGCTGCCAATAACACAACATCATACTCCTTTAGGCCACTTGACACATTTGCTATATCTGTAGTGTGGAAGAACATTTTTTTGGATAAGTCAGGTGTTGAGTGGCTTTTATATCCACTTTTTAGATATCCTTTACTTAAGTATTTGATTGTTTATTGAGATTAATCATCATATAATGTGATCTTTTATGTTAAATTGTAGGTTTCATAGGTTAGAATGAAGAATTGANTATCATGATCACCAATATAATAAAATAGGAATACTTGTTAATGACAATTTATCTATATGCAAGGTTTCTAATATAACAATCTAAGAACCATTTTGATTATAAGAA
The DNA here is from genome assembly GCA_003255065.1 of Cercis canadensis. Lineage (NCBI taxonomy): Eukaryota > Viridiplantae > Streptophyta > Magnoliopsida > Fabales > Fabaceae > Cercis > Cercis canadensis. Next base: position 68,282 of record QAOA01002771.1, read on the forward strand.
ATCATACTTCAAAATAATAATCTAACAACAAAAAATTAAGGCCTTGAATCAAAATATAATAATTATAGCACTAATATAAAATATTTTATTATTAAAACTTTTTTTTTTCAAATTATAACAAAGTGCTTATTTATCCAAACACAATTTTAATAAGTGCTTATTAATGTCTTTTTCAGTAATTTTCACAATTATAAGCACTTATACACTTGTCTATCCAAATGCTTTAGAAAGAGCTTATAAATTTTAAAAGCGCTTCTTTAAGTATGTATCCAAACACTAAATAAGTTAATTTAAAAGGAGCTTATGGTATAAATTTTTTTTATATAAGGCCTTCTTATNTATGGTATAAATTTTTTTTTTATATAAGGCCTTCTTATATAAGCGTTTAAATAAGCTGTTTACCCAAACGGGGCCTTAGACAATAAGATTCAATATATGAGCTGAACAGTGAACATGAAAAAACTCCCCTTCACATAACAAGCTATCATGCAAAAACAATTGCTCTTTTAAAATATCTTGCATATTGTCATTGCTAAATACATTATCCAAAGTTAAAGAAAAAATCTTTTTTCTCAATCCCTGATTCATTCAAAAATTCATTTAATTTTGCAGCTAATTCAACCCCTGAGTGTGGAGGAGGCATATGAGCAAAACTAACAATTTTACTGTTCAATTTCCAATTATCATCAACAAAATGAGTAGTCAAGCATATGTAACCCTCATTAGTGCATACAGTCCACACATCTGAAGTTAAACAAATTCTATTCTTATTCTTTGTCAAAACTTGTTTAAGTTTCTCTTTCTCCCTCAAATAGATTCTTGTAAGAACATTTCTTGAAATAGGAACAACATTAGAATTTAAATACTTCACTCAAGTTCTAATGCCATCGTATTCAACAAATGAAAAAGGAAAATCATGTTTGATAATTGCATTGACTAATAACTCACGTGCAATATTTTGGTCTAATTTTTTAGACCTCATTTTTCCATCAGCATCAACAATCATTTGTCCCACATCATGAAATTTTAGAAGTTTACATCTTGGTATGTGATGTCTTAGCGTAAAAGTCTCATATTCTTTTTCCCCACATTTATACTCTATTTTACATGCATTACATTCTGCCATTTGTATCCCATCTTTACCAATCCTTTTTTTTTTTTTGTAAAATAATTCCAAACATCAGATGATTGTCTAAGCCTTTTAGCAGCCACCCCATGCCCATCACCTCCACCAGTTGTTAAAATAGACTCATTCATAGCAATTTTTAGTTCATCATCATGCAAATTAATACTTTGATTCATAGTGGAGGAATCCATGATTTATCTAATCAATAAAATAATACAAAAAATGTGAACTTATTTAGAATGCAAATAGCTTTACTCTAAGTATAAGAAGCAATTAGCCCTCCAATTTCCAAAGTAAAAAAAAAAAAAGCAATTACATGATACACTTCAAAAGCTTCATCACGATATATATCACAATGCAATTCCTAGACCATATATGAGACAAGACAAGAGACAACCTTAGGTATTGACTATTATGAACATAGAATTCCATCTGAAAATTATTTAATAGCTAACATGTAATAACATGATTAACATCCCAAGATTCAAAGCTAATGAAAGGCTCTCTGGCGTCACAGCGCCCAGTGCCAGGTACCCCGAGCCAGTCACTTTCTTTCTCCAACGTTGCAGTGCCCAGCGCCAAGTACCCCGAGCCAGTCACTTTCTTTCTCTAGTAAGCCAGTCATTTTCTCCAATATCACTAAATCCAAAAGTGGCATAGGAAACAGAACATCTAATCGAATATCCCTTTAGGCATTTCTATTTGTGGGCTTATCTTTGTAAACTATTCCCTTCAAAGAAACAGACCATTTTTTGCTAGAAAAGCCATTCTATAATAAGAAACTTCAAATTGCTAGATCAAGCAAACAAATTTACGAAGAGACTGAGAGATTCGAACAACAAATAGTAAGGGAACAGTAAACAACAAACAACAAGGGCACAATAAACAAATTTATAAACAAACAATTCATAAGCAAACAAACAATTCATTCAAACTATCCCAAATGTGCACCAATTCATAAACAAACAACCTAAATCCACTAGATCAAGCAAATACCAAATTTGAACAGCAAGGGTTTAAGTACAACATACCCAGAAATAGCAAGCTCGATGCGTGCGAAACAATGAAATCAATGGAGCAAGAGAAAGAGGAAAAGCTGGCGGTGATGGTGTGCAAAGGAGGCAAAGCCGGCGGTGAGGTGTGGCGGTGCTAGCAAGAGAAGATAATCGAGAGGAAAGGGAGACCAAGAGAGTCCACTGTAAGTGTCGAGAAAGTAAGAAGGGGATTTAGCATTTGGGGGATTAGGGATTTTTTTTTTTAAAAGGAAATAATCGGCGGGCTAGCCTGCTCTGACCCGCCCTCAACCCACAACCTAAATGGGGCGAGCTAAAAAACCTGCTTCCAAACGGGCCACCAAAACCTTAACCTAACCCAACCTTTTTGCATGGCAGGGCGGGCCAACCCGACGGACCTAACCCATTTTGACACCTCTATAACAGAGAGCAAGGAGTCACGTATAAAAGTGCAAATTCTGTATGCATGAATTTGAAGCATAAGTATAGACTACATAGTCTTAAGGAGCAAACACAACAAAAATTGGGTCTTCATCCTAATAAAGTGATCAAGAATATCAAATATAGGTTTCCTATATCCGCTAACCTATTATATTATTCGGCACTTGACCTCATGGCTGATGAGGGTGTAATATGCATGTATGAAAGTCATGCACAACATGCTAATCTCAAAGCAATTAAGATTTTTGTGGAGACTAAATTTGTATAGCAAGATGGTAACGATTTCCAAACCGAAAAAGTTGATGCAGGTGGGCCAAGTTCATTACTTTATTCATTTCAAGTGTATAGTCAAATAGAATTTGAGAATGAACACTGTTATCGGCCATATGTTGGCTAATCTGGATTCCATTATGGCATGCCTAGTTTAAGTGAAACGTTTCAGCCACTAGAGAGCCATGACTATGGATATAATGACATGTGATTCAATTCAAATATGGGAACACTCCAAACAAAATACAAACCCCAGCTATGCTCACCACAAATGCCTAATATTGCTCGTTCGAAAGCTGAGTAGGATGAATAGGCCATCCCGACTGAGGTCTCCAACTATATTGAGGTACCTAACACTACTGAGGAGGGGCCTGTTGAGATCCCCAACCCTGCTGAGGTGGGGGCTGATGAGGAGAGGCCTCCTAAGGTCTCCAACCTTGCTTAGGAGGGGCCTGTTGTTGGGGGACGTCAGCCTGCAATTTCGTTCATTAACAATCAATAGTTATTCACAAATAGTAATTTAAAAAGTAAAATTCCTTTTTCGTCCTTGAAAAATTGGTCGAATGACAAGTTAGTCTTTTATTAATTTTTGGTGAAAATTTAGTCCTTAAATTTGTATTCCGTAGGACAATTTAGTCCTCCGTCTGGTGACGTTAAGTGAGATTGGATGGAAAATTCCACGTACCACGTTAAGTGTTGACATGACCGTTAAGTGATGACGTGGCACCTTCAANTTAGTCTTTTATTAATTTTTGGTGAAAATTTAGTCCTTAAATTTGTATTCCGTTGGACAATTTAGTCCTCCGTCTGGTGACGTTAAGTGAGATTGGATGGAAAATTCCACGTACCACGTTAAGTGTTGACATGGCCGTTAAGTGATGACGTGGCACCTTCAAAAAAATTAAAAAAAAAAAAAAACTCATCTCTCTCTCTCTCCTCCATCTCCATCTCACTTTCATCTCTCTCTGTCTCCGCCATCTCTCTCTCACACCTATGACAAGCACCTGCTATTAGATGCCATTAACAAACCAACAAGAGAATAAAAGAAGGACAACAGAAAGGACAACGAAAATTGTGATAATGCATCTTTGCATGTTGGCTTGACAATGACAATATCAGAAACAACTCAGCAACGCTATTAGATGCCATGGGAATGGTGTGCATGGGTGTTGGGACTGGGTCTTAGAGTTGCTGAGTTGCTACAGTAAAAATGGGGTAAATGATATGCAATGAGTTACTAAGTTACTGCTGCCCACGCTGCTGCTGAGGTTGTGCGGCTCACAGGTGCTTTTAGTTCTTATCATTATTTGTCCAAGGGAGACAAAAACTTAGCTGCCATAAAGATTCAAAGTGAATATAGTTGACCAGAGAGTACTGAGTAGCCTGTAATATTGGCAAAAGCTATGGCTAATGACCTAATAGCAAGTTCCAGGTCTCCCAGGAAGAGCATGGATACCATAGAACGAGAGTAGAAAATGAGAGCAGTTAGAGCTATCGGGAATGCCAGAATGAATAGTGATTTGACTTTTGCGATGATCTCACAGAGGGTCGAATATATGAAAACTGGCATTTGCTTTTCTGGGTCAATGAAGGTATACAAAGCATGAGCTTGTTGTGAGTAGTACTTGTGTTGCTGCTCTGCTTTTCCTTTTTGTGTATCTGCTACTGCTGCTTTAGACTTGGTGGTCGTCTTGATAATAACACTAACACTTGTAGTACTACTACTCTTTGATTCGCTTATGTGGCTAGTTGTTATGGTTTGGTTGATGATGAACAAGATGAACAAGTTGATTGATCCAAAAAGGTTTAAAAAGAAGAAGAAAAGATGCTAATAGTTTACTTTGTGTTGTTAGAGATGAGATACTCTCATAAAGAGCACTCTATTTTCTGTATTCTGGGTTTTGGAAATGGATGCACAAATTAAATGGGTATTCTATAAACCCAAAAGTGGATGGATGGATGGAATGAATAGATAGAGAAACTAATTACTGTGTGTGTGAGCAAGTGAGAAGGAGATGTATGTATAAATAGAGGATTGAAGCGTGCTTTTGAGCTCAAGCCAACATGCAAAGATGGTGGGGAGAGATAGATGAGAGTGAGAGGGAGATGGAGGAGAGAAAGATAAGTTTTTTTTTTAAAATTTTTTTTTGAAGATGCCACGTCAACAGAATTTTTTTTTTTTTTTATAATGTGTCACGTCGCACTTAACGTGCCACGTGGATTTTTCCATTCAATCTCACTTAACGTCACCAAACAGAGGATTAAATTGTCACAAAAAATTAATGAAGGATTAACTTGTCATTCGATCAATTTTTCAAGGACGAAAAATGGTTTTACTATAATTTAAAATAAAAAATAAAAAATACAAACAACATTACTGTAATGCACTAACCTCTCAGGCATCAATTGCATTTTTGGGACTCATCCACTGGCGCGTTATTCGTAGATACCGTGACATATAATCTAGATCTACACAGAAAGGCTCATCCACATTAACAACCAATGAAAATTGATCATCCCGCTGCATGACGTCCTCAATGTGATGCAAAGTCCACAAGGTAGCATGTTTCCCTCTAATATTTACATAATGTAAATTTGCATTCTAAAGAGTGATTTTCCTTGGAATGTGTTGCCTGCTTCCAAATTGATGCATAACTCAATCTAAATTATGGTGCTCTACAATGTGATAATATATCAGGGGCACCTTAGCAGCCGAAATCGCATGCCCCCTAGCATAATAATTCGGGAGTTGAGCCATCAATGCAATGCTATAGGGCTGCCACACAATCTGTTCACATCAATAACATAATTAATAAGTATAACAAATTCAACTAATAAATGACATAATTATTACTAATAAGTATTCTTACATCATCAGCTCCAAGTAGATCAAAGTTTCGTCGATACCTCCTTTGGTCAAAATTGCAAGCAATACTCATCCAATCTAAAAGAGATATCCACCTAAAATGTTTCCAACACTCATTACATATTATCCGCATTAGATAGACATTAATTTTGTTTTTGAGATTGACAATCTTGATATGCAAGTGTTATGTATTTAGATTACAACAAAAATTATTTAACTCCAATTCCATATTCCTAAAATTTACTTGTACCTACCTATACTATCATAATATGATGTAGCTTAATTATAAATAAACACGAAGTTCATATATTTACCTAGTTACAACTGACCCAGTTAAATCACGATCTAAATGTCTCGGAGCTATGGAAGGAAATTTCTCCCAAGTCCAACACTGAAGCAAGACGCAACAACTTGCAAAGTTATCAGCTCGCTCAAGAGAAGTCATGCAGAGACTCCTATATATAAATATATGCAAGAATTGAAGATCCCCAACTGAATCTCTCAACTTCATCCTAATTCTTGAGTAACTTTAAATACATAACATGGATGTAATTCCTAGTCCTATCAGACATAAGCCATATGCCAATGACACGAAGAATATGTGCTCTAGCATATTACTGGACTATGTCATCTGTAGCATCATTTGGGCAATGACCAAATGTCTGCATAAGCCAGCTCAATCTCAGCCTCCCTCCAACTAAAGCCTCTTCATCTGGCACTACGCCCGGTAGTTGCGCACAAAGCTCATTCCACATATAACTAGTATACTCTATTACTACATTCCCGTCAATAGGTAGACCAAGCAACACCTCCACATCTTGGAGGGTGATAGTGCACTCACCTCCAGGCATGTGAAATGTATGTGTCTCCGGCCTCCATCGTTCAACCAATGCAGATATTAATGCGACATCTATTTTAGGAGGTTCTATCTCAGCAACCCCACAAAAATCTATCATTCTAATATATTCCATAACTCGATCATTAGGTCTATGTATTTTTCCATGGCTTCGGGGGCACACTACTATATCAACTTGTTCTAATTATTACTAAAAAAAACTTACAATAATATACCCAAAAAAATTACTAGCATGTTACCAAAAAAAAAAATTGACTCCATACATTAAAAATGCTTCAAAAAAAATATCACTAAATTACTTATTCCTCTATCTCATACTTTCATTCATATATGATTTATCTATTTAGTCAATAATGTAGGATCTTGTGGTCCTGATAGAAAAAATTGATGTGTCATTTAATCCAATAATATAACTTATAGTGGGCACAAGAAGAACAAAAATGAGTTTTAATGGGAACAAGAAAAAAAAAAAAAAAAGAACAACAAGAAGAAGTGGGGATAACAACAATAAGATGAAGGAGAAGGAGGTGATAGAGGAGAAGAAGAAAAACCAGCAACGAGCAGAATTAATGTGCAAATGGTTTGAAGAAAGGGAAAATGAGAAGGAGGGGAGTGGCCATGTGGCAACACACCATTGGGCCTTTGAAGTGTCCAATATGGACACTCCGTAGAGGAACCGGTGTGTCCCCTTGTCCAATCTCCCTCCACTTGACACGTCAGCTTTGTCAGTTGACATACGCTGACACAAACAAAGGTAAACACACTCACACAAGCAAGGCCTGATACGCTAGGGATAGAGACAAATATCAACATGTCATTAGCCGCGTGGCATGTATAGACTGGATACGCCGTGTGGCCTTTTGGCGCATCCTATAGGCCTCACCTACCCATATTTTTTTTTTAAACTTCAATATATCAGTAAATAAGTGCAAAAGTACCATAAATATATAAATTATTTTCTAAACTACAATATTTGTGTCAAAGTGCCTTTCAACATTTATAGACTTCTTTAAATACCAAAATTCCCTTTAAACAAGTGGTACTGAGCTCAAGTTCATGCTCATGCTTAGGACTTATAACATCCATTTTTTATCTCAAAATCTTAATCAAAGTATCAAAAAAAATATGCTTCTTTACATTTTTTAAAGTCAAGTAATCGAATATAATATNTGGTTTCGAGAAGAAAGGGAAAATGAGAAGGAGGGGAGTGGCCATGTGGCAACACACCGTTGGGCCTTTGAAGTGTCCAATATGGACACTCCGTAGAGGAACCGGTGTGTCCCCTTGTCCAATCTCCCTCCACTTGACACGTCAGCTTTGTCAGTTGACATACGCTGACACAAACAAAGGTAAACACACTCACACACGCAAGGCCTGATATGCTAGGGATAGAGACAAATATCAACATGTCATTAGCCGCGTGGCATGTATAGACTGGATACGCCATGTGGCCTTTAGCGCATCCAATAGGCCTCACCTACCCATAATTTTTTTTTAAACTTCAATATATCAGTAAATAAGTGCAAAAGTACCATACATATATAAATTATTTTCTAAACTACAATATTTGTGTCAAAGTGCCTTTCAACATTTATAGACTTCTTTAAATACCAAAATTCCCTTTAAACAAGTGGTACTGAGCTCAAGTTCATGCTCATGCTTAGGACTTATAACATCCATTTTTTATCTCAAAATCTTAATCAAAGTATCAAAAAAAATATGCTTCTTTACATTTTTTAAAGTCAAGTAATCGAATATAATATTTAGTAGGATAAGAAGTTGTATAGTTTTAACGGGTTCAATTATACTTATAATAAATCTTTTGAATTTCATGGTTCATTTTAGAAAAAAAAAATATAAGAAAATAATCATTAAATCCAATTTTGATAAAATATAAGCATATAGATAAAAGTTTATAAATTTTTAAAATCTTATTATTTTATTCTGTCATTTATAATTATCTTAGTGTATTTTACTCTTTGACATTATTTTAGAACATCCAGATGCTTAAATTCAAATCCTGCGATAAAGTGAGTTAAGGGAGTAAGTTTTCAAAAATTGATAAATCTTCAACTAAGTGCATGATTTTATCAAAATCTTTAGTATTACTTTTTTTAATAAACAATTATTCTTATACACTTTACATCAATGTTTTAAAGATCGGACTGGTAAGTGAACTGTTTTCAAAAATAAGTACTGGTTCATCTGGTTGGACCAAACGGTTAGACCGGTGATGTTATAAATATAATATTTAATGTACCTATTGTATATTCTAAGTTATAATAAATATATTTTTATACAAATTTGTTAATAAAATTAAAGTTGACATAGTGGCAAATGTATTTTCTCTTTCTTAGAATGAGGGTTCGAATCATTTTATGGTCAATATTTATCCATTATACAATATAAATATGAATAAGTAAATTATAATGCAAACTTATTCATAAAAGAAACATTGTGGTGGTTCAAGTCTCTTATCCCTCCCTTTTAGGAAGGGGATTTGAATCCCTTGGTGAAATATTTTCAGATTTTCTTCAAAATAATGTAATTTTTTTTCTAAAAAAAGAATTTCAATGAATCTTCCGGTTATGTCACCGCTTCAGTCTCCTAACTGAACCAGAATTCAAACTGGACATCGGTTGAACTGATTGAACAATTTGGTCTGGTCCAATTTTTAAAACACTGCTTTATATTATAAAATATTGAACTCATTTTTTTTTAATTAAATCTAAACTACACATCACTTAATGATAATAGTGTGTTAATATATCAACTGAGTTGTAGATTAATTGATTACAAAATTCTTTTTTATTATAGTTGTAGGTATTTCAATATCGAAACCCATAGTGTAAGAATGGCCTACCTATGGAACCCATAGAGTAAGAATAACCTGCCTCAAATTTGGTAAGTCTAATTCTTTCAGATAAAACTTAATTCTTAGGTTATTAAAAAGAAAAATAGTGTGCTAAGATATCTCGTGTGCAAGTAAATCGTGGCAGAATTCTTAAATGCAACCAAAAAAGGAAAGCAAAAAAGAGTAAACAATTGCTGAATCTCTTAAGATTCCCCTCACTAATCTTCATCTCACGCGTCGGAGCCGCGTGCAAGAGGAACCACAACAGGAAAGAGCCCTTGAAAATAGGTTTAATGACAATTCTGTCCTTTAACCGAAGAAATCACTTACAAAACCCCTATTATGTATTGTCCACTATGACTACGTTCTATGAGAAATGTTACATTGAAAAAATGTTGTGAAATTCGGAGAATATATTTAAAATGAGGTAATTCAGAATAAATATTTTATATTAAAAATAGTCAAATTTAGTAATAGCTTACAAAAGTGTTTTTGGTTTCTAATTTTGTTAGTGATTCTCTATTGATAAGCGTTCACTAATTTAAATGCGTTTTGTCTCAAAGTTAGGGTAACGTTAACCAAAAAAACTAAGTTAGAGTCTCTCATCCTCAACTAATTTAAATCTTTAACCCTTCGAGATTTATATGGCTGCCACGTGACTGCAACAAAATTAGTGGTGGGGCCTGGACCCTAGGGTCAAGGGGTGCAATTCTTTTTTTAAAATTATGTAACTTATATTATATCACAAAATAAGACAAATTTTAAAAATGATATTATTTAAACTTGTAAACTAGTTTATAAGATATTCTAAAAAAATCTCAATATGATGTTATTTGTTTTTTTTTTTTTTTTACATCTTCATGAAAACTAGTTAATTTCATTACATTGAGAAAGTATAAATATGAAATTGCTACGCCTATAGAGAACTTTATTTATTACCCATCCATTGGAAATTTTATAATACGTGGTTTTAAGGTAGTTTTTTTTTGAGGAGGGCCCAAAACCTAATTCCAAAATATGAGTTTTATTTTGCATAATGCTACTTTCAATTTAATGAGTCTCACATTATTATATTTAACAAAAATTGAGTCAAACAAAAAAAATAATATTTTAAGTGAGCTTTTTTGTGAAACATTTAAGTGGATTTAATTAAATTCGAATTGTGCCTACCAATTTGAGATAACTCTTTTTTTTTTTTTTTCTACTTTTAATTACGACTTTAAATTCAAATACAGAACTNATCATGATGACGACTTCAATACCAAAATAAAAATGGCAGAAAGGCATTTGAAAAGAAATTTGATATAACTTAAGGTTTAAAATTGTGCAAATAATAGTACTTTATATTTAAAATTTATCTTTTTAAGTTGGAAAAATTAAAACATAGAATTAGTAACTAGATAAAATGAATTCTTTGGGTGCAAGAATCAAACTAAAAAGTTTGAGTGGGTGCAACCAATAAAAGTACAACATAGCTCTAGTAGGCATTACAAGTAGACTCGGGGTAGGCAGCTGCTACATAGGATAGAAGCATTCTACTAAGCTAGTTAATGGAGACCTGCTGAGACCAAATTACTCCAATTTAAAACTATAGCAATCTTATAGTCGAATTTAAAATATAAGGATCAAAATAGAAGCATTCTAGTAAGTTAGCTTACAAAGACCTACGACGGGACCAAATTACTCCAATTTAAAACTTTAACAATCTTATAGTCAGATTTAAAAGTATAGGGATCAAAACATATTTAAGCCTTATATTTTTTAGGTGATTACTAAGCTATACTTCTTCTTAGAGGGGTGTAACATTATTATCCACTATTCTCATTGGCAGGTTTTTGATAAAGTTAATTGTCATTGCAAAGATATAAAAAAATAGAGTTATTTAGTATGTGCAAAAATATACAGTTTCTTATAAAATATAATAACAACATAATATAAAAAAACGTGTCAAACATAAAATGAATCAGACACGTATTCCTATATCGTGATGTCATTACATTATATAAGAAATTGTGAGTTTTATTATATATTAAGTGACTCTATTTTTTAAAATATTTACAATGACACTTAATTCTCCTTGAGCCCTTGGGTGTAGCTTAGCAAGCAACTATTTTTTTTATAAAAAATTAATGTTTAGGTTGTTGAGCATGGAACTTGAAGAAGCTCATATTCAACTTTCTTTCTGCTTCAGAGACATCTCACGCGCGGGCAAATGCGAATGTTCATGTGCTTCGTTAATAACTGTTAGTAGTTCCGTTTAAAATTCCAAGTACGCCTAAGCATGAAGCACGTTCTAATAAAAACAAGAAGATTCATACACGTGGCGTGACATTCACCAAACTGAAGAAACCGTCCAGGTGAGCTGGTCGGGCTTGTTAACGAATTTGGAAAGCAAAGAAGCCAACTACGATTTTGAATCTTCTTCACTTTTTGGTGGAAAAGTTTTGCACCTCAAAAATTTGTCTGGTTAGTATTCACACACACATTCCAAAATCCACCATTTTCCTTGTGCAGATTTTTCCTTGCACCCAAACGCTTCCTTTTCTTTTGTACAAGCTTCACTCAAACACTGGGTGCGTCTTTGATTTCAATCGCCACCTAATTCTCCAAGTTTCTTGGATACCCNCACCCTGAGCCCTTGGGTGTAGCTTAGCAATCAACTATTTTTTTTTACAAAAAACTAAAGTTTAGGTTGTTGAGCATGGAACTTGAAGAAGCTCGTATTCAACTTTCTTTCTGCTTCAGAGACATCTCACGCGCGGGCAAATGCGAATGTTCATGTGCTTCGTTAATAATTGTTAGTAGTTCCGTTCAAAATTCCAAGTACGCCTAAGCATGAAGCACGTTCTAATAAAAACAAGATTCAACCACGTGGCGTGACATTCACCAAACTGAAGAAACCGTCCAGGTGAGCTGGTCGGGCTCGTTAACGAATTTGGAAAGCAAAGAAGCCAACTATGATTTTGAATCTTCTTCACTTTTTGGTGGAAAAGTTTTGCACCTCAAAAATTTGTCTGGTTAGTATTCACACACACATTCCAAAATCCACCATTTTCCTTGTGCAGATTTTCCTTGCACCCAAACGCTTCCTTTTCTCTTGTACAAGCTTCGCTCAAACACTGGGTGCGTCTTTGACTGCAATCGCCACCTAATTCTCCAAGTTTCTTGGATACCCACTATTTCTTCCTCGGTTTTAAATAGTGGGTGTCTCTTATTTTCTTGATTCAATCATTCTTTGGTCAAAAATTTCATCTGCGTGTGTTTGCGAAAGGTGAAATTTTGAGCTTGGCTTGTGAAAGAGGATGGTGGGTGCTTTGTCTGTTGTGGGTTCATCAGTGGTAGACTCGCACACTGGGCCATGTTTGTGCGTGGATGCTCTGCCTACGACGAGTATGAATCTTAGGAGTGGTGGTGGAGATGTTGTTTTGTGGAGGAATTCGACGGGGAAGAAGCATTTGGTACGGCGGGGAGCGGTGGAATTGAGCAGCTCCTTCATTGATTCAGGGCGAGAGTGGAGACTCTGTGTCAATAGAAGTTCCAAGAAGCAGCGCAAGTATCGGAAACTGGCTATTGTCAATGAGCTTGGTGGGCAATATGAGGACACTTTTGAGGATGTTAAAACGGTAACAAAATCTAGTAGTGATTGATTGCTAAATTGATAATAGACATTGAGTAAAAATTATGTTAAATTCATTACCCAAACATTGCAGAAAAAAAATGCCATTTCTTGTCTTATATTACTTAATGTCTCTGGGTGTTACAGTTTTCTTGGTTTAATATTCTGGGTCTGTAAATTTTCGTTCTTTATTTTCTAAGATCAGGCAGTTTTAAAGGTGTGGGTGTATCAATAATTCAATTTTTCCTTTAAGGAATCTCTGCTGGTGACAAATTCAAAGAGATTCTAGTTAGTAGTCAGAGCATTTTGACAGTGTATCTTAATGAAAAAGGTTAATTATTAGAGAATGATAAACTGTGATTTGCAACAAGTGGCCATATAAGTTTAAAACCATTGCTGGTTTCATTAAAAGATTAGCCATCTACTCAGATTCTACTATGACTAGTTTCCCTTGTGGCCATCTGTTGTAAGCCAACAGGACATATGTTAAGAAGGAAATGAAGCTAACTCAAAGAGTGGTAGATGCATGATATAGGTTCCAAATATGTAATAAATTTGATGGTTTCCTTGTATGTCTTTTATATCCTCAAAACCCATTTCCTCAAATTTAGTCTTTACACATGTTATGGCATAACATGTATGTTCATATTCTATCAAAATGTTACTGCAGCATTTCTAAAATAGGATGAGATATGCTTCTTCTTAAGTATTCTCAACAATATTAGCATAGTTTATGTAAATCTAAGAGCTTCTTATAGTGGTCAATAAATGCTCATTTTCTTTGTACTATTAGTTTAAAAATGTGGTAACAGATCAATTTGAAATTAGCCACTCTTGCAAGATGCATAATTTTTCTAGTACATAGGAGTTTGAACTTTTAGATGTCTTCTATTACCTGGCACCAGTCCATCATCTATTAACTCTTGCTGTTTGCAATCTAACTGACCTCATATCTTTGAATGCAGCAAATACTCAACTACTTCACATACAAGGCTGTGAGGACTGTTCTTCAGCAGTTGTATGAGATGAACCCACCCCAATATACGTGGTTTTATAAGTAAGTGATATCTTTCTTGTAGCAAGAATGTTTCCATGAAATCATTGCCCTTGTAATTGTTTTTAGGCTTAATTGTAATTTTGGTCCTCCTATTTTAACAACTTGAACTTTTTGGTCCCTCTATATTTATAAAATGTGCAATGTTGGTTCTTTTGTCTTTGAGCCAAAATTTCTTAGGTCTAGTTTAAGGTGTAAAGTTTTCTTATTCATAATCTCCCCGTTCAGATTAAAGAGCTACACCTCCTCAAAAAATTTCAGCTCAATCTAACAGTGAATGAATCTAGATCTCCAGTTAGATGAAAACTGCCAGTTTTGGTATTTTGAGTGAGTTTTATCGTTGGATCGAGTTGAAATTTTGTGGGGAGGTTCACAAGACATGACTCAATCTTAACGGTTGGATTGTGAATCAAAGAACTTTACACCTTAAACAATATCTGAGAAATTTTGGCACAAAGACAGAAAGACCAAAATTGCATATTTTTATGAATATAGAAGAAACTAAATCGTTCATTTTTAAACAATATTGACCAAAAAATTCAAGTTTATAAAATAAGAGGACCAAAATTACAATTAAGCCATATTTTTATTTAAAAATGATATTTGCTACTGAGCTGCACATTTAAGTATGTAATTGTTGACTTTGGCCAATTTTAGTAAATTGTTCAATATGAACTTGTGGAAAATAGAAGATTGCAGACACTCTTACTACAAAGTTCACCTTAGGCATACAACATGAGTTCATTAATTTTTTTTACAGAAAATAATGACTGTCATAATTAGCAAACAATGGTTAACTTATTGAGGTGATCTCAACGATTCAAGCAAGATATGTAATGTATGATATCAAACTTAACCAAGACTGGTGATTCACTATGTATCCCAGAAAAAGACCCTTGATGTTAGTAGAATTTTCTCAATCCGCATCCAAACCAGCTTGGGTTATGTAGTTCTGTGGCAAATAGTAATTTTGGTATGGTTGATGTCAAGCAACATTTTAATCACATGGACACATTTGGCAATTTCTATGACATTTATATGAATATGCCTTGATCTTTACAAATTTCATTGTAAAGGTAATAATAATAATTCTAGCTAAATATTAGTTATGTCTTTCATGTTGCAGTTTTGTTGCAACGAACAAGCCTGGAGATGGTAAACGTTTTATCCGCTCCCTCGGGAAGGTAGTCTTTAGTACCCTAGTTAGTTATTTTGTTTGGTAAGAATTTTCAGTAAAGGGTAATTGTTATGGTTTTTTTCTTTTGATTTTGGGTTCCCCATTCAAGAAACACAATACTCAAATTTTCATTTTCTCTTTAAATATTCCCATGACATAGGAATGTTGGGTCACCGTGGGTGCCGGTTACTGTTCACCACCAACCACCTCTCATTGCTATGGATGCTGCAGGCCGGCCGGTGACCAGCGGTGGATGATGTTGCCACATTCCCGTGAATGTTAAGTGTGTACCAAACATGGGAACACAACACTTCCGAGAATGTGGCATTCGTAGGAATAAATATTCAAAACTTGTACCATTAATTATTCATACAGCCAGCTGGAAGAAATCTAATCCCAAATATATAGAGTCAGCTACATAGGATATGCTCTTAAATTCTTTTAAACTATTCCTCCTCTAACCATGTCATTGTATTTTCTTCTCATACTCGGATCCTTTCTTATCTTCCTACCATTTTCATTATTACTATTTTTCTTCTTACTCTCAAAGATTTCCCTACTTTAGATTTTACAATCTTCCTCACCTGAACATTTTCATCTCATATACATCCTCTACCAATGATTCTCCCTGTTTGATCTTCTAATTTTGATCAATTATTTTTCTCTGACCTTTCTTAACATCATCAGATATTTACTTCAGCATTCTCATCTCCCCTACATTCATATCATCCACTTCTGATCTTGTAACATCGTGAATCAACATCAAGGCTATCTTTTATATGTGAAATTTCATATTTATTTTCTATTTCATCCAACCAGTACCAATTTTCATGGTATACATCCACTTCAATCTTTCTTTGAGCTATCCACACAAAGACATTCACCTCTTTGTTCTGCATGTTTAAACCATTTTGAATGATTCTCCCTCATCTTCTTCTACTGAAGCAAATCCTTTTGTTGGATTATTTTGATCTATGATAGTTCCTAGTGCTATAAAGCCCACATGTTAGCATTCTCATCCCCCTCTATAAAATCTTCTGCTAATGTGATATCTCAACGATGCAATATCTGTGCCATAATGCATAGCAAGGTGAATACAAATCTATAGAAATTCACCTTTCAAGTTTAAAGGTATCCTTCTATCATTTAAAACTCATTGAATAAGTCCTAATAATGTGAGATCATCCTCTGAAATCTTGACATTTCTATAAAACATCAACCAACGATTGCAAAATTACTTGCCAAATATAAACCTCATACACTTGGTCTTAATCCTATTTGAGCTGAGTTTAGTGCTTCTTATATGTTGCTTTGCCAAGAGTTATTATTGGAAGCTAGTTCTACTATTTTCATGTTTGAAGCTACTTTAACAACATGAAATATGATAGCTTTTTACATCCTGAAAATATTTACATTGTAAATGATGTCAAATACTATTTTCCCAATTAATAGGAGCAGCAAGATCTTGCTGAGAGAGTGATGGTGACACGGCTTCACCTTTATAGTAAATGGGTTAAGGTATTAAAATTCAAATTCTTTCTCTCTCCTCTCTCTCTTGCTTGACTTCCAAGAAAGGTGGTTGTACATAAATTTATAGCCTTTTTCCTATCATCATTGTGATGCAGAAATGTAATCATGCTGAGATATATCAAGAAATCTCTGATGAAAACTTGGAGTTGATGAGGGAACGGCTTATGGAGACAGTAATATGGCCATCAGATGACACAAATACAGAGAAGATTGGCTGATAAAATAGGACTTTTCATCTCACCTTGTTTTCCTTTTAATCCTTTACAAGTTCGTAGTCTAGGTATTATTTTGTTTCAAGACCAATCCGTTTTGTTTCCCAAATGTGTCAACGATTTAATTTTCCCTAATGCAAATAGGATTATTAGTTGTATGTTCTGTAAATTGTGTATATATTTCACCTTTTTTTATATACACGATCCGTCAATTAGTTAGTTTGAAATGAATGATTTACAAAGATGGTTCTTCATTTTAGGTATGTAATGTTTGTAACTAATCTGGGGAATTATCTGCTCCAGCTCCTCCATCTTTCATAGGTGAAAATTACTTAATTTGCGACATTCACCTTGGGAGTATTTGATTTGTGAGAAGTAGTGGAGACTGGAAAATAAATAACTCCTCTGCCTCTAAATCCCACTCTAGCTCAAATTAAGTTGTATAATGAGGAGTGTGCCAAAGAATATAAGGCTTTGGTTACTATCAATTCATCTTCAACAGATTAAATCTTTACAAGGATTATGAGACAACAAAGCAAGGTTAGGATAAACTTAAAAGTTTCAGAGTAGTAATAAAACTTAGATTTATTGATTGTCAAATAATCTAGAGCATCTTTGGATTGGACTCAATATCATTATCAATTCAAGCTGTGCAAGGTGAGCTAAAAAGCTGGAATGGATCTAATTTGAGAAATCTAACCCTAGCCCTATAGGAAATATTAATATTAATATTAATGGGCATGCTTGATTATTATCATTTTATTAATTTTTACATTAAATATTACTTTTTAGAATAGGAAATAGTAAAAAAAAAATAAAAAATTAAAAGTCAGGAAAAAATAAAAAATAAAGTTAAAAATAAATAAAAAAAAAAGAGCTAGCCCATTTAATAATCATGCAGCCTTAATGGGCTAAGCTTGAGGTTTTAGCTCAGTTTTATACGGGCCAAGCTCAAATTTTAAATAGATTGAACTCAATTTTGGTACTAATAAAACTCATTGTGATCTTATTGCGTTCTTTAAGCATCTAAATCAATTATAGACTATCGCAATATGTGCATTTTATATACAGGTTTTTTTACAATGCGTACATCTCGTTAACTCATATTGTGGAGAGAATCTCTTACTCTCATCCTAGTATCCTACATGTGTTATGTTTGCACATTGACACCAGAACATTTTATGCATATAGGGAGTGAGAACAGTTTTTCTCTTACATACACCATGAACTAACGATAATTATGTGTGGTTGTTTTGGTATTTACCTAGGCATATAATTCTCATTAATGCCACGTAATTCTTTAACTTCTTATCGATTAAATTTATCTGTGATATGTCTCATAGATGCTATTAGTGCTTGGGTCACACAAGACTTAATTATTTTATTTTATTTTTATTTGCACACAAGACTTAATTTTTTTCTACATGTAGATAAATAGTGATTGTATTTGCAATCGAAGAAATTGAAACTGGAAGAGTTGAGAAAACTAACCTTATAACTTGGAGAATATTTCACTGAACTAGAGCTCTTCCTCATCAAGACTTCATTTGTTTTATGACAAAAGACATCAAAATTTTATTTATATATATATTTTATGTTTATACCACGTTCGAGAGTTAGAGTAATTACGATTTTTCCTTTCTCAACAATGTTCCTGCTAGACCTCGAATCCTTGACCACAACCACTGAAAGAGTTGAGAAAACTAACCTTATAACTTGGAGAATACTTCATTGAACTAGAGCTCTTCCTCAACAAGACTTCATTTGCTTTATGAAACAAGACATCAAAATTTTATATATATATTTTTTTTATGTTTATACTATGTTCGATAATTAAAGTAATTATGATTTCTCCTTTCTCAATAATGCTTCCGCTGAACTTTGAACCCTTCATCACAGCCAATGATACATGCCCAGGATTCAACTCGTTATCAGTTAAATCAAGCGCTTGTTGGTTTATTCTTTTTTGTAATGTTTGATGCACCTCCTACCGATTAACCAAAAAGTAACATACTAATTTACTATTGCTCTAACAATAAATCGAAACATATTCTTCTCTGATATAAAACAATGCTTGAATAAAGGGAACATAACTCCCTATTTTAAATGCGGAAGTCTCTTTCCAAATCAAAATCCCACAGAAAAATAAGTGTATAATAATCTNCACAGCCAATGGTACATGCCCAGGATTCAACTTGTTATCAGTTAAACCAAGCGCTTGTTGGTTTATTCTTTTTTGTAATGTTTGATGCACTTCCTACCGATTAACCAAAAAGTAACATACTAATTTACTATTGCTCTAACAATAAATCGAAATATATTCTTCTCTGATATAAAACAATGCTTGAATAAAGGGAACATAACTCCCTATTTTAAATGCGGAAGTCTCTTTCCAAATCAAAATCCCACAGAAAAATAAGTGTATAATAATCTATCATTTTCTGATTATCAAAATGCACTTCTGCAGAAAGAAAATTAATTAATGCAATTAAAATATTTCTCATCTAATAATTTTTTTCATAAAATAAAGAATCCTACTCTAGTGTGGAACCATAAATTATATAAGCAATTAACTATATAATGTAAGTACTATATCTCTATCTTTAATCTAAGCAATGAAACATATATTGTAATATTCTATTGCGGTGGAAGGTTAACCATTGGTATTTTCAAACCTGCTAGAGAGATTCATCAATCTTATCTTCTATTGATTTGTGTTTAGGATCTTTCTCATGTCCTCAGATACGCAAAGAAGAATGGAGCTTTAGGATGTCTTAAAAGCTACACAGCTCTTGCTTGCAAATTATTCTTTGCAATTTTGGCGAACTAGTGAAAATTATTGTGCTCAATTACTGAATATCCTGAATACTTATCGGCATGTGAGTGGCCAAATAATTAACATGGACAAGTCTTCTCTTTTCTTCAGTTCACGCACTCCCCAAAGATTTAGAGGCCAGATTGCAGAGTTGTTGGGTTTTTTAGTTACAGGTGGGTACCAGTTCACACTGCCGCATAATTAACATGGACAAGTCTTCTCTTTTCTTCAGTTCACACACTCCCCAAAGATTTAGAGGCCAGATTGCAGAGTTGTTGGGTTTTTTAGTTACAGTTAGGTACCAGTTCACACTGCCGCATATCACAGTTTTGTCTAACTTGTCCAATTTGCCAATGAGGAAGAATCACAAATTTTTCGTCTCATTTTGGAAAAACAGTTTGTTTAAGCGATTATATAATAAAATTTTATGTGAAAAAATTTTATATAATAATTTTTTTTTAAATTAAGTTATTTTGTATTTGGATATACAATTAAATAAACACTTCTAAAATAAACAAAAAAAAAAAGTAAAGAAGATTGGCAATTGAATTTTAACAAAATTTTTATTATTATTTAAAGATATTTTTGTCTCAATT
Organism: Cercis canadensis; assembly: GCA_003255065.1. NCBI lineage: Eukaryota > Viridiplantae > Streptophyta > Magnoliopsida > Fabales > Fabaceae > Cercis > Cercis canadensis. The sequence goes on from QAOA01002771.1 coordinate 88,708, forward strand.
TTTTCAAAACAACTAATAGTTAAACTATTATGAGGTTCGACAAAGACTTTTTTTTTAGAAACTCTAAAAAATAACTTTACAAATTAAACTAAAAACAATTTTTTGAAGGATAATAAATTATTTACATAAACTTATCCAAACACAATTTTATTTGCATATAAGAGCTCCAATACTATATTTTCCAAACGAAACCTTAGTGTTGTGTTGGAGAGCCCTTCAAGTTTGGTCCCTTCGACCGATCATTCTCAGGACAAAGACTTCCTCTTGCAACTAGTTTTATGGAGAACTCTTGTTGAAGGTCTTCGCTGGTTGACGAATGGTAAGTTGAAAGTTAGAGTAGCTGCGTGAATTGTGGCAGAATTCGAAGGCATGCAATGAGTTAATTATAATGGCAATGGAGAGTCATGTAATTGTCAATCAAGCCCCTAAACTTCATTGAGTTTTACTCTGCTAATTTGGTAAGAAAATAATGTTTCTACCTTTTCGTTTTGATTGGCAGCATCAATTGTGCTCTTCGGAAGTCCCACTGTCTTTTGTTTCCTTGTAGTAGTCTCTTTGCAGCTAGGAAGCACATGACAGTTCGCGGCTGTGTTCTCATGTCTGACATATCATTGACATAGATACAATTATGACACGTGTACAAACGTGTCTAAATAAAAAAATAAATTTTTTCAGCTTGGACACACGACTAATACGGCTCAAACATAGCTTGAATTGGGTTGGACACGGCTTGCCTTTTTTTTTTTTAGAAAAAAAGTTTGTTTTTTGTTAAAAAAAATATAACTTCATATTATAGGATGGTTGAGATTGTTAATCTTTGGCTCATTTCTAGAAGAAGCCCACAATATAAGCAAGGAAATACTAAGATGTGGGATGTTGCAGGTGATCAATGGCGATCATTTGATGATTATGGGATGCTTGAGGTTGCTAACTTCTCACTTGATGAACCAAAAATGGAGGCCATGATTTTTATTAATGATAGATATAAAAATTATCATAAAGAGGCTATTGAGGCCAATCAACAAAATTAGTAAACTTTAATCTTTTTGCTCGTATGCAATAAATATGTTAAGAAAAGGATAAATTAGAATAAAAATGTAATATCACTTGACTATTTTTTGTTGTGAAAGAATGTATTAGAATGACTCATATAATTGTATTTATTTTGAAAAGAATATCAATATTTCATACAAATGAGATTTATGTCCCATTTTTTGGTGAGAATATGATTAAATGTTTAATCTTTTGATAAAATATAAATTTACTTAAAATTTTATTTGTATCGTGTCTTGCATTTTTTTAGAATTTCCCGTATCCTTTGTCCGTACTTCAAAGCTTTGCAGTAAGTGCAAGCAGACTACTTTTTTATACTAAATTCATCAATGAATTCCAATCTTATGGTAAACCATGAAATATATAATGCAAGCATAAATTATATACGGAATGAAATATATAATGTAAAAACTACATCTTTTATAATATCATTAGCCCTTAGGTTGAAATCATAGATTTGTAAGTAATCAGGATAGAAATCCTCACGCATCCCAGCCCTTTTAAAAGTTTTCCATGAGATAAATTATCATGATAATCCTGTACCAAACATTTAAAGACAAGAAGAATATCTTGGTTAAAATTAATAACAGTAAGATGTTAAAAGAAAAATCTGTACTAATATTTATGCGGTGGTTCAGCTACAGATATATAACGCTTCTGAACTTTGCCTACAATGCTCCTTTGCTGGGGATGGAAGAAAATAAGCAACATTACAGTAATATCATATATGCTTCAATGGGCAAAGTTGTGGCTCAGGTATTCCTTTTCCCCTCGATACTTACCCTCCTGTTTTACAAATATGCTTAATCAGAAACCTTTAATCACTCTTTCGGGACCCGATTCAAACCATTCTTTTGCATAAGTTGAATCGAATCAGAGACTCAGCATATACTGACAGCACAGGGCGACCACTTTCTCTGAAGCCTTGTCTCAGCCATTCTAGACTGGCAAACCAAAATGCATTATGATTCATTTAAAAAGCATCTTTTGGGGATACTTATGAGTAATAGGATGGGAAATTCCAGAACCTCGACGACGTGGCTGTAGAAAACTAAAATCTATGACCTTTCCAACCAGAGATCAAGTAACTTATGAACCACAAAAGAAGCTTACAAGGCTTGCATGAATGTTGTGAAACAACCAGCATCACTGTCCCTTGGCATGTTGCTTACATAGACAACTCAACTATATTTCAATATGCAAGAATGGAATTGAAACGAAGTTCTAAATATGACATTGCAACTCATATGGTACAACACTAAAGCCTGTATAACTACTTTGATTATCTGACTCTCACAAAAATACAGAATTTATGTATCACGGTTAAGAGATCTTGAGGATAACCTGGTCAGGAGGGCGTACAAAATTGAAAAGCTTTGGCACTGCTCTGACTGGTTAAAAAAATGAACGCAATATGTTACACCTGCAATAATTGAGATAAAAAGAATAAACTATTAATCTCAAACAGATGCAAAAAACAGAACCAACAGCTCATCTTTTGAACTTTCTTGGCTATCATTGAAACATTGAACTAAAACTGACTTTACATCAAATTTTCCTCATATTTTCCATATAGAAACATTAAGCAGCTATTGAAAAGCAAGTAACTACGAATAATTTCAGTTTCGAAATAAATATAAGAGATTTTTGACCTCATAAAAGTATAATAGCCAAAAGGAACTTCTATGACAGCTAGGTAGTCAATGAAGAACATTTGTTGAAACATACCATTTTGGACGCTGATACTGAAGGCTGAATACCTTACATACAAGGTGTAAATACATGAGAAAAAAATTATATCAATATTTTTTTTCTTTGCAAGCTGTCCAAGGGATTCCAGTGGAGGGAGTTGATTATGACATTGTATCACCAAAAGTTAAAACCTGGCCAAGTGCGAGTCTTGCACGAAGCTGCATCAACAGAAGAAAATTTACAAAACCATTGGAAAACAAAAATAGGACTAAACCAGTAAGCAATGAAGATTAAAGGACCTTTACATCCATGCAAGAATCAGTGACCATGCTCTTTATTTGAGAAACTATGCCAAAATTACGGAGTTTTACAATCCGATCAAATGCTCCCGGACTTGTTGGAAAACTAAGATTTACTATGACCCAAGCAGCAGCTGTGCGTAAGTGATTGTCATTACTCTGCAAAAACTTCATGATGAGAGAGTGAGTACCATTCTCTGCTTGCGGAAAGAGTCGCTGCATAACTGCTTCCTTATGAAACTCATTTCCGCTTGCAATATTGCAGAATACATACATCCCCTGCATGGAAATTGAAGCCAAAGGTGTAACTATTTGCCAGAAGAACAAAAATACAAACATAGTCACTATTTTTCTCACATTATGTTGATCGTATTAATTGTTCTTTCTCCCCTGCCTGAATAAAAGCTCTCTTCACCTTTTATCTTTCCCTTTAGATTCCTATAGTCTTCACGAGGCAGTAACATGTAAGGATGGACCAGAACAATGTATAGAAATTATTTTTTAACATAATTACTAGCATAGTTTTATGATTTTTTTTTTTTTAATTTTTACTTCTTTTTTTTGATAAAAGAAGAATTGCATTAAGAAAGGAAGAGTACAAGAATTTAACAGGATAAGCAACCATCCTCTAGGAGAAAATGAAAAAACACATAAGAAAAAACAACAGCAACAAGAGAGAAAATATCAATGTAAAAGGGCTCTCCAGTCTCATGCCATGTCTGTCAAAGGAACTCTCTTAAAAAGACCGTGGGCGCGCACCAAAGAGAAGCCAAGAAAACAATCTTGCCCCACAACAGCTTTAAATCCAATACTGTTCCCTTAAAATACGAGCATTTCTTTCCAACCAAATACCCCAGAGAACAGCATAAATAGCACAATGCCATAAGGTTTTACCCTCCTTACTCTACCCGAACATTCAAATAGCTTGTTTTGTCACATGAAAGGCTTAGTAAGCACACTGTACAAATTTTAACGAGTGACAGGTTCTCCAAAATAAAGTTGTGAGCTCTCTCATCACTGTACAAGAATTTAAATATGTTACACTGGACCTAAATATGCACAAAATTCAACTTTGAATTCTGATATGCAATTTGCCAAGATAATTGTGAGAAATCAGCTGTCACTACAAAATTCTCCATGTAGATCCAAAAGTAAACATATACATAGGCAATCGCATAAAAGAAGACATCAATAAACAGCATTACGTTCCTCAAATCATCAAAAGTAAATAGCTTCTTAATCTATATATGCACAAGGAGTTGATGAAATCCATACCATACAAGCAAGAAATATTCAAGGAAATTAGATCTCTTGTTAGTACTTGAATGTTTCATACAACTTTTGTTTTTTATAGGAAAAGAAATGGATAAAAGAAGAAATTTTATTGAGGAAGGGAGAGTATAAATAAGAAAGGACAATAAATAATCCCCCAGGAAAAAAAAAAAAGAGTAAGAAAAGCAACAGAAAAAAACAAATAAAAACATCACTATAGAAGAGCTCTCCAATCCTTGTTTTATGTCCATCAAATAAACATCCTTACACAGACCATGCACAAAGCACCAAATGGAGGCCATAAAAACAACCCTGTCGCAGCATAATAGATCTAAAGTCAACAAGACATCCTTAAATTACAAGCATTCCTTTCCAACCAAATAGACCAGAGAACTGCATAAACTACACATTATCATAAAATTTTACCCTCCTTAGTCATTAGTCCTTCAAAAGCCTCTCAAAACAAACAACAATAAGTGCTCCAAATTCAAAGGACAGCCAACCCTCCCTGATAAAAACAAATTATTTGAAGTAGATGTGGCTGCTGGACAGTGAGCAAATTAATGAGCAGCTGTTCCAGAACTAGCATGATCATAAGATCTTATCCAGCCTATGGACTTGCAACATATGATTAGTATCAATCTTATTAAATACCACTTTCCAAATGAATGACCTCACTGTAGAGCTTTGGATTTCCAAATTTGCAATGTCAAGGAGGAAATTCACCCTATCCACAGATTGGATGAGGAACAGGAATACATTCCAGATGGATCAAGGTCCAAACCCTCTGATCCAAATTGGGAGAGAAACGAAAAAGAATCAAGCAAAAGAAAAAGAGATTCCAATTCAGAACCCTCTCTATCGTCCAGGTTCCTGAAATAGTGAAAATTTCAAGAATCAATAGAATCCTGAATACTATGGAAATCTTGGATAAGGAAACTATGAAGAGAAGACAGATGATAGGGACAAGGAAATGCCTCTACAAAGAGAAATTGCCCTACCCAAAGATCCTCTCAAAATTTTATGCAAAAGCCATTTCCTACCTTTAAAGAAACAAGTGGCTTCAAAGCACCACATTCATGAGAAATAAATTTCCAGGGACTAGAATGTATAGTAGTGACTGCTAGGTTGGCATCCCTCCCAATCTGGTCCAAACCATACTTGCTCTAAGTAACCACATGCCAGAGAATTTGTGTCCAAGGGAAGACAAATCAGCCATTTACCAGCAAGAACAATGTTTTGTCTCAAATGTTTTTTTATACAATTTGAGATCATAGATATAAATTGTGTTTTATATTAGAGAGCGTCTGCTGGATCAAATAAAACTTGTCAAGTTTTACATTCACATTCATCCTTAAAAAGAATAAATCATGCCAAAGTATATTATTTTCAAAAGGCAATGGGCTTATGTAAAAAAATTTCTTTGACACCATAAACATGTTATTTAGCTTTAAAATAAAGCATGAATCAAGTTTAAGATTTTATTTATTTCTAAAGGAACATCTACAATATCATACTCAAGCCTTATTTGTCTCTCCACAGTGAATTTAGAGCTCCTTAATTCATTAATTGGAAGTTGAATGTGCACATTCCTCATCCAGTGAGCATTTAATATAACATTACCTATGATTGGATGAAGCAATTGTATGAACTCCAGACACAAATCATATATATTTGACTTGAGTAGAAATTTTAATAAAAATGATTGAAGAAGTAGTACAAATAAAGTGGAGGATAAGATATCCTAACATGATCATATATTATTATCTAAGACTTAAGATTGATACCAATGCCCATTGCAATAACTTGTTTCCACCAACAACTCCATCAAAAGTAGTTTCTAGAACTTAACTGTTTGGACCAGCCACCTCCCGCCCGAAAAGAATAAATAGACAAACAAACCCAGAGAGAGAGAAGAAAGGAAAGAATAATTAATGGCACAAGCAGAGTGATACTGTACTGAAAATAGCAATATCCAAATAAATTAATGGCAAGATGAAGCAACTAATAATCCACTTCAATACCACTAGTATTACAAAGAATATGATAGCTAAGAAAAACCCATTACAATGTTAATTGAATTTGGTCCAAGGTTTTCAAATGCAAAAGGCACTCTTAAGGTGCTGAGGTCTAGCATCTTGAGGCCATATGTGCTAGAAAAGAATTTGCCCAAATGAAGGCATCAAAACTGAGGGGGAACAAAAAGAAATTTGATACATAGGAAAAAATAACTCTTTTAATTACTGTAACAAAATTATAGCTGAATTTAATCATCATATTCGTATTTTACTGTGAATGTTGAAGAAAAAATGCAATGAAAGGTCATAAAGATTCAAGTTTGCATTCAAAGAAGATTAGGCAGCCCCAAAGTTTATATGGAAAACAAAGAAGGAAAAACAGCCCTAAAGCTCAATATTGGAAATATCACTTCCATCCATTCAGGAGAAGAGAGAGACAATTCCCACTTTTTCTCTTCAAATTTTGACTTTATCCCTTTTTAATTTGAAATTTGTGGGAGCTTTGCAGTTTTTTCACTTTCAATTCTGCTGGCAGCTAAATGTTAAAAAGAAAAGGCGTTTTCCTAGGTGCTTTAGGCCAGTGCCTCACTGAAGTTTCCTTACATGGAGCATCAAGAGATGAAAAGCATCTGTAGCTCCTTGCCATAACACCTATTGACCACACTGAAGTAATCAAACCCTTAGAAAGTCTTCTAAGATTTGACACCAAAAGATGGTAGTTTCCCAGATACACCACACCAACCAAACAAAATGTTGATAATCAGTTAAAAGGCGCATATAGTGCAAGTTATTGCAACATATCCTACAAGCCATCTTGCAAGCTATTCAAAATTAGGAACAACAAGCACAATGATACTAGTGAAACATGGAAATCTACCTTATCAATCTATGTAAAAAAAAATTAGCTTCAAAAGTTATTTCCAACCTGTATCCCAATTTCAGTTTTGGAAGCTTTTCGCAATTGCCTTCCTACAGCATCTACTATGATACCATCTTCAGCAAAAGCAAATTCAATAGAGTCTATACATCCATCAACAAAATTGCGAACAAGGGCAAGAGCTTGTTCTTGGACAGAAGGCTCAGGATCTGCAGAGTGTACACAATCAAGAACACTTCTTTTTGATAGAAAAATCTGAACTATCAACAAAGATATGATCATTACCACAGATAAGGCTAGCTACTGATGGTGCTGTTAACTCCGAAAAAATGCCTTGCTTACACATCTTGTCTGCAAGGAATACCATGTTCCTCAAGGCCCATACAGCATTTAACCTTAAAGTTGAATCCATGGACTTTGTCAATTGGACAAGCTCTTTAACACCTCCACATTGTATGAATGTTGACTTACGTGGTGTAAAGTCAACCACAATGTTGCTGATAGCACCCAGAGCTGCAACCTGCAAGACAGCACACAAAAAGGTACACCCTACTAAATTTTAACGAGATTAATGAGGACAAAACATCATTTTGGATCTACATTGATGGTGAATTTCCAACATGATTCATAATAGGATAACATGTGTGGCCTTTGACATAACCTAATCTAATGCAACATATAATAATTTTAGTGATCAACATCTTTTACGTATTTGGCAACATATAGAAGTTCAAAATTTAATTATAAAAATTACAAAGAGTCAGTGACAAGCCTTCTCTTGAATGTTGAATTCTTAGTATCATATTGCCCAAAATTTTAATATAATTGAGCACTTCTATTCAGGTCTACCTACTTGGCATCAACAATTCTATAATACATTTTCACTTCTATACTTTCATTGCAAGGTTTTCAACCTTTAGTGCGAAACCTTTCAAGATTTTCATGATAGCATAGTTGAAAAGAACTCTCAAAAGGAGCATGTATTGCAGACAAGCCTCAAATATTGGATAAATGATGACAACTTCAACAATACAACATCAGAATTTTCCAAAACATGTACATTTATGCTGGTGGTACAAACACAGAATTGAATAGTCACAAATAGTAGAGAAATAACAGGTGTCCTTGTTGAGTTTTTATTGAATCACATGTTATGAGGAAAGGCTATCTGTTTTGTCATCCTAATCATCAGGGAAATGGTAAAGACAAGTTGATCAAACACCCATTGAATTTAAAACATCTATTCTCAGCAATACTCAGCACCATTCACATTAGTAACAGGACCTGGTGAAAGAAAACCATCTAAACTATCATGAAAACAGCATATATAACATATATAATATGCCAGGTATATATTAAATCAATTTTTGACCTTATACCTGTAAAGCTCTAACATTTAGATTCCTATCCTTCAGTAAGATTAGCAATTGCTTTCCACACCGCTTGATGCATGAAACCTAACAATTACTACTTTTAACTTAAGTACTAGTACAAGGAAGATCATGAAAACAACAAGTACATACCTGGACAGAAGTAGAGAGATCAGATAGAAGCTGAACCAAAGGAATGACAATCCTTTCATTCATAAAACGGCCTGCACTCAAATTCTGAATGACATTTTATGAGAACTAAGCTATACATAAAGAGAAATTCAAGTGCCATATGTTGTTTCATGTTGCAGACCTTGATTGAGTGAGACACACTTCTTAAGCAAATGCAAGCTGCGGTACGTACGTTGGCATTATCGTGAGTTAGGGCATCAACTACCAAACACAAGACCTGTGTTCAAGAAAGTGTTAGAAATTAAAAAGGAACTTAGTATCTGAATACAAGATTTGCTGTACTCAACTGATCAAGAAGAACATTGTAGCATTCGATTCAAACATGTCCATATTTGGGATGCCATGCAATAGTAGCACCAATAGAGCAATAAATACTTAAATTCATTACCACCAATGGATGATTAAATTCAGTACAATCGACCATGGCATTATCTCAACAATCCAGTTAAAAGGGTGTAAAATTCCAATCTATGCGACCATTAGCTGTAAGATAATTAGCTTAGTGATATGTAAACTGACATCCCATATGAGAAGTTGTTTCTGCCGATACATTTTTATAGCAAAAACTATCAAGAAAGGCTTCACTTACATGAAAAATCCCATATACATAATTTGAGCAAATGTTGCTAGTAAAGAAAAAGTATATGAACCTATTGAAAACACTTAAAACTTTTGACCCATAAAATATTATATAAAATGCACCCCAAGAATGGATCTAAGAAACCCCTGAACTCAGTGAGTCACAGTCGTACTATAGTTTTTCTGGAAAATAAATGCAAATACACTTAGACATGTGTGAGGATGCACACAAAAATTATTATAATAGACATATGCTTCTCAGCAGTGCAACAATCTAGTACAATCACATGTCTGAAATTGGAAAAGTGCCACTGGAAAAGAAAGAGTAAAAAAACAATAATAATGATGTTCTGCAAAATTTAATTCGAAGTCTGATAGTTCCAGAGTTCCAAATTTATATCTTGCCCCATTATCCATTCCTTATCTCCAATCATGCACCTCCTGTTGTATCCTCCAATAGGGTTCTGTGCACCCTCTCATAGGGTGCTATAAAAACAATACGAAATCAAGAAACCAAACCCTAAAATGGTGACTTACTATAAAATGACTAACTGAAGTTTTTCTTTATAATTTTCATCTTAAAATTATTTTTGCACCCATGAAAGTAATAATGTATGTGAAAATAAAAATTAATGGCTACTAGCAGCAAATATCTGAGATGTAGTAATAGATAGACAAATAGTCTCCATGAAACAACAGACCTGCAAAGATAGAAACCTAGACCTGCAGCCCTCCAATTTTGAGCAAAGATCAGCCAAGGCCAGCAATATCCCTTCAAGACGTTTGGGATTTAAAGGACCATTTTGCAAGTGATTGTAGAACTTATCAATAGCATTTGCCTCAAATGCTAGCTTCTGTAAATCTTCCTTCTCCGCAATTAAACTAGAGAGAGCAAAAGAAGCTTCATCTCCTACTTGACCAGGATCATCAAGGAGCTCGAGCAAAATATATACCAATTTGGTTTTAATTCCTATGTCATGCAGATAGCAAGAAGAAGAATTTTTGACACAAATCAAACACATGCAGGCCAGTAATCTTGTCCGAGAATATCTATCTTTAGTTAATTCCATTACAGAACTTAAAGCTCTTCCACTTTGAAGGTCGACAAATTTAGAGACAGCTTCTGGATTATTCTTAAGAATTGCAGCTAAGGACTCTAAACTAGCATCTCGCTGACTTAGAGAACTATCAAGGAGGCTAATAAGTTTCTCCAAAGCACCAGCATGGCATAATATGTTTTGCTCTGAACTTGTCTCACAAGAATGAATAACAATACTTGCACCTAGTCCAGTAAGATTTTCATTCTCACTTTTCAATAAGGAAAGCAGAAATTCCATGTTTTCCTCTTGAAAAAAATCATACTTTGGAGCTAGTTTTGACTGATAAATCATCCTTAGAGAACGTGCAGCAGCATCTACAACCTGAAATAAAAAGGAGAAAGGCCCATTAGATGGCATTCAAAATAAAAGCGTCACTGGAAAAGAATTTTTTTTTTTTTAAAAAAAAAAAGAGGGGTGGAGAGTACATCATAATAGTATATTAGAGATAAATGTAGATATATATTCTTCTACCTATTCTACCTAGTATACACCATACTGGAAGAAAAATCTAAAAGAAGAAGCCTTGAAAATGATTCAAAATTCAGATGTTGCAGAAAAACAATGATTTACCCATTTCCTATCTCCTTTGTCCATTCACTCTAGCATCAAAATATAATAAATAAAAGTTGAAGATAGATGGAACTGAAAATTATAATAGTGATATGAGGACATTATAAGAAGTCAATTATGCTAAGAGACTTAACATATATATATTCTTGTTGCCCTTACAAACTGAACATATTTGGCTTCTGATATTTCATGAAGAGCTTCTGTCCATAAAGCAGCCTCTCTTTTCGTAATTAGAAGCAACACTACCTTAAAATTAAGGGCTAGTTTAGCAGGGCAGAAAATGAATGGAGTTAATCTGAGAAGTGACAATGGACAATCAAAGTGTATTTGCTTGTAGGCGAAAGGATGCAAGTGGAGCAGCAAAACTATACCTAATGGAATTGTTCTTCAAAAAATGATATAAAAAAAGGTGAAATTCACCTCTTAAGTTACAGATATTTATCTCTCCACCTCATATGCCAAGTAGTCTTCATAGATTCCTTGTCAGTTTCAGCTAATGGGGGCGTTCATAGCCTCTTTGGTTTAGATTTTATTTCATGTCTTGATGTTTTTGGAGGAGAGTCTTTTTTCCACCATCTCTATATCTCTTTTTCTCTCTTAATTAATGTTTCCTTTATCCGAAAATAAAATAAACTAAAAATAAAACAATGTGAAATTCAGAATGAGAATGTATTGTCAGGAACCCAAGCTCCCAATAGCTCCAAACTAAATGCATGCATGATTTACTAGTTGAGACATCTATTTCACTAAGAAGTGTTACACATAAGGATAAAACATTAATTAATAGATGAAGAACAATTTTACTCATCTTTGTTCTCACTTTGACCTAGCAGCCCTTCCTATTTGATCTTTCTTCCTACAAAGCAGTGAAAATTGGAATCACTACACCCCTCCAACTTTTGCTCTCTCCACATTTACATTCAGTCAATTTTCACTCCACCCTACCACCGTTTTCTAACTTTCCGTATTGTCATTTCAAATGTAAATATTTTTCATTGTTGTACAATTAACAAGCAGTACCAATAAGCTTTCCTGCACAAAACGGAGGTAATACATATGAAAAAAGCCCTCATTTAACAAACACAATTTAACTACCATGTGAAAGACTTGAATCCTGCTTATGCAAGTTCAAAATACGATTCGATTAGAAGGAATTTTCCCATACAGTAATGAATCTTATTTAAACAAAAATGAAATTCTTATAGTTATAGCAGTGAAGAAGAACAAGAAGGCAGAAATTACTCAACTAAAACCAGAAGTGTACCTCTGGTTAGTTAAGATCACTACTTAAATATTTTGAAATAAAACACATAATTTCATTTCCCGTGTCCAGTCAATTATCAAAAACAACATAATTCACACAAATTGAGGATCAAATAATCCACATTCCATCAACAAAAAATTTGAATGAATAGGATAACAGTTAGCGCTGATCACAATCAAGAGATCATCCTACTAGTTCATAGCATTGCAATTTTATCTTTAGCACCAATTGCAGCAAACCAAACAGAAAATTTTACACAAGAAACCGTTCCAATTGATCGGAATTACCTTCTCATCGGAAGTAGAGAGGAGCCTGAACAAATGAGGGAAAGCACCGGCATCGAGAACAGCACGGACGCCAGCTTCGACGCCACAGGCAAAGCTGCCTAGTGCCGCAGCGGATTGGACAATGAGGTTGGAACCACAATCGGAATTGGCGTCAGCCTCGGCGAGGACAGCAGCGACGGCGGGGACTGCACCGAGCTTGATGTAGGAGAGTTTCTTAGTTCGATTGCCAATAATCTGGTTCTTGACCTCCCTGATGGCTTTGAGCTTGATTTCGCAATCAGTGGAGGCGAGGCGATCGAGAATGAGATCGGAGCACAGGCGGTTGACGGAGGAGGAAGAGGTGGTGGGCATGGTGGTCGTCGCCGCCGGTGGAGGAAGCTCATGCAAGCCGGAGAAGAAGAAGAATCAGCAAACTCCACATTCGATAACCACGATCCCAGAGAGAACGAAGAGAGAGATACTCCTTTTTTATTTTTATTTTTTTACTTTTCCTTAGTCTGAAGTTTTTCTGGTGGTAATGTTGGCATTTTTTGCTTTTGACTGATTTGGAAAACTGCAGAAAAGTCTCGTACTTTTCAGTTTTTTAAATAAAGAAAATTATAATTTAGTTTTAAAAGTTAAAGGAAAAGATTATTTAGTTAAATATAGATAATTTTTAATCTAGTTTTTTTATTTATTTTGGCCACATGAAATTTATAAGTTCTAAAAATAATTTTAATATTATTCGATCATAAGCTCTTTGGTTTAATTTAATTTTTCTCGTACCAAATAAAATATTTAAAATATCTATTAGTACTATATAATTATTTTATTAATATTTGTAGTTATCATTTAGTACTACATGTTTATATATATGGTTTACTAAAAAAATTTATTCACATATATGATTATCATATTAAAAAATAAATAAAATAATTAAATAATATTAAATACTTTTTGTTAGATATTTCATACTATATAAGTGAAACCAAATTAAAATTTTTTTATGTTTAAAATCAAATAATATTTTCCTTTAATTTTTTAGAACTAAATAATATTTATTTTGGTAATATGCTTTTTTTGGAAAAAAAATCTAAGTGCTAAGAGTTAACAAGAAAAAATATCATTTAGTTATGGTTGAGGATCAAGTACATCAATAATACAATTTTCCATCTTAATTGCATAGTTACCAATATTTCCTCTGATACAAAAGTTTTAAAGTTTTTATCATTTATTTTTTTGAACAATAAAGAGAGAGAAAAAATTTAGCATTGTTGAGTGTTGCAATTGAAGAGATTGTTGAGTGTCGCAATTGAAGAGTTTGCGACATCCATCAAAGTGAACCAAGTTTAAGTTGTGACACTCCACATAGGCACTAAGGACAGATTGCAGCACCCCACGTAACATTGAAAAGCCCAATATGCGGCACTTGATTATAAAGGAAGTTGCGACATTTGGCCATTTCCGTAAGGCCAAATTTCAACACATCAAGAGCTTCGAGACCAAAAAAGAAAAAAACCCAAAATACAACACCCTTCTTTGACTCGCAACTTCAGGTTTGTTGTAATCTATGCTGTTATAAAAGGAATTTTCTTAGATTGGGTTTGTTGAATACTTTCTAGTTTCCCATAAAGTTAATGTCAGTTTTTTATGACGATATAATAATTAAAGGTAAAATTGTTTTGAAACAAAATAGTATTAAAATAAAATAAACAAACATTTATATCATTGCTATCCTTTTCAAGCAGTTTTTCATTAGAAGCTTCAGAAAATTGTATTTGTTATAGAGTACATCTTTCTTATTTGTCTACATCTGCATATTGAATATAAAAGTTGACATGCTGTTCTTTTTTGGTGTATGTAGAGGGTTAATGGGTAAAAAGAGAAACAAATAATTGAGGACCAAGAATAGAAGCAAATTACTCAAAAGCCGTGTGAACCTTAAAATAAATTGTTGGAACTTCTAATGTGTTTTCTTTCTTTATACATTACATACAAAAATGAAGAAGGGCATGGTTTTTTTCTTGTTCAGTTCCGCAACTTCGACACCTTTTGTAGTGCCGCAATTTTGCTATTATAACTTGTTTAGTGCCACAATTTCAACATTTGCTCTTGGTGTTTAGTGCCGCAACTTGAAGCTCTTGTTGTGTCAAAATTTGGCCTTGCAGAACTAGCCAAATGTCGCAACTTCCTTTATGATCAAGTGCCACATATTGGGCTTTTAAGTGCTATGTGAGTGCCGCTAGTTTCTCTTAGTGCCTATGTGCAGTACCACAACTTGAACTTGGTTCGCTTTGTTGTTTGTGACACTCAACAACGCTAATTTTTTTTTCTTTTTTTGTAATCATTCTGATAGATAAGGGATAGGGAGCCTCACTTTGAGGGGAGGTACCTACTGAACAAAATAAAAGAAGGAAATCCTTGATAATTCTCTATGTCTCCATTCTAGCAAACAGACCCATAATATAGGTGGATTATTACAACAGAATTAGTTCAGCAATTAACAAAATACAACTCAGCACTAACTAACCACCCAAGGTTCTAGCTTCCACGACTAACAAACTATCCAGGAAAATACCAGCTTTGCCACTTGCCCTTCGTTCCTAAGGCACCTTATAATCCTGCATCCATTTTTGTTTCAATCTGTTGCGTTTTGCTCTATTTTGTGGCACCTGTCTCATGTTTGGCTAAATAGCACCACCATCTTCAAATGTTGGCTCTTCTTCATTCATATCATCCTTCTGCCCTTCCACAAAGACCTTGCCCTCAAGGTTCATTTCAGGATAAGTTGCCAAGACCTCTGATAGTGCTTCCCATGTCGAATCTTCTGGACAGTGTCCATCCCATTGAATAAGAGCCTTGGTTTGATAAGCATCTTCCTATTCACTACAGTCTAGTATAGCTAGAGGATGAACTCGAGGCTAGTTGTCAATGGCTTCTGCAGGTAAAGCCAAAGTTGGTGGTGGATTATTTCCATAAAAAGGTTTAAGCAAGGAAGCATGAAAAATAGGGTGTATTTTGGACCCTGGTGGCAACTTTAGTTCATAAGCAACTTCACCCAAACACCGCAGAATTAGAAAATTAAGGACCATAGTAACGTTTGGCTAGCTTTTGAATCCTTGCACCAAACACTGTTGTTTGCTTGTAAGGCCTCAGTTTAACCATTACTAAATCTCCTTGTTTAAAAAGAACAGGTTGCCTCTTGGCATTAGCGAATTTCTTCATAGCTTGTTGATACTTGTCTTTTAGGACTATAAAAACCATGCTTTAATATTGAATTCTTACCTGCATTGTGAGCAAATCCTCTCTAAACATGGTGTTTAATCCATAAATTGGTGTTGACAGGTACTAAGATGTGTAATCAGGAAATAAGAAGAATTTGGAAGCAATCCATGGAGCAAATGGCAAGGAAACCAGCCTCACACCAAGTTTTTATGTGGACACGGGTAGGAACACGGCTGTGTTTACCCCGTGTCCAGCATCCAGCATTAGTTGCTCAGGTCTGAGTATGAACACGGCTTCAGACAAGAACAGACACAGCTGTGTTCAAGGCCGTGTTGATCAAGCAAAATGTCCAAGAGAACATAGACCAAGTCTGAAGGGCAAACACTGTCAAGGAAAGAATAGACACGGTCGTGTGATCGGCCGTGTTGAACAGGCAGAGAATGCATATAAGGGACACGCCCAGGGCAAGGAGAAACACGGGCTAGGACCAGAGAAGAACACGACCGTGTTTGGTCCCGTGTTCAATGACCGGGAAAGCACCATAAGTGACACGGTTAGGTCCAGAAATAGAACACGGCCGTGTTAGAGCCGTGTTCGAGCTATTTCTGACTAGAAGACCTAATTCTGCACAAGTATAAAAGGAAATATGATGCATGAGATTAAGGAGGCCGTACTTGGAAAGAAAATGAGGATTGGAGCTAGAGCACAGAGGAGTAATTGCGACTCGATCGACATCTAGTTTCTTTTCTTCTACCTTTCTTATGTTGAATTTTATCTGCTTAATGTTATTAGATTCAGTCATGAGTAGCTAAACTCTTAGTGTTAGGGGTTTGATGTAATTCAATTGTAATGAAGTTTCAAGACTGAATGAACTTGTTTTAGTACAACTCTTCTTGTTGAATGGAATTTACTGTTATTAATGCATTTAAATGATTGACCTACATTTGAATAGTTAAAAGATTCGTTTCGATACTAGGAATAGTAAAATTCGAATGTGCTCTGTGAATTATGTCCTAAATTGAGTTAATCTAGGAATAGATAACTTCATTTAGGTGGTCTTAGATTAATTTCCTAGAACTTAATCACTTAGACTAATTAATTGTGTCAAGGAATTGGACAAGCAATTGGTATAGGGAGGATTGTTTCACCGAGGAATTGGGTTCAATCATATTAAGGAAATAAACCGACAACAAAGGAATTGTAACTGGAATAAGTAGTTCAGTACTGATCTTGAGGTTACTTTGTCTATGAAGTAACCAAATTTGTAACTGAATGAAATTAACCTCTAACCTTTCTCATTCTTATTATCAATCTCACATTTAAATTGCTTTTTAAAGATTGTTTATGTAATTGTTCGAGTTTTGTTACTTAGTTTTGTTACTTAGTTAATTGCAGCTGCTCATTCTTAGGCTGCCTTCAATCCAAAGTGTTATCTTTTCCAAATAGAATCTTTATTGGTGAAATTGGTACTTGCTAGCCTTAATCTTCGTGGAAACGATACTCTACTCATCATTATATTACTTGTGTGACCCGGTATACTTGCCGGAAAAAGTCACATCACTTGTTGTGCCTTTAACAACTTAGCACGTAACTTGGTGAGAATGGCCTCCCATGAATTTAATTCTATATCCACCGCTTCAATGTTATTGCTGCCAGCACAGTATTAGGGAATAGAGGGAGGCAATTTACCATAAACCACTTAGAATGGAGACATGCTTGATGATGTATGGGTTGAGGAATTATAGCTCCATTCAGCCCAATGTAAGTACTGTCCCCACAATCTAGGTTGATCATGAATGAAGGCTCCTAAGTACTATTGTAAGGTTCGGTTGACAACTTTAGTTTGTCCATCACTTTGGGGGTGATAAGCAGTGGACATCCCTAGTTTTCTTCTACTTAACCGAAACAGCTCCTGCCAAAAACGACTCATAAATATAAGGTCCCTATCAGAAATAATGCTCTTAGGCATTCCATGCAATTTATAGACCATCTGGGCAAACAGTGCTACCACTTTTCCAGCTGTATAAGGAGTCTGCAACATTCCAAAGTGAACTATTTTAGAGAGTCGATTGACAATTACCAGAATCACTGTATGGCCTCAGTTTAACCATTACTAAATCTCTTTGTTTAAAAAGAGTAGGTTGCCTCTTGGCATCAGCGAATTTCTTCATAGCTTACAGTGCCTTTAATAACTTAGCACGTAACTTGGTGAGAATGGCCTCCCGTGAATTTAATTCTCTATCCACCGCTTCAATGTTATTGCTACCAGCACAGTATTGGGGAATAAAGGGAGGTAATTTACCATAAACCACTTGGAATAGAGACATGCCTGATGATGTATGGGTTGAGGAATTATAGCTCCATTCAGCCCAATGTAAGTACTGTCCTCACAATCTAGGTTGATCATGAATGAAGACTCTTAAGTACTATTGCAAGGTTCGGTTGACAACTTCAGTTTGTCCATCACTTTGGAGATGATAAGCAGTGGACATCCCTAGTTTTGTTCCACTCAACCGAAATAGCTCCTGCCAAAAATGACTCATAAATATAGGGTCCCTATCAAAAATAATGCTCTTAGGCATTCCATGCAATTTACAAACCATCTGGACAAACAGTGCTGCCACTTTTCCAGCTATATAAGGAGTCTGCAACATTCCAAAGTGAGTTGTTTTAGAGAGTCGATTGACAATTACTAGAATCATTGTATGGCCATGATAAGGTGGAAGACCAATAATAAAATCCATGGAGATATCTTCCCAAATTCCCGTGGGGATAGAGGGTTGTAGTAAGCCATAAGGTTTTTGGGTGGTTGTTTTGATATGTTGACAAACAACACCATACTTAGCATAATCAGAGACATCTTTCTTCATATCAACCCAGAATAAATTCTCACTAATTCTTCCAAAGGTTTTGTGAACCCCCATGTGACCCCTGATAGGCGAAGCATGGAACTCGTCTAATAACAGATGCTTGAGGGGTGAATTTGTTCCTATATACAGCTTCCCTTGAAAAAAGATGAGCCCTTGAGAAATTGTCATATCTAGTCGAGAATTAGGATCATTCTGCAATTGCTCATACAAGTCACGCAGCTCGGGGTTGGTTTTGTAAGTTTCTTTCAACTTTGTGAGGAAATCATAGTGTGGAACCGTTAATCCATAGAATTGAGGAGTGTTTTCGGAAGTGTCCTATATTCGAGATAAGACGTCAGCAAGTCTATTTTCGGCCTCAGGTTTGTAATTGATTTCATAGTCATACCCAAGCAATTTGGATAGATAATACTACGGTTTTGGGGTCTCGATGACTTGAGTCATAAGCTCCTTTAAGCTTCTTTGGTCTGTATGGATGATGAATTTTCTCCCAAGAGGATAAGTCCTCCATTTTTTCACCGTTGCTGCAATGGCATGGAGTTCTCTTACGTATGTGGAGAAAGATAGTAGCTTGGGACATAACTGATAGGATGAAGTTCTCTTACTGAAAAAACTGATAGGATGTCCATTCTGCAATAAAATTGCTCCCATACCCAACCCCGAAGCATCCGTTTCCAGAACAAAAACTTGCTAAAAATTAGGTAGAGCTAATGCTGGGGATTGGGTCATGGCCATTTTCAATTGATCAAAGGACTCTTGTGCTTGAAGTGACCAAGCGAAAGCGTCCTTTTTCAATAAATCTATCAGTGGAGCTGCTATAGATGCATACTCCTTTACAAACTTCCTGTAGAACCCCATAAGTCCCAAAAGACCTTTAAGCAGTTTTATCGTAGTGGGTGTTGGCCATGAAACCATGACTAGGATTTTATCAGGATCATGACCCACCATATCCGTTGAAATTATGTGGCCCAGATAATCAATTGAGTGTTGCCCAAAAACACACTTAGAACGCTTCAAATAAAATTTGTTCGCCAACAAACAGTTAAAAATAATTTCTAAGTGTGAAGCATGTTCATCTAAAGTCTTGCTGTAAACCAGTATATCATCAAAGAATGCAATAAGGAATTGTCGTAAGTAAGGTTTAAACAGAAGATTCATTGTTGACTGAAATGTTACTGGGGCATTACACAGCCCAAATGACATCACAAGGAATTCGTAGTGCCCCTCGTGAGTTCTAAAAGCAGTTTTTAAGACATCACTTGGGTTCATTCGTATTTGGTGATAGCCGGATTGGAGGTCAAGTTTGGAAAACTACTAAGCTCTATGCAACTTGTCCAACAACTCATCAATTGAAGGAATGGGAAACCTATCTTTCATAGTGATGGCGTTAAGGGCTCTGTAGTCGACGCAAAAATGCCAGGTCCTATCTTTCTTGCGCACTAGCAGAATAGGTGAAGAGAAAGAGCTGGTGCTATGCTGAATAATTCCTGAGTTTAGCATCTCCGTGATCATCTTTTCAATTTCTTGTTTTTGAAAATGCGGGTACTTGTATGGCCGCACGTTCACTGGATTAGCTCCTTCCAGTAAAGGAATGTGATGGTTTGTTCCTTTCACTAGTGGTAGTCCCTCTGGTCCTCAAAAGTCGATGGGTAGCGATCAATGATGGTTGAAAGCTTGGAGGGAATTTGGTGGTTGACGGAAGTTGAAGATGAAGTGAGGCACAATTGAAGAAGAAACAAGGCAGCCACACTTTCAGTTGAAGCCATGCATTCCAATTGGTGGACTGAGGCTTCTTCTTGGCCTGTTCTTTGGGCTTCGCTTAGCTGGACCATCTAGCCATCTTTGATGAACTTCATTGTTAAAGTGTCATAATCTGTAAGGATTGGGCCCAAGGTCTTTAACCACTAGACCCCCAACACTGAGAATTATAGAGTCTATTCCTATAGGGGTGAATAGGAATTGTTTAAAATTGCTCGTAAAAACAAATTCAAATCACATATTTGTTTAAGAACTAGTTGTTACAAACTAGTTCTTTGACAAATACCAAATTTGAACACAATGAGATAATTTAATAAACCATGAAGAACAGAACAAAATTTAATCCAGAAGATCAGAGATGAAAAGAAAGAAAATCTGCAAAAGTCTTTATAGTGGTTCAGCTTAAAAAGCCTACAGGCCAAGAAATCCAGGCCTAGAACAATTTAATGACAAACCAGCCCAAGAGAAATGAAAGAAATCTTTTAAAGAAATAGTCCGACATATATTAGCCCCAAAAATAGATAACCAAATCATTTTCAAATAAAATACATAGCAAGATTACAGTCCTTTAAAAAATTTGGCAGCCCAAAAATGAAATATTTTATAGGTTCAAAACTAGTTTTGGGCAGAAATAATTTTGTCTAAATATTCTAGACATCTTTGCCAAATTTCCAGAAGCATACCAAGTGAAATTAAACATTAACCAACATTTTCTTGACAAACAAAGAAAGACAAAGAAAAAGAAATGATATGCATATGTACAAACAAAATGCAAACAATCATATCTCATCAAAACAAGTTTATCATGTCTAGCTCATGTCTAATAAAACATAATCTATTTTAAGCTAAATGCTTAGTAAAGATGTCATAAATTTGATCATCAATACTAACAGAAGATAATTCTATATCACCTTTAATGACATGATCCTTAAGAAAATGATGCTTGGTCCTAGATGCTGAAATGAATTTCTTGCAATATTGATACCGCAAATATTATCACACAACAAAGAAATTTTGTCTAGAAAAATACCATAGTCAACCAACTGTTGTCTCATCCAAAGCACTTGTGAATAGCAAAGTCCAGCTGCTATGTATTCAGCCTCAACTGTAGATTGAGTTACTGCATTCTATTTCTTAGATTGCCAGGAGACCAATGCTCCTCAAAGAAACTAACAACCTCCACTTGTGCTCTTTCGATCAATGGAGCAACCAGCATAATCATAATCTATATATGAAACTAGTTTGAAAGAACTAGTTCTACTGAACATAAACTAACATTCACAAAATTGATTAGAAACAAAAAAAATTCTTTTGACAATAGTCAGATGAGATTCATTTAGATTAACTTGAAATCTGGCATATGTACAAACAGAGAAAATAATATTTGGCCTATTAGCAATTAAATACAACAAGGATCCAATCATACCTCTATACCTTTTCTCACAGACATATTTACCTTTTTCATCTAGAACTAGTTTTGTAGCAGGACTCATAGGAGTTGAAATACCTTTTGCATTGTCCATGCCAAAACGTTTGAATAGCTCTCTTGTATATTTAAACTGATTAATGAAGATTTCATTTCTTATTTGCTTCACTTCCTGTTGATTAAAGCCTTGAGCTACCAATCTTGCTTTGTTTTTCACAATCTTGTCATCCTCATCAAGCTTATTTCTGAAAACCCATCTTGTGCCAATGATTGTGTGACCTTTTGGTTCAGGTACAAGAGTCTAGACTTGGTTCCTTGAGAACTGATTCAATTCTTCTTGCATTGCCATGATCCAAGCCTCATCTTGTAATGTCTTACCAATTTTGGTAGGTTCAGACAGAGATAATAGGGCCAAGTTCACATGCTTATCTCTAAGAAATGCTCTTGTACTAATTTATCTTTCCAAGTCACCAATCACTTTTTCAATTGGATAATCTTTTAAAATTNCCTTTTGGTTCAGGTACAAGAGTCTAGACTTGGTTCCTTGAGAACTGATTCAATTCTTTTTGCATTGCCATGATCCAAGCCTCATCTTGTAATGTCTTACCAATTTTGGTAGGTTCGGACAGAGATAATAAGGCCAAGTTCACATGCTTATCTCTAAGAAATGCTCTTGTACTAATTTATCTTTCCAAGTCACCAATCACTTTTTCAATTGGATAATCTTTTAAAATTCTAGTTTCTTTTAGCAGTGAGTCTTTCACATTTTTATGAGAAGCTTCTTCCTGAACTGGTTTTGAAAGGAACTGTTTCTGATCAAATTGGTTCTGGTGCGAGCTCCTTGCTGCTTTTTCCTCTAACAAGCATTTTGATGCTTTCTTGCACTAAATCTATTCCTACTATTCTACCTCTGCTATTATCACCAAAAGTAACCACTCTCAAGTCCTCCAAATTAATTGAAAGACATATTGAGTAGTTTCTAGTCAAGTGCTTAGAGTAGCCACTGTCTAGATACCAACAGTCACTTTTAGCTTGATAACAGACCTACAAGAAAGTTAGAGACATTTTGGTACCCAAACTTCTTTAGGTCCTTTCAAGTTAGCAACAATTGTGCCTTTAGGCACCCATATCATTTTTCTTACAGCACAAAGTTTTTTAAAGGAGTAGGTATTAGGAAAATGCCCTACACATCCATAGTAAAAACAGGTTCCCTTAGAGAAGGAGTGTGAGGAGAAAGCTTTGACAAAAGAATTTTTAGAAACCTTTGAAGTGCTAGGTTGAACATAACCTAAACCAATTCTATCATTGCTTACTCTTTGCTTTCCTAAGATAGAATTCAAATTATTTATTCCTTTAACAAACTTAGCTAAGTCTTCAGATAATTCATTGACTTTTCTTTTCTGCTTATCATTTTGATCCTTGAGAGAAAAGGTAAGAGAATTTTCTTTTTCAAGAATGTCATTTTGATGCTGAAGAATTTTAAGTCTATCAATCAAAACAACATTATCTTTTTCAAGTTCTTCTATCACATTAACTTGATCTTTTATGATTTTCTTGAGAGCAATAATTTTTGCAAGTCTTTTTTCATAATCAAAAGACAAATCATCAAAAGCAAGACTTAGTTCATCATAAGTAGGAAGAAGTTCAAGGTCTAGATCAATTACCTCACATTTCTCACCACTTCCTTCACCATTAGCCATCAAACAGAAGTTAACAATGTTTTCCTTATCAAAATCTTCACTATTGGAGGTTGAATCTTCTTCACTTCAAGTGGCCATCATTGCCTTCTTTCTGCCATTTTTGAAGTAGTTTTTCTTCTTGAGTTTTGGACATTCAAGTTTGATGTGTCTTGGCCTCTTGCACTCATAGCATATGATAGGATCTTTGCTATTTTCTCCACTTATGAAGCTTTTGTGACTTTTAGATTCAAATCTTTTCTTTTCTTTTCTCTGCTTCATCAATTCGAGAACCTTCTTTGTAATCATTTCCACATCATCTTCACTGGAAACTTGTTCTTTTTCAGCACTTGTCTCTGGAGCAGTAGGGGTGAGAGCTAAACTCTTCTTTCTTTCTTCTGTTCTGACCTTCTTTTGTAGGAGCAACATTTGATGTGATTCCAAAGTTCCTCTAAGTTGGTCAATAGACATATCGTTGGTCTCTACATATTGGAGTAGAACAGTCACTTTGGATTCCCATTTATCAGACAAGCACCTCAAAAGCTTCTTCACTTGTTCTTGTTGAGTATAAACTCTTCCAAGTCCTTTGAGATTATTTATGATGCTGAGAAATCGAGCAAAAAATATGTCAAGAGATTCATGTTGCTGCATATGGAACATCTCATATTCTATAGAGTATATATCAATTTTTGCTTCCTTAACATGACTTGTCCCCTCATGTATTGCAACGAGCCTATCCTACATCTCCTTTCCAATATTACATGAGGCAATATGCTTATATTCCTTAGCAGATACAACACACACAATATTATACCTAGCTTTGGAATTAAGGGTGAACTTGAGCTTATCTTCAGCAGTTAACTCTTTTTCTTCTTTAGGAACTTTAACTTCATTTTCAATTTTTGTTGAATGTATGAGTCCATGTCTTACAATCTGCCAGACCTCATAATCGATAGCCTTAAGATATATTTCCATCCTGTACTTCTAGTAAGGAAAGTTTTGACCATTGAAGAATGGTGGCTTGTGAGATGAATGAGACTCAGTCTGATTACTCATGGTTCCTACAACTCAAAGAACTAGATCTTTAGCTCATGGTTAGTTAAACCAGAAAATGTTGAGCACAAAGCTCTGATAACAATTAAGAGTTGCAGAGTCTATTCCTAGAGGGGGTGAATAAGAATTGTTTAAAATTGCTCGTAAAAACAAATTCAAATCACAGATTTGTTTAAGAACTAGTTCTTACAAACTAGTTCTTTGACAAATACCAAATTTGAACACAACGAGATAATTTAATAAACCATGAAGAACAAAACAAAATGTAATCCAGAAGATCAGAGATGAAAAGAAAGAAAATCTGCAAGAGTCTTTATAGTGGTTTAGCTTAAAAAGCCTACATCCACTTCTCCCACAAATGGGGTTCCACTATTCTTCAAGTTTATTTGTCCAAGCTTCTCCAAGCTTCACAACCATGGTTTTTTTTTTTTTTTTTNTTTTTTTTTTTCAAGCTAACCATGAACTCATAATCAAGTTTAGTTGTCCAAGCTTCTCCAAGCTTTACATCCATGGTTTTTGTTTTTCAAGCTAATCATAAACTCACGCTTTTTAACTCACTAGAGATAAGACTCACGGATTTCTCCTATAGAAATCCAAATACAAAACCCACGTGTTTTTGTTCAGCCCCAAAGAAGAAACTCTCTTTTATAGAGTAGAAAATATACACCGAAGTTCTTGCTACATGAAGATATAACTGAGAGGTAAAAGAAGAGATGAACTCTTGAAAATTGTTTCCTTCTCTCTCTAAAATATTTTCTTTTCACTCCTCTTCATGCATCACCAATGTCCTTACATTACCTCTTGATATCTCTTCTTTCTTGTATACGTGAGGTACCTTGAGAAACGCTAAAGAGAAGGTCTTCCACTAGCTGACACAAGACCCATCATGTATCATGGTCATTTGTCCTTTTGTGCAAAAGAGACTTGTCCTTGTGTAAGAAAAAGTAGGTGAAATGTTCCTTGAGAAAAGGAAACTATACATCAGTCACTTCAAGGAGGACTTTCCAAACTCACTAGCACAACTCTTAGTTGGATTGTAAAAGGCTAAATTTGGCTGAAGAGTCCTTGACAAGCTTTGTCCACATTAGCAAGGTTCGAAGCTCATCACAGAGGCAAGAACTGGTTCTTAAGAACAAGTTCTGCTAGCTCTTGAAGGCTCAAAGAATATCTCTTCATAAAGGAAAATGAGCCCACGTGAAGAGTTCAGAAAACAGCCCCACTAAGGACAGCTGTCCATCACCTAGAGAAAGAGAATCCCATTTGCATTATCACTTTCACTTTTAGCAATAAACAATTCTTACTTTATCCCTTAAAAAGTGGATCTTGCAGCTGCACTTTTAAGAGGAAATTTCCTTACTTTGTATAGGAAACTTCCTAACAAAAAGGGAGCTTTCTTGGGTCTTCTTAATTCAGCATAGATCCTCGTCCACATCAGCTGAAATTTGGGCAGTCAACTTTTGGAATAACAAGTCCTCCTTTGCTAGAACTAGTTCTTTGTTGAAGACTTATTACTAACCTGTTCTAAATAAATACTCAAGCACATAACGCAAGATTAGTAACAATAGGATCATTTGTTATCATCAAAACTGAATCAGAGAATTATGAGACTAACAAGCACCACTGATTGGTAAAACAAACAAGTCCACAAAAAAATTATGGGCTCATAATTGGAGATCGATTGTCTTGCAAATTGATGAACAACCCAATTCATCTCCATTTCCCACCAAGACATTAAAGTTTGGGGCCTGTTGGACTTTAAGACCAAGAAATTGTGCAACTCTCCCTTAGATAAAATTATGCGTGCTTCCACTGTCAACTAAAATGGACAATTTAGATTTCCTAATAACCCCATGAATTCTAAGGGTTTGTGGTACCTGATGGCCCATTAAGGCATGCATGCTAATTTGGGCTTTTGCAGTTTCGGGTAATTGGACCGGGTTGGGTTCCAAACTGATATGGTGGAATTCCGTCATGAGCAGGGCCGAGAGGTCTTCTTCCTCTTGAGTTTCTTGTGGGTTAGCTACTAGAATTAGGAACTGGCGTTTACACTTATGCCTAGGATGATACTTCTCATCACAATTGTAACAGAGACCCTTATCCCTCCTTACCTGTAACTGTTTAGGAGTCAATCTTTTGAGGGTTGGGAATTTTTTCTCTATAGATGGGTTTCTTGCTAAGGAAACAACCGATGCAGGGGAAAAGATAACTTTGGATTGAGATGAAAAGTTAGGAGAAAAAGAAGGTGGTTGGAAGGAACTCATACCCATAGATCAAGCTTTACTCTACATATCCTGAAGCTTATCCTCCTATAATTTAGCAAGTCCCACAACCTGTGACAAGGAAACTGGCTAGAGAGCCTGAACTTCTCGCCTAACCTTCGGTTTCAATCCTGAAATGAAGCAACTCAAGAAGAAAGGAGGTGGTAATCCCACTATCCAGTTAGCCAATGTTTCAAAATCCGCTTGATACTTCCTTACGGACGTCGTTTGGTGGAGTTTAAACAACGCCCCTTTTGGGTCCTCATACTGCGATGGGGTGAAACAGAGCTCGATGGAATGGAGAAGGCTTTGCCATGAATGAATTTGGTCGTTGGCAAACATCCATTGAAACCAGCTTAAGGCGTCACCATCCATATAAAACGAAGCAATCCTAATTATCTGATCTTCGGATGTTTGATGAAAGTCGAAGAACTGGGTGATTTTGAAGATCCACCCCAGAGGGTCTGATCCGTCAAATCGGGGAACGTCTAGGTGGAAATTGATGGGGGTAAAACCATGAGGAGATTGGTTGGTATTAGAAGACGAGAGGAATGAAGAATTCATAGCTACCTGAGCTTCGATGGTGGAAAATTTCTGGGTTAGGCTTTGGATGTCGTGTTGAATTGATTTCTGGAAAGTTTGATGATTTTCAAGGAGTTGGACTAAGGTGGTTTCCAATTGATCAGTGGTTCTGGAAGGCCTTACCATGGCTTCTCTCAATGAAAGCACCAATTATATATAAGGGATAGGGAGCCTCACTTCGAGGGGAGGTACCTCCTGAACAAAATAAAATAAGGAAATCCTTGATAATTCTCTATGTCTCCATTCTAGCAAACATACCCATAATATGTACAGATTCCCAATGACTTTACCAACTGCAAGAATAACTTCAGTTTATGGATCTTGCAAAATGCACTTATCAGGATGAAACACAAATTGAATTTTAGTTGTGTGAGAGAGTTTTCGAACTGAAAGTAAGTTGAACTTAAAACTTGGTATATAGAGAGCATCTGTCAAGGTTAAGGTAGGACTGAGGTGAACATCTCCTATTTGATGAACAAGCTTAGTTGTGCCATTAGGTAAGAAAATAGGTGTGAGATATTGTACTGGTTTTTTTATGATGAAGGAGGTTAGAGTCAATGCACATGTGATTAGAAGCTCCTGTGTCTACTATCCAAGTACCAAGATCTATATTACTTGCAGAATGGAAAGCAAAATGAAAGGCTTTGTTTGAGGGATTACCTACAAAGTCTTCAATATGTGTGAAGTTAACATGATGATCTTCAAAACCTGCTTGTCCCTTCATTAACTTTGAGAATTCCTGTTGAATGATCTCTGCCAAAGAAGCTCGTTGATCAGTAAATCTGTCACCAGCAAGGTCTGTATTGAGATCCAAAGGATTATCAGTAAGGTTTGCCATGAACTTTCCTCCTGTAGCTTGTTTGGTGTGTTGATCCTTTAATTCCTTATACCATTCAGGATAACCATGTAGCTTGAAACAAGAATCCTTAGTGTGACCATTGATGTTGCAGTGTGCACATCTTTCATTCTTCTTGTCACTGTTATGCTTCTTAAAATTTCCTTTGCCACCTCCAAAGCCTCTCCCCGTAGGTCCTTTCACAAACATTGCAGAATTTTCAACCTTACCCAACATGTGAACATGTACCTCTCTTTGCTTCTCAACTCTTAAGATCATGGAGTAAGCTTTGTTAACCGAAGGCAAGGCATCCATTACTAAAATCTGGTTTCGTAGATGATCAAAGTCATCATTGAGTCCCATTAGAAATTGCACCAATTTAGTTGAATGAGCAAGGTCCAAAACCTTCTTTGTGACATCACAGTGACAATTCTTACAAGTACATTATGGAATTGGCTGTAGACAAAGCAACTAATCCCACAGTTTCTTCAATTTTGTGAAGTATTGCACCACTGATTGGCTTCCTTGAGAAACAACACTTATTTCTGTTTGAATGTGATAAACTTGTGGTCCATTGGACTCATCAAATCGTTCCTCTAACTCTAGCCATAAATCTCTAGTAGTTGAAGCATAAAGAAAGGCTTCCACTATTTCCTTTGAAATAGAGTTCAGAATCCATGATCTAATCATGCAATCTACCCTAATCCACTGATCATAATCAGTAGATCCTTCTTCTGGCATAGCACATCTGCCATTGATGAATCCAAGCTTCACCTTGGCTCCTAGGGCAATTTTAATCAATCAATTCCATGACAGATAATTATTACATGTCAGAGGAGATGTAACAAGCTGCAATCCTAGATGATCCGAGTTTGCCAAAGCTAGAGGATCTCCATTGAAGTTGCTTGTTGATTCCTTATGTGAAGTTGCAGTTGTAGATTCCATCTTCAACAAAATCGATACAAGGTAATCTTTCTAATCCTTCTTCAAAGAATGATCAAGATATAGGTTCAAGCAAATCTAGATCGATTTGCTCTGATACCATGTAAGATTCCTTAGAAAGAAAGATCAACAGTAAACACGAAGGGAAGAAGAAGAAGAAGCCAGAGAGAATGAAGAAAATGCTTCTTGTATATTCAACAACTCAACTAATACAATGCACCAGATGTGCTATATATACAGAGAAGTAAGAGGAAGTAAAATGCCGCGTAGGCATACAACTCAACATTGACTAACTACCTAATAACAAAATATAATCATATCAGCTAACTAAGGTTAAGTGATTCAACTAAGACTAACTACACTACAGCTGGCTAACTAATCACTCTAGTTATAAATAAGCTATACAATCTAACTAACTAACTAACTCAGAATATTCTGTACAGATCTCGCACCCAAAAAAGCTAGGATTATTATAAACACATTTGAAGCTCTAGAACTCATATGCTTTAAAGCACTGTCCAATGGATTATGCATACCTGATGGTCCAACACCGCCCACTTATTGTTTGGGTCCTTCAACAGTGATAAATAATCAAACATGTGGTGGGCATGAATGTTTGAAGTGGCTGGACTCGCAGCCAAGCAAGAGTGTCGTGTTTTGGGAGTTTGGGTGTGTTTTCTAAAGAGAAATTAAAGCAAATAGCTAGTGGGTTGAGAGAAGTGGCCAAAGGTTCATGACTCACTGTGGATGGAACTCAGTGCTCGAAGCGATGTGTGCTAGTGTGCCCATGATTGCTTGGCCACTGTATGCAAAGTAGAGATTCAATAGGGTGGTGTAGAGGAAATCAATATTGGGCTATGGATGCATGAATGG
>QAOA01002771.1:119350-154722 GCA_003255065.1 Cercis canadensis
TAACTCTAGCCATAAATCTCTAGCAGTTGAAGCATAAAGAAAGGCTTCCACTATTTCCTTTGAAATAGAGTTCAGAATCCATGATCTAATCATGCAATCTACCCTAATCCATTGATCATAATCAGTAGATCCTTCTTCTGGCATACCACATCTGCCATTGATGAATCCAAGCTTCACCTTGGCTCCTAAGGCAATTTTAATCAATCAATTCCATGACAGATAATTATTACATGTCAGAGGAGATGTAACAAGCTGCAATCCTGGATGATCCGAGTTTGCCAAAGCTAGAGGATCTCCATTGAAGTTGCTTGTTGATTCCTTATGTGAAGTTGCAGTTGTAGATTCCATCTTCAACAAAATCGATACAAGGTAATCTTTCTAATCCTTCTTCAGAGAATGATCAAGATATAGGTTCAAGCAAATCTGGATTGATTTGCTCTGATACCATGTAAGATTCCTTAGAAAGAAAGATCAATAGTAAACACGAAGGGAAGAAGAATGAAGAAAATGCTTCTTGTATATTCAACAACTCAACTAATACAATGCACCAGATGTGCTGTATATACAGAGAAGTAAGAGGAAGTAAAATGCCGTGTAGGCATACAACTCAACATTGACTAACTACCTAATAACAAAATATAATCATATCAGCTAACTAAGGTTAAGTGATTCAATTAAGACTAACTACACTACAGTTGGCTAACTAATCACTCTAGTTATAAATAAGCTGTACAATCTAACTAACTAACTAACTCAGAATATTCTGTACAGATCTCGCACCCAAAAAAGCTAGGATTATTATAAACACATTTGAAGCTCTAGAACTCATATGCTTTAAAGCACTGTCCAATGGATTATGCATACCTGATGGTCCAACACCACCCACTTATTGTTTGGGTCCTTCAACAGTGATAAATAATCAAACATGTGGTGGGCATGAGTGTTTGAAGTGGCTGGACTCGCAGCCAAGCAAGAGTGTCGTGTTTTGGGAGTTTGGGTGTGTTTTCTAAAGAGAAATTAAAGCAAATAGCTAGTGGGTTGAGAGAAGTGGCCAAAGGTTCATGACTCACTGTGGATGGAACTCAGTGCTCGAAGCGATGTGTGCTAGTGTGCCCATGATTGCTTGGCCACTGTATGCAAAGTAGAGATTCAATAGGGTGGTGTAGAGGAAATCAATATTGGGCTATGGATGCATGAATGGAAATCTGGGTTGGTGATAGTAACTGAGGTGGAAGAGTGAGTTAGAGAATTGATGGAATCAGAGAAAGGTAAGGAACCTAGTCATGGCTGCCAAAGATGAAGCTAAGGTTGCATTGCTTGAAGCTGAAGGTGGGTCTTCCTCTGTTGCATTACTCGAACTCATATAGAGAGAGAAAGCATTTATGGGAGAGAAAAATCAGTGATTGAGGCAAAAGGTAAGTTTCTGGTGGGGACGATAGAAATTAGAGAGTGAAGTTTTTTTTTTTTTTTTTTAAACTTTTTTAAGGTGCCATGTGAGCATTTTTTTTTAAGGTGCCACGTCACTACTTAACGTGTCACATAGACTTTTTCATTCAGCCTCACTAACAGACCTAGACGAAGGACAAAACTGGCAGATAGATCATAAATTGAAGGACTGAAGTGGCACAAAAAAAATCAGGAATTAAAGTGACAATTTAAAAAATTTTGAAGGACAAAAAATATGTTTTACTCTAAATTTAAATGAAACCAAGAAAAATGGGTATGGGTAGGTCAGTGTGGTGTCTATCATCTGATATACCCTTGTGAGTTTTGAGCTAATGTCATACAGGACTTTAAATTGTGTTTCGCAACCACATTTGCATATTATTTTCTTCATATGGAGATATTTTCATAGACTGAGATTTCACTTAGACAATAGTCATGATTGTTCCCATCAAAAACATTATAATAGAATGAATTGGTGTTGGAAATTTTACTTCTTCCATTCTTATACTGATCACAACACAATAGAATTTCATTAAATTTAAGGTATTAAGTCCATACAATTCTAAAACAAAAGAAATCTCAAAGCGCTATTGGGCTTGGCCTAAAGAAAGGAAGGGCAAAACAAGGGATAGAGCATGGTTTATGTTAAGTGGATTTTATATCCACTTTTAGGAATTCTTAAGCTTATCATTTTATATGTTTATTGAGTTTTTCTAGTATAAATTAATGTGTTTTGTTATATTGTGTAGGTTTAAATAAAGTATAAAGTTTTTTTTTTTTTTTGATTTTAAGGCATAAAAGAAGAGGGCAAAATTGGAAACTATGGCAAGAAAAGTGGACTTTTGGAGTTATGATCCAGTGCTACAGCACCCTAGCAAGCTCCAGTGCACCAGCACCCCAACATTCTAGGCGTCGCAACGCCCGCACCATGGCGTCACAACTCCTAGCCCTTGCCCATCTCCACCAAATCTGTCCTCTAGGCGTCCCAACGCCTAGCAGCTTTTCTTTCATGGTTTTGTTTTCCTAATAAAATTAAGAGTAGGTTGTTTTAGTATTTAAGCAACTTTTAGGTTTTATTTTAGGACTCTCTCTCTAGACTTTTTGGAGGGCATAGAGGAGGCAAGACAAGGGTTGAAGCAAAGATTTGTGACAGCAAATCTGAGCCTCTATTTTGAGTTTTATTCTTCTTTCTTTTCTTCTATGTCTACAATTTCATCAATTTTATTTTATTTTTCTATCATGAACTAATTTCCCTTCTAGGGCTATGATGTAGCCTAACTAGGAAGATTTATGATTTTCTATTTCTTTAAAGCAAGAACTCATTTATTAATTGTCTTCTTCTTAATTCTGCATGCTTCTAATTGTTTGATCACCAATTAGTTGATTAGATAATTACAATGAGACTAGGAGGTAATTTGTAATTAAAGATCATAGGGATTAAGAACATAAGTTGCATGTAGGATAGGAATATACCTCCATGGCCTGTGTGATCAATTAAAGAGAACCAAAGAATTAAGTGGATTTCTAAGTTATTTGCAATTCACATAAGAATATAGTGAGTTCATAACTTATAAATATTTTTGTTTAACCTTGAGAAAGGCTAATAAATAATTTAGGGTTCTTGGGTAACAATTAGGAAGATTGTTCTTGGTTAATAAATTAAGAATAGCAAATCGAAATAACTATGGTGAAATCAAAAGTCCTAGATATTTATCTCTAGATTAATTCTTGATTTTTATCTGTTTTGCTTACTTTCAGTTTATTTAGTTTATTCTTGCAATTTCTCCTTAATCAATTGATCAGATAAAATTGGGATTAATCTAATTTCGGTAATTAATAGCTTTAATCCTCATGCGAACGATATATCCCTCACCTTTTTGAAACGTACATTTAATAGAGTGATGCGTAAACTAATAGTAATCTTTGTTTAACTTTGAATTCTCAGCTTCAGCAACATCTCATATGACAATAGTTGCTCTTTGATTCTGAGATTGTAGATTGGTTGGAACATGCCACAAAATTTTGCCCATCCAATTAATGTACAATAACTCTCTCTCTCTCTCTCTCTNCGAACGATATATCCCTCACCTTTTTGAAATGTACATTTAATAGAGTGATGCGTAAACTAATAGTAATCTTTGTTTAACTTTGAATTCTCAGCTTCAGCAACATCTCATATGACAATAGTTGCTCTTTGATTCTGAGATTGTAGATTGGTTGGAACATGCCACAAAATTTTGCCCATCCAATTAATGTACAATAACTCTCTCTCTCTCTCTCTCTCTCTCTATTTGAGTTCAGGTTTAATTGAAACCTGATTTTTACTACTAATGCCCATTATTCCTTGATAAAAAATGATTTCGCATCTGGTTTGTACCTTTCCATTTTCTCCAATGATTTTCTAGGATGAGGACAAAAATTTGAGTTGAAATGAAAAGTAGTGGTGTGTAAAGTTAGACTCACATAAACACAGTTAACAATTTACTATATCTACTTCAATCTTTTGTCACATAGTTCAGGTTCTGTTAAGAAGTGAACTAATATGGTGAAGTAATTATATATATAGGCCCACAGGGTGACACTTGGATTGGAAATAGGTATGTCATTCCCATGGCTGCTTCTCACATACACACACTCTTGTCCGTGAATCAAATAACACGCGACTGATGTATATCATAATTAACCATACAGTCAATAAAGCTAACAAGTTCACCAGAATATTAGGTGGAAAATTGACAATTAGATTTCTTTGTCAATTTGTCTTTTCTTAGGTAAACAGGCACATTTCTAGCCAAAATTGCTCAAATTATTAACTAAGTTCATTATCCACCTAGATTTCTTCGTTAGTTTACTTGTTCTTCATGGGCGTATTGTTGTTGGAGATAGAGTCAAAGCAATGAAAACTAATAAGGAATAAATTAAAATTTAAAGTAAATGTGGTTTTCTTAAGAAAATTGTAAAGAAATCAAAAAAGGAATTGCAGCAAAAAAAAAAAAATTAATTTATTGAAGTAAAGGTGAAAAGAGGGAAATGTAAAATTATAATGTGTTTAACTTTACTTTTTTTAAAAAATAAATATAATCGGGAAAACAAATTAAAGAGTATTTAATAATGATTTTGGATTCAATCAACATTGTATTGGAGTCTCTTTGGACCTAATCGTTTCAAGAAAGCCCTTCTCTAACACAGTTGGAAAATTTGAAACATTTTTTTCTGAATCTACGCATGGATAGGTGAAGGTCCTCCCCAAAAATTACTAACAGAAAGAAATCATGTCCTGCTAAATTGAGGCTAAAACTGAATCTTCATTTTAGAGATATTTACAACTCAAAATGTAAAACTGAAAGGAATAACCAACCTGATCAAGTCTACTGGTTTTTCTTTAGCTTGGAATTATTGGCAAATGATGACCTAACTTCTTGTTTGGAACTTCTTATTTTGTTAGAATCTAGATGGGAACTTCTAATAATGAAAAGAAATGTCTCAACAAGCATGCCACCCACCAAACCAATGACTCCTCCAGCAGCATTCTGAAAGGAAAGATTAGAGAATCACTTTAGGGCTAGCCATAAAAGAGAAAGAAGATGATAAAGGAAGAGGAGATGACAGCTCATAACTAAACTGCTTGACAATAATAAATAGAAATAGACTTCAGACAGTACCATGGCAGGATTATGGTTAAACAACGCCCTAAATGCTGCATATCTAAGCAGATAGCCGGCAAACATTGTAAGCGCAACATGTAGTCCTGAAAATGTTCAAGAACAAAAATCAGATAGAAACACTTTCCAGGGAAAGACTATAACTGCGAAGAAAATTTCCTACTTCACAATAATAGCAACTAATTGAAACTGGTTTATGTTATCATGAATGCCTTAAAATTTTCTATTTTCCAGGTAAAGGAACAAATACGAATGTGAATTAAATGAAACATGTTGAAGTCATGTGATATTCCCATGTTTGAACGTATTATTNTTTCCAGGGAAAGACTATAGCTGCGAAGAAAATTTCCTACTTCACAATAATAGCAACTAATTGAAACTGGTTTACGTTATCATGAATGCCTTAAAATTTTCTATTTTCCAGGTAAAGGAACAAATACGAATGTGAATTAAATGAAACATGTTGAAGTCATGTGATATTCCCATGTTTGAACGTATTATTATACCTCTATAGTTTTTCACCCATCAAATTTTCCTGTATTATGAATATCCTATATGCAACCCATATCTATCAGCAATATCACAGCCCAAAAATGTTAAGCCATATGTTTGTAAACAGAAACACGAGACAAAAAATTCATTATCAATGACAGAAGAACGTTTATTCACATAAATTTGTCAAAAACTATACTGAACAAGAGCCGAGCCAGAGCAACAGCAACTCAAGATGTTTCAAATGAATGATAACTAAGGAAGAAAATTAGTAAACAAAATCCAAGCTTTTCACCTCCAATTTTGTTCTTCCCTGTTCAATTCACATAGTTTCTGTTTCTAACATGTTAAGTTCAATTGACAACTTCATAGGAAGCAAACAAAGTTAAGTAACCCAAGATGTAGAAAACACCCATTGAAATAAAACAGCTCACCATGGTATCAAATTCCCAACCATGCATGTAGAAAACAAACAAAACATCTGGACAAAACTACCTTACAATGTATAGCATATTCTGTTCCATATCAAAATAAAGAACTTAAAAATGAGACCATAAAGCTAAAGAAGCTACTTCAGCTAGCTGAGGTTGGTCAAGCTCAATTCAAAAATTTAACAAATCAAGGTTGAACACCAACTATGCAAAGTGGTCTGCTTGCTTTTACGCTTAAAGAGACAAGCTACTTAAGAATGGTTGAGAAACCATTTTTGCATCTCAGTTCTAACAATAATCAAATTAAGGGAAAAGCCTAAAAAACCCCATTTAACTATATCCTATGTGCAGTTTATCCCCAAAATTAAAAAAGTTACAAAAGATCTCCTTAAACTATGAAAATGTGTAGAATACCCTTGAGACCCAAATGTCCGTTCATTAATGGACGGAAAGGATCATGTGCCAAGAATGTGAGGTGTTTAAGAAATTAATTTCTCAAAATTCTCATATTAATGACGGTTTATTTACTTAATTAGACATGTGAATAGCACGTGACTCCTATCCCCCCTCTCCCTCCACACATAGTTTTTGAAAGGGGAAAATTCATTTAAATCCCTAGAAACTTAAACTTAGGGTTCTACTGAATTGAAGAAGAAAGTCAATAGAAGCAGCGATACATTGATTTGGGGCTGCATTGAAGTGCAATTTGTGCAAGAATTAAGCTGCTGGGTGCGATTTGTTATTGGGAATGATCTGGGTTGGTGGAAGTTCTTTTTCAAGTGTGAATTGGGTTGGTGGGATGTAACACACTTGAGTTCATGCCTGAAGAAGAAATCCTTTTCTATTCAAACCAGAAAAAACAATTTATCTTCATACTACCTTGGTATCCTTTTCTATTCACCCAAATATAAGGAGAGAAAATATTTTGCCATCACTTTTCTCTTCTCTCCATTTTTTTCTTCTCATTTTCTCTCCCCAACCATACAAAGTGTTAATCTAAACTAAGTTAACCATGTTATTTTCCCAAAAATTGACTAAAAGTTTATTGTATGCATTTTTTGACTGGATTTTGTGATCAATAACAAAAAAACTGTGGAAAAGAAATAATATTAGGGTTAAATCAGCATAACGATTCTATTATATTGTTGATTAGTTTACCAATGTTTGAGGGAAAGAAGAGTGAAAACTGATATAACAGTGACTTCGGTCAGGAATATATGGCGGATGTGGAGGTGAGAGCTGCACACAAGGTGCTTGAAGCATGTGCTCAAACAGAAAGAATAGATAAAGAGGTTTTCACATCTTCAGCCACAGCTCTTGTTTGGAGGGAGGAGAGGCATTGGAGCGATGTAAATTTCTGCCGAAAATTTAAGTTATTTTAACTTTAAATATTTTAAAAAATAATATTCGAGTTATTTTTCATTTTTTATTATTCTTCATATGGGTTTGTTGCAAAGTATTAAGCAAAGTCTGAGAAGTTGCATTGTGTTTCTTTGTGGTGCAATTATGGCATAGCATGTCTAACACTACAAGAAAAACATGTTTTAGTCACGGAATTTTCTCACAGACTAAAATTCTGTGACAAAATCTTGACATTTATCACGATTTTTTTCATGGAAGGTGACTGTTGAGATTTTCTCATGGAATTTCTCACAGACAAGATTATATGTGAGAAAAATTTGTGAGAAGTCCATGAGAAAGTCAGTGAGAAATTGTTTCCCAACTATCGCTATTGATGTGTTTGCTTTTCTCACAGAAGGGGTCCGTGAGAAAATTCAATATTTCTCACGGACTTTCTCGTGGACTGCTAAATCCGTGAGAAAGTCCGTGAGAAAATTCAACGCAATGTGTCACTTAAAATTTAAATTTTTTAGGGTTTTTCTCACGGAAAAAATCCATAAGAAAGTCCGTGAGAAAACATGTTTTTCTTCTTCCTCTCTCATTCAACCCTAAGCCCCAGATCAACAATCCCCCATTTCTAAAATTGGCAGCTCAGCTCTGGTGATGTTTCCTTCTCGGTGGACGGCGGTGATTCCCTTTCCTTATTCTTCCTCCGCAATTTAGTCTCTCTTCTCTCTCTCTCATTCAACCTTAAGCCCCAAATTAAAAATCCCCCACTTCCGAAATCGACAACTCAGCTCCAGTGGTGTTTCCTTCTCGGTGGACGACAGTGATTCCCTTTCCTTCTTCTTCCTCCGCAATTCAGTCTCTTTTCTCTCTCTCTCTCTCTCTCTCTCTCTCTCTCTCTCATTCAACCCTAAGTCCCAAATAAAAAATCTCCCACTTCCAAAATCGACAGCTCAGCTCCAGTGGTGTTTCCTTCTCGATGGATGGCGGTCATTCCCTCTTTGGTCTCTCTAGCTAGTCCTCCCTCTCTCTATCACTCTCAGATTCTTTCTCTCTCTCATGCGGTATGGATTCTCTATTTCTTTTTTACTCTCAGATTCCCTCTTGAGCTTCATTGTTTCTTATGGCTTTTGTGTTCTATTGGGCTTTTATGAATTGCTTATTTAATTAAAGAAATTTGACTGGTTCTATGGAGATATGCAATGCAATTTGGATTCTCTATTTTTCTGTCACTCTCGGATTCTTTGAGCTTCATTGTTTGTTATGGATTTTGTGTTCTATTGGGTTTAAGCGAATTGCTAATTTAATTTGATATGATCTTGTTCTATTAGGTTTTTCTGAATTGCTGATTTATTTTCATATGATCTAAATGATGGCTAGCTTCATTTCTTTTAATTAGCTATTTTAATGACCAATTAGAGGCTGTTTGTGGTAGATTTTGAGTTGGTTGTAGGTATTTTTCATGTTATTTTGATACTTGTTTAAAGGCAACTTGAAGTATTGTTGTGAAACTATTTAAGGTTGTTAGGATAATTTCATACTTATACAGCTGTGTTTGGGTTGGTTTTGGAATATATTGCTAATTTGTTTGTGTTCTTGTGTAATTGTCTGAAATCTTGAATTCTTGGATTGTTCTTGTTTTAAGGGAGACTCTGCCAAATTTTTGGTAAAGGTATAGGGATTTAGGGTTAGGGTTTAGGATTTGGTATTAGGGTTTATGGGGCTTTGGGATTTAGGATTTAAGCTTAGGGATTTTAAGGGTTTTGGGTTTGGGTTTAAGGGTTAGAATTTAGGATTTAAAAGTTTAGGGTTAGGATTTGAAGTTTAAGGTTTGGGTTTAGGGGTTAGGATTTTAGGGTTTGTGGTTAAGGGGTTAGAGTTTAGGGTTTAGGGGTTTGGAGTTAGGGTTAAGGGTTTAGGAGTTTAGAGTTTAAGGTTTAAGGGTTAGGATTAAAGGGTTAGTGTTTAGGGTTTAAGAGTTTGGAGTTTAGGGGTTTTGGGTTTAGGGTTTGGAGTTTAGAATTTTGGATTTTGGGTTTAGTGGTTTAGGATTAGGGGTTGGGTTTAAGGTTTTTATTTAATTTTTATTGCTTTATTGTTCCAACATTTTCATTGGTTTTATTTAAATCATATGACAGATGTTAGACAACCTGAGAAGGTCATTTCCCACAACTAGACCGCCGTCCATGAAGGACAGAGGCAAGGTTGTTGCTCGGCCTTCTCAGACCAAGCCGGTCTTGTCTATGTTCATGTTGACCTTGGGGTTGTCACGCACCCAGTCACTCACTGCGACGAGGAAGGGGTTCTCAGGAGCCGCGACCCCATGCTCAACATCGTCAGCAGTTGCAGGGTCGTCTTACACAAGTTTGTCCATTTCGGACTCTCCACAACCACGACTGGGCTCCCAACTAGCTAATGGTAGGCTTGTTATTGTGCCACACGGGAGGAAGGAGTAAGTTTATTCTAATACTTGTTTATTCTTACTTAGTAATTAATTATTTTTTTTCTAGCTTTTTCCCTTTTAAGGAGCCCGTGAACGTACTTTCGGTTGTCTACAAGTTAAAAGACAAGCAGCCTTGGGTGGACTTTACCTCAGTTTTTGATGAGGTGAAGGAACTCTGGTGGACAAAGTTTAAGCTAAGAACGAATTCATTGATTTAACTTTATTTATGGATAAATTTGGTATACATGTTTACTAACATTGATATTCTATTTTCTATTGTAGAGGAGATGTGTCTAGGAGCCCCAGCTTGAGAGCCAGATTCGTATGGTTTGGCTCTCTAAGTGCTCAGACAACATTTGCTCCTTTTTTCGAGACATCAGGATCGGGAAGAGCAAGGGTGATTGGTTATCTGATACAGTACTTGAGGTCCTCAGAACGATATGGGCTTCTCAGGAATATAGGGCCATTTCTAAGAGGAACAAGAAGAACTACTCCTTAGTTAGGGGCAGGTATTCCACAGGGGTGGCTCTATCACTGTCTTCGAGCACAAACAGAGACTAGTAAGTTTTTTTTTATTTAATAACGTTATTTTTTCGATATGTCAATTTATGTTTTTTGTAGACAAAGGAATTGGGCAGAGAGCCCAACACTCCATAAGTTTTCTGTCACTTCCAGCATAGCTCCCGTAAGGGCTGGGGACATCAACGGGCAAAGTCTGCATATGTAAGTATTAAATTCATTCTTAAGTCATTATATGAGAAATTGTGTGTTAATTCTAATACTAAGGTAATGGGGTTATCTATGCAGATTGAGTTTGAGAGACATCAATCTGAGAGCCAGGCTGGGTCATCTTCTTCTTATATCGACGACACCAAGCTATCACTCGATATCATCGGTGGGAAGAAGAATAAGAAGGGCCGGGTTTATGGCATGGGCTTTGTAGCTTGTGTTTTAGACTTCGCCAACTCACAGCCTACCCAGCTTTTCCAGCAGCTAGATCCAACCTTGTATGAGGTGCTGTCCCAGATGGCGAGTTTGCAGCAGGAGATGGCTCGCCTCTGCCCAGTGGTTGAGGCACTGGATGCAAACGACATTTTAGCCAAGGGTAGCACCAGCGTCCAGGATCTAGTTCAACCCCGCTGCCCGCCTCTGAGGATGACACAGCTGACGACTTCGGGACAAACGATGAGGACTAGTGCTTAGCTGACTTCTATTGTATTTTTTTAATTGTATAACATTTTTTTATTAATAAAATTTAGTTATATTTCATTTAATTTTATTTATTAATTTGATTAAATGTTTAGAAAAAATAAATAGTTATTTGAGAAAAAAAATCCACAAATAAAAAATAAAAAAAAATTATTTAGAAAGGATTTTTTCACGGAGAATTGTCCATGAGAAATTTCTCACAGAACTCGTTCGTGAGAAATTCCGTGACTTTCATGTGAGATATTTTTACGCGTAACAAATATTTATCTGTAAGAAAAGACTTTTTTCATGCCTATTTTTTTCACAGACTTTTTCACCATTTCTCATAGATTTGTTCCGTGAGAAAATGACACTTTTCTTGTAGTGTAAGACACTAGAGGTTAGGCCTTAACAATGGACAGATGTGTAAATATTAAGATAAAATGAAGGAAACTTAATTAACAATTTTGGAGAAGGATGAAGTTTTAATTAGTCCCTTCAATTTCCTAAGGAGAGGATATTTCCCAAGAATTTTTTGAAGAATTTTCTGAAGGACCTTCATTGAGGAAAGGGAACATATATTGAAGAGGGATGAAAATTAGTGGATTGAGATTAACATAGTTAAAATGAGCCAACATAATTAAATTTAAAAATAAAATATATTATAAATAGATTTTTATCAAGGAAGTGACCTTAAAGCCATGTGTTAGAATTTCATGAAAGCCAAATAGAAAACATGAATTGACAAATGGCCGTGTTTTATAAACATAAGCTTCTCTTTACATAATAAATAGTACCAATGCTTCGTATAGGAATGTTGAAATTACAAAAAATTGCAAAATTAATCTATTATATTTAAACAACCTTCTCATTCAAAATTACACTAGTCACATATTATATAACCATGCATATTTACTTTCTTGGGATAAGATTCATCTGGTTAAAATTCATGAGTTACATATGTATCCTTGCGAAAAGCTTCAAAGGAATAGTTCACAACTAATAGACAAAAGCAATTAATTGTTCAATTTCTTAGCTATTTCAAGGAACAAATTGGAAGTTCAATATAAAAATTATTTTCTTAGAACCTTTAATAGATAATTCCTCCTCAACACCCTTTCACCAAAATAGAAAAAGAAAGTAATAATCCAAATGTTCGAAATAATTGTGAAAAAAAAAAATTGCCCCCACATCTTCTTTTATTTTTTTTGTTTGTTTCTCAAGGTATCCTCAGGCTTCATCTGAGACTAATTCTCCGAGGTACTATCGGATGCTAAAGCGGGGATCTCTCCTGAAAAAGTTTGCTGCATCCACAAGGGTTCAAACTCGAGACCACTTGTTTAAGCGACTAGAACCCCTTCTACTCAAGCCAACCTTCATTAATGCCCCCACATCTTCAATACAACATTGGTACCTTATCTTGTTTACAACCACTACATAACTTTACTGACCATTTCAAGAAACATAATAAGGACCTAAATTTTCAGCAAAAGCTAAGCAGCCTAAACCTTTAAACGCTTTTCACAAACATGAATTAAAAAAAGTAAAGAAATTACAATTGATAACCACCAAGTAACAGAGGAAAGAAAATTTCTATTCAAAATAAGCAAAGGAGTGTTACACCTACATTGATAATAAAATAAGGAAAAAACCATATAACAAAATCAAAAAGGAAATGATATCTAATAAAAAAGAAGATAGACCAATGGAAGTAAATTGAAAGACAAATCAAAGGGAAAAAGATGTAAATTACAAGTAGTGTTAGTGCAGGAATGACTGCTCCTACATTCTCATTATTTGTAACATACAGATTGCTAGCAAAATCCTACTATTCTAATAGTTGTAATCATAGAATTCATACAACTTATCCAACTTTTCTCATAATTGTAGCCATATGTTTTCTTCTTTTCTTCATGTTCCATTCTTGTTCTCAGCCTCACAGAAAAACTTTCAACATTTGACTTCAACAACTTCTCAAACACAATACAAAAATAAGCTCCAACAACTTAAGGATGAAGGTTACAGGAAATACTCCTAAAGGGGTGAATAGGAGTATTCAAAAATTAAAACTAAATCAATTCTAAAACGTAGATCAATTCAATATTCAGTTCTCTTCAAGAACTAGTTCTCTAATCTTAAGAACTAATTCCTCAATAGAACAAAATTTAACAGAAAAGCAGAACTAGCTAAATCAAGGAAGAACAGAATAAAAATAACTCATAATATCATCTCAAGCAACAGAAGCACATATAAATCTCAGAAATGAAAATAACTCAGAATAAAGAGATAAGGACAGAAAAGCTTAGCAAGAGATTTTATAGTGGTTTGACAACATTGCCTACATCCATTTCTCCTAGTTGCTTGGGGTTTCACTAGAATC
The DNA here is from genome assembly GCA_003255065.1 of Cercis canadensis. Lineage (NCBI taxonomy): Eukaryota > Viridiplantae > Streptophyta > Magnoliopsida > Fabales > Fabaceae > Cercis > Cercis canadensis. The sequence continues at coordinate 132,740 of QAOA01002771.1, forward strand.
AAGTTTATTTGTCTAACTTTCTCCAAGCTTTACATTTATGGCTTTTCTTCAAGCTAATCAAGAACTCAAAATCAAGTTTATTTGTCCAAGTTTCTCCAAGCTTTACATCCATGGTTTTCTTTAAGCTCACCAAGAACTTTCCCCTTCCAGTACAACCGCCAGAAGTCACTCACACATATTTCTTCCCATAGAAATCTGAGTACAAAAATCCCATTCAAGAATGAATCCCCATGAAAACAAGCTCTTTCTCAATTAGAGAAAATATTTAAGTTCTTGTACACGATGAAGAAGAAGAAGAGAGAAAATAGTAAAGTATATGCTCTTAGAGAATTTTTATTCTTCTCTATCTCTCCTTCTCTCTTTCTTTCTTGCTTGAATTCTGAAGTCTTGATTAATTTCTCTTCTTAAAGCAAAATGAACCCACATGAAGACATGGGTAACCACTCCATAAGGACAGCTATCCACTATTGCAGCACATGGAAATCCCACTTGCTTTATCCTTTGTATTTTTTAGTAACAAAACAATTCTTGCTTTCTCCCTTGATTTGTGGATATCTTCAACGGCTCCTCAAGGAGGAAATTTCCTTATGATGCATAGGAAACTTCCTGACAGAAATAAAGTCTTCTTGGTTTAGTAGGAGTCCTTTTCCACATTAGTAGAATGTTGACAGATAAAGTTAGGTGGAGCAGATCTCCCTTAGCTAGAACCAGTTCTTGAAAGCATAACTAGTTCTTAAAACTTCATAATAACCTGTTGTGAAATAAACACTAAGAGGCAAAACACATGATTAGTCAAAAATATAGTCATTTGTTATCATCAAAAACTGGCTTAGAGAATTGTGGAATTAACAAAGGATGCATTTAATAGATTTAAATCTGAAAATCTTATCAAAGATTAATAGTTTTAAAGGCAAAAGAATAAGATATAAATTAAACTGGAAAGAGATATCGACAAGGAGGGGCATTTTTGAAGGGATAAATTTCTAGCAACTATCAAACAATACAAACATTTAACAATAGGTATGAACATGACGTGTATTTACCGTGCATAGAATTGCCTATGTATTGGCATTAAGCTATTCCCTTTCTCTTATTCCAATTTTTTGTCCACTCATATAATAAGCTTGTAAACAATATATATTGCCTAAGACCCACTCCATTAAAAGACAAAATCATAGAACAAAATGACAACCTATAGAAGTAACTTGGGTTGATTTTTCTCAACTTTTCATGTCTCAAGACTTCATTTTTTAGTCCAATTTGTGCGTCCAATCATCATAAACTTTCCTTTGTTTATCTCTTGTCTAGATTACTAGTTCAATTAAATAACTAATTGTTTACAAAAATTCCAAAAACTTGGTGACTTCAGTTTCCCTGCTTGCTTGCTGTTGTGAGAAATCTCAACGCAAGTGTTCGTTATCGTTTCCAAGTAATAAGATGAGATCGAGTTATCGTTCCCACGATGACTAATGTATCAACTACCAAAATTGGGTTAACCTTAATTTTATCTAATCAATCAATATGGAGAGATTTTCAAGAAACAACTAAAATAGGATAAAAACAAACTAAACCAGAAAATTAACAAACTAAACCAGTAAAATGATAGAATTATCAAGAGAGAAAAATATCTAGGGCTTTTGATTTCACCATAGCTATTCCGATTTGCTATTCCTAATTCATTAACCAAGAACACTCTTCCTAATTGCTAGCCAACAACCCTAAATTATTTATTAGCCTTTCCCAAGGTCAAACAAAAGTATTTCCAAGTTATGAACCCACGATATTCCTATGTGAATTGCGAACAACCTAGAAATTCACTTAATTCTATGGTTCTTTTTAAATAGCTACACAGGCTATGGAGGTATATTCCTATCCTACATGCAACCTATGTTCTTAATCTCTATGATCTTGAATTACAAATTACCTCCCAGTCTCATTGTAATTATCTAATCAACTAATTGGTGATCAAGCAATTAGAAGCATGAAGATTTGAGAAGAAGAAGACAATTTAATAAAGGAGTTCTTGAATTAAAGAAATAGAAAATCACAAATCATCCTAGCTAGGCTACATCATAGCCCTAGAAGGGAATTTAGTTCATAGCAAAAAGGAAGAACAAGGTAAAATTAAATCTAGACATGGTTCAAAGGGAAGAAGAATAAAAACTCTGAAGAGAAGCCCCAATCTTGTTGTGCCCTTCTCCAATCCTTGTTTTTGCTCTCCTTCTTGCCTCCAAAAAGTCCAGAAAAGAATCTCCTAAACAATCCCTAAAAGTTTCTATTTATACTCTCTCTAAAAGTCCTAAAGAAACTAAAAATCGCACGGGTGCCGCGGCTCTGGATTTTGGGCGCCGCGGCGCTACCTCTCTACCAAAAAACACCAATTTTCTCCGCGCGTGAGCGCCGCAACGCTGGATTTTCAGCGCCGCAGCGCTGAGTTGCTGTCCCGCTTTTAAATTTCATGCTCCAGGCGCCACAGCTCTGGGTTTTGGGCGCCGCAGCGCTTTAATTCTGGTCTAGAAACTTCTCAATTCTTCAATTCTGCATTCTAACCTATGAAACCTACAATTTAACATAAAACATCCCATTAGATGATGATTAATCTCAATAAACAACCAAATAATTAAGTAAAAGAGATCTAAAGAGTGGGTATAAAACACACTCAACAAATACCCCCAAACTTAACATTTTCTTGTCCTCGAGCAAAGAAAGAGAAAAATTAAATTAAACTCAACAACTAACTAACAAAGTGAAAAATTTATTTGCTAACCATACAGGCCTCAAAGATCTCTATTAAACACAAATCCTAGAAAATTTTCAAGATAGCATGAATGTGTATAATTTCAACCCAAAGTTAATCTTATCTCAATCTCACTAAAATTTCCTGTGTGTGTAAGTATAGCCCTTGCTTACCCTACTCTCTTCACTTAAATCAAATTATGCAAATAAGCTCATAAGCATATATTCTCTACTTTTATTCTCTCAGAACCCCATATGCTTACTTTTCATGTCAATCTCCACTTATGTAGGTATTTCACAATATTGAGGATCAAAAGGACTTTTGATAAGCTTGTAATGTGTGCCTAGGTTAAGGGTAGGATGATAGATAAATATGTGGCTTAACTCACCAATCACACAAATTCAGTTTAGAGCAAATTAAGAGCATCCTTCTTTCTTTTCACTTCTAACTCCCCCAAACTTATTTTTTTCTTTACTTTTCCATCCACCAATAGAATTCTCACTTTTGGACCACTACATCCCATACTCAATGCTTTCTAAGACATTCTTTTTCTTTTTGTTTCTTTTCAATATTTGCACAATTGTCTTTTCTTTTCATTGCAAAAAATATATATTTTTTTTCTTTACAGTAGGGATGTAGCTCTTTGAATTTTCATTCTTTGGTGGTCATTTTATTGAAATCTTCCTTTTCCTAGCTCTAGATGCTCTTAAGACTGAAAATGCATTTTAGGTGAAGGGTTCAAGTCAAAATATCACATAATGGGCTAGGGTCAGTGTAGGTGACAAAGAAATAGGCTAAATTAAGCTCAATGGGGTATGCTAGGGATAAAATATCATAAAAAAAAAGGTAGCTAGAAAGGCTCAAACGCAACAAAAATAGCCTAAATCATCTCCCTAATATTGTGCAGCCTAGGATTTCGCCTCAACTGACAATCAAGCAAGTTCTAGCATTCTATGAGATTTTGAAATGACTTAATTCACATAATCATCTCTAAGCATGTAGATTTCAAATAAACAAGGCTATGTGCTCAATAATTCAGGAAATTCTAGTTAGACAAAAATTAGCACAAGAGTTAATCAGAAACACAAACACAAAATCTATCATTTTTCTAGAGCTATGAACAATGAAAATCAATTCTATCATTAGCCTAAGGTTAAACATAAAAATCTTCACTTTATTCTACAATAAAAATTAAAAATAAAAACTAAAAACATTTAAAGATACCCAATAAGTTAATTTCCCACCCCCAAACTTAAAGGAAACATTGTACTCAATGTTTAAAGCAAAGAAGAAAAAGATATGAGGGCTTCCCTGAAATGAAGGTGGATCACTTTGCATTATCATCAGGTGGAGCTGCTGGGGGGATAAAAGTTATGGATTTTAAACCTGAAACATAAAAAAAAAATTAAGCATACAAGCATGAAAATAAAATTAAACAACTAAACAAAAATTAAGAGAAAGGGTTAAAAAGATTGGGTTGCCTCCCAAAAAGCGCTTGTTTTATAGTCCTCAGCCTGACTGTCTCTGAAATAAATTAACTAGGATCAAAAATAGCAGTGGAGGACTTCTGGAATTTCACTCCACTATTTCTTTGAGCTTTGGATTGTTGGCGAGTCTCTTTTAAGCTCCAAACTTTATTTCCATCTCCAAAACAAGCAGATTTTCTAAGATGCTCCAAAAGAATCTTTTGGAATGATGGCTTCTTCTTTTTGTTTTTCTTATGAGACTCAACTATAGGCACATGTCTAGCCATTGGCTTCTTGGGAATTTTGTCATCTTTAACCTCTAAATCAGGAGGCTTCTCCTTGTTTTCCGTTCCCATGGTGTGAACTCAAACTGGATCTTGTAATTTATTGCTTCCATTTATAGTGTCAATTTTACAACAGACACTCACTTCTTCCAGATGCTTTATTTCTTTGAAAACTTTGAAGGACACTTGATCATCTTGCACTCTCAAAGTAAGATGGCCCTTTTGAACATCAATAAGAGCTTTCCCAGTTGCTAAAAATGGACGACCAAGAATAATTGGGATTTCTTCGTCCTCCTCCATGTCAAGCACAACGAAGTCTGCTGGGAAGATGAACTTGTCCACTTTCACCAATACATCCTTTAGGATTCCCCTTGGATACTTGATTGATCTATCCGCCAATGTCAAGGAGATGGAAGTTGGCTTTATTTCTCCTATACCCAATTTCTTGAAAACAGAAAGAGGCATAAGGTTAATACTAGAACCAAGATCACAAAGTGCCTTACCGAAAGATATATTGCCAATAGAATAAGGAATATTGAAACTCCCTGGATCTGTTAATTTTGGTGGCAATTTCTTTTGTAAGATTGCACTGCACTCCTCAGTAAATGTCATAGTCTCATAAGCCGCTAGCTTTCTTTTATTTGAGAGAATCTCCTTCATAAATTTCACGTAGCTAGGCATTTGCTCCAAAGTATCTGCAAATGGGATGTTGATGTACAACTTCTTGAACACCTCTAGAAATTTAGAGAATTGATTATCCAGCTTCTTCTTCTGGAATCTCTGAGGGAACGGAAGAGGTGGAACATATGGTGGAGGATTGTTTGGGAATAACTTAGATGTTTTCTCCACAGATTTCACAAGTGGTTCCACTGGGGTGTCTTGCTTTGTCTCAGGCTCAACTGACTTAACTGGCACATTCTTTGCAACTTTAGATGGTTCACTTAAAGTCTTACCATCACGAAGAGTAATAGCCATGACATGCTCTTTAGGATTCACCTCTGTATTGCTCGGCAAAGACCCATGTTGTCTGGTGCTAAGTATGCTAGATAATTGACCCACTTGTACTTCTAGGTTTCAAATGGAGGCGTCTGTTCTTGCTATAAACTGACTGGTGTTTATTGTTAACTGAGCAAGAGCATCTTCCAAAGAGACCTTAGGTGGTGGTGGTGGTGGTTGATCTTGCACTGGTGCCTGGGCAGAATTCTGATTGTTTCTCCAAGAAAAATTGGGGTGATTTCTCCACCCCGGATTGTATGTATTGGAGTAAGGGTTGTTCTGCTTGCTTGGGTTTCCCATAAAGTGTGCTTCCTTTGACTTAGATGGAGAGAATGGATTGCCAACTTGGCAATTTGAGCTAATATGAGGACCACCACAATGATCACAATTCTCAGGAGGTGACTGAATGGCATTGACGTTCCGGATGGTTAACTGTTTAGCCAGAGACTCTATTTTAGCAGATAAAGCAGTGAAGGCATCAACCTCATGCACCCCAAGTACTTTACGTGAAGTGGACCTCTCAGTAGGCCACTGATAGGCATTGGTAGCCATCTCCTCTAACAGGTCATTGGCATCCCCATATGTCTTCCTCATCAAAGATCCACCAGCAGCAGCATCAACTAGTGTCTTAGTGGAATTCAGCAAGCCATTATAAAATGTCTGTAGCTGCAACCAGTCAGGGAGTCCATGGTGGGGGCATCTACGAAGCAACTCTTTGTACCTTTCCCAAGCCTCCTGAAGTGACTCATTCTCAAATTGATAAAATGTTGCAATGTCATTTCGGAGCTTGGCAGTCTTAGCTGGTGGAAAAAATTTTGCCAAGAATTTTTGGGCCAAAATGTCCCATGTGGTGATGGTCCCTGTTGGCAATGACTGAAGCCAAGCCTTGGCTTTATCCTGTAATGAGAAAGGAAATAGGCGGAGGCAAATAGCATCATTACTAACCCCATTGTGCTTGAAAGTATCGCATATCTCCACGAACCCGGAGATATGAGCATGAGGGTCTTCACTCACTAATCCACTGAACGGGGGTGACTGGACCATGTGGATCACAGCTGATTTAATCTCAAAAGAGTTTGCTTCAATAGCCGGTCGCCTTATACCCGAATTGGTATCCGTGATGGAAGGTAGAACATAATCACGAAGTGCCTTTGGAGGGTTTTCTTCTGCCATTGTGTTTGTTAAAACTCTGGTAGACGCTTTTCTTGCCTTTCTATTTTTTCGACAAGTCTTCTCTATCTCAGAATCAAGTGAGATTAGAGAACTGTTTCCAGAATAAGAGTATGTGGTTTTCTTTTTGTCCTGAAAGTCTCAAACAATAAAGCAATTAAATAGATATATGAAAATAAACGATTAGAGTAAAATCAAGATCACTGAGTATCGATATTGATAACAAATTAGTCCCCGGCAACGGCGCCAAAAACTTGTTGTGAAAATTCCAACGCAAGTGTACGTTGTCGTTTGCAAGTAATAAAATGAGATCAATTTATCGTTCCCACGAGGACTAATGTACCAACTACCGAAATAGGGTTAACCTTAACTTTATCTAATCAATCGATAAGAAGATATTTCAATGAAACAACTAAAAATAGAATGAAAACAATGTAAACCAGAAAAATAGTAAATTAAACCAGAAAAAATTATAGATTCAGCAAGAGAGAAACACCTAGGGTTCCGACTTCACCATAATTACTCCCAGCTTTCATTCCATATTCCATTAACTCCAATTTATCTTCCTATTTGCTAATCAAGATTCCCTAATTTATTCACTAGCCTCTCCCAAGGTCTAGTGGAAGTATTCCTTAATTACTAACCCTGTATATCCCTATACGAGTTACAATAATGACGAATTCATTTAGTTTTGTGGATCTTTTTGACTGATTACATAAGCCATGGAGGTATATTCCTATCCTCCATGTAACTCATGGCATTTACCCCAAGGAACTTGACACACAACTCTCCTTCCGGTCTCATTGTGATTAACAATTCATCTAATTATTGGCCAGACAATCAGAAGCATTAAGAGAAGAGATAAACGCTCAAATTTAAGAGATAAATAATGGAATTAACTTCATATGAAACTACAGCTGGTCCTAATTAGGCTACATCGTACCCTAGATAAGAGAATTAGTTCATACTAGATGAAGAGAACAAGAAAGAATAAAATTGAGACATGATTCAAAGGTAAAAGAGGAAAAACTCTGGTTTGAAGGTCAAATCAGCCTTGCATCTCCTCCCTTCAATCCTTGCTTTGCCTCCTTTGTGCCTCCAAAAGTGTCTAAGAACGAACCCCTTTCTAATTCCCTAGCTTTCCTATTTATACCCCTCACTCTAAAGCCCTAAAACCCATGAGAAAATAAGCCGCGTCTGCAGAATTAAATTCGGGCGCCGCACCTCTGAAGTTTGGGCGCCGCACCTCTGACTCGCTGGAAGAAATTTGCTTCTTTTCACTTTCGGGCGCCGCACCTCTGTATTTTGAGGGGTGCGGCGCTACTGTTCAAGGGGTGCGGCGCTACTGTTCAAGGGGTGCACCCCTGAGCTGCTGTCCTGGTTTTAAGTTTCATGCTCCAGGGGCCGCGACTCTAGGTTTTGAGCGCCGCAACTCTTGAATTCTGTCCCAAAAACTTCTCAATTCTTCAATTCTTCATTCTAACCTATGAAACCTACAATTTAACATAAAAGATCACATTATATGATGATTAATCTCAATAAACAATCAAATACTTAAGTAAAGGATATCTAAAAAGTGGATATAAAAGCCACTCAACAAATACCCCCAAACTTAACATTTGCTCGTCCTCGAGCAAAGAAAAAGAAAAATAAAATTAAACTCAACAACTAATTAACAAAGTGAAAAATTTATTTACTAACCATACAGGCCTCAAAGATCTCTATTAAGCACAACTCCTAGAAAATTTTCAAGATAACATGAATGTGTATAATTTCAACCCAAAGTCAATCTCATCTCAATCTCACTAAAATTTCCTCTGTGTGTGTAAGTATAGCCCTTGCTTACCCTACTCTCTTCACTTAAATCAGATTATGCAAATAAGCTCATAAACATATATTCTCCACTTTTATTCTCTCAGAACCCCATATGCTTGCTTTTCATGTCAATCTCCACTAATGTAGGCATTTCACAATATTGAGGATCAAAAGGACTTTTGATAAGCTTGTAATGTGTGGTTGGGTTAATGGTAGGATGATGGATAAACATATGGCTTAACTCACCCATCACACAAATTCAGTTTAGAGCAAATTTTAAGAGCTCCTTTCTTTCTTTTCACTTCTAACTCCCCCAAACTTATTTTCTTCTTTACTTTGCCATCCACCAATAGAATTCTTACTTTTGGGCCACTACATTCCATACTTAATGCTTTCTAAGACATTCTTTTTCTTTTTGTTTCTTTTCAATATTTGCACAAATGTCTTTTCTTTTCATTGCAAAATATTTTTTTTTTCTTTACAGCAGGGATGTAGCTTTTGAATTTTCATTCTTTGGTGGCCATTTCATTGAAATCTTCCTTTTCTTTTCTTCACCAATCCTCCTTAATTTTCTTAGCTCTAGATGCTCTTAAGACTGAAAATGTATTTTAGGTGAAAGGTTCAAGACAAAAGATCATACAAAGGGATAGGATCAGTATAGGTGACAAAGAAACAGGCTAAATTAAGCTCAATGGGGTATGCTAGGGATAAAATATCACATAAAGGGATAGCTAGAAAGGCTCAAACGAAACAAAAATAGCCTAAATCATCTCCCTAATATTGTGCAGCCTAGGATTTCGCCTCGACTGACAATCAAGCAAGTTCTAGCATTCTGTGAGCTTTTGAAATGACTTAATTCACATAATCATCTCTAAGCATGTAGATTTCAAATAAACAAGGCTATGTGCTCAATAATTCAGGAAATTCTAGTCAGACAAAAATTAACACAAGAGTTAATCAAAAACACAAACACAAAATCTATCATTTTTCTAGAGCTATGAACAATGAAAATCAGTTTTATCATTAGCCTAAGGTTAAACAAAAAAATTTCACTCTATTCTACTAAACTTAAAGAAAAATAAAATTTAAACATAAAAACTACCTAGAAAAGCATTTAAAGATACCCAATAAGTTAAGTGCAAATCAATACAGCAGCTCAGAAAATAATTCCCCACCCCCAAACTTAAAGGAAACATTGTCCTCAATGTTTAAAACAAAGAAGAAAAAGATGTGAGGACTTCCCTGAAATGGAGATGGATCACTTTGCATCTTCATCAGGTGGAGCTGCTGGGGGGAATAAAAGTTATGGATTGTATACCTGAAACATAAAAAAAAATTAAACACACAAGCATGAAAATAAAATTAAACAACTAAACAAAAATTAAGAGAAAGGGTTAAAAAGATTGGGTTGCCTCCCAAAAAGCGCTTGTTTTATAGTCCTCAGCCTGACTGTCTCTGGAATAAATTAACCAGGATCAAAAATAGCAGTAGAAGACTTCTGGAATTTTACTCCACTATTTCTTTGAGCTTTGGATTGTTGGCAAGTCTCTTTTAAGCTCCAAACTTTATTTCCATCTCCAAAACAAGCAGATTTTCTGAGATGCTCTAAAAGAATCTTTTGGAATGACGGCTTCTTTTTCTTGTTTTTCTTGTGAGATTCAGCTATACGCCCTGGTCTAGTCATTGGCTTCTTGGAAATTTTGTCATCTTTGACCTCTAAATCAGGAGGCTTCTCCTTGTTTTTTGTTCCCATGGTGCGAGCTCCAACTGGGTCTTGTAATTTATTGCTTCCATTTATAGTGTCAATTTTACAACAGACACTCACTTCTTCCGGATGCTTTATTTCTTTGAAAACTTTGAAGGACACTTGATCACCTTGCACTCTCAAAGTAAGTTGGCCCTTTTGCACATCAATAAGAGCTTTCCCAGTTGCTAAAAATGGACGACCAAGAATAATTGGGATTTCTTCGTCCTCCTCCATGTCAAGCACAACGAAGTCCGCTGGGAAGATGAACTTGTCCACTTTCACCAATACATCCTCCAGGATTCCCCTTGGATACTTGATTGATCTATCCGCCAATGTCAAGGAGATGGAGGTTGGCTTTATTTCTCCTATACCCAATTTCCTGAAAACAGAAAGAGGCATGAGGTTAATACTAGCACCAAGATCACAAAGTGCCTTACCGAAAGATATATTGCCAATAGAACAAGGAATATTGAAACTTCCTGGATCTGTTAATTCTGGTGGCAATTTCTTTTGTAAGATTGCACTGCACTCCTCAGTAAGTGCCACAGTTTCATAATCCACTAGCTTTCTTTTATTTGAGAGAATCTCCTTCATAAATTTCACGTAGCTAGGCATTTGCTCCAAAGCATCTGCAAATGGAGTATTGATGTGCAGCTTCTTGAACACCTCCAGAAATTTAGAGAATTGATTATCCAACTTCTTCTTCTGGAATTGCTGAGGGAACGGAAGAGGTAGAACATATGGTGGACGATTATCTGGGAATAACTTAGATGTTTTCCCCACAGGTGTCACATGAGTTTCCACTGGAGTGTCTTCATTTACCTCAGGCTCAACTGGCTTACTAGGCACATTCTTGACAACTTTAGAAGGTTCATCCAAAGTCTTACCACTACGAAGAGTTATGGCCATGACATGCTCTTTAGGATTCACTTCTGTATCACTTGGCAATGATCCCTGCTGTCTGCTAGTGAGCATGGTGGAGAGTTGACCCACTTGCATCTCTAAGTTACGAATGGAGGCATCTGTTCGGGCCATGAATTGACTTGTATTCATGGTCAATTTGGCTAGAGCATCCTCCAAAGAAACCTTAGGTGGTGGTGGTGGTTGATCTTGCACTGGTGCTTGAGCAGAATTCTGATTATTTCTCCAAGAAAAATTGGGGAGATTTCTCCACCCCGGGTTGTATGTATTGGAGTAAGGGTTGTTCTGCTTGCTTGGGTTTCCCATAAAGTGTGCTTCCTCTGACTTAGATGGAGAGAATGGATTGCCAACTTGGCAATTTGAGCTAATATGAGGACCACCACAATGATCACAATTCTCAGGAGGTGACTGAATGGCATTGACGTTCTGGGTGGTTAACTGCTTAGCCAGAGAATCTATTTTAGCAGATAAAGCAGTGAAGGCATCAACCTCATGCACCCCAAGTACTTTACGTGAAGTGGACCTCTCAGTAGGCCACTGATAGGCATTGGTTGCCATCTCCTCTAACAGGTCATTGGCATCCCCATATGTCTTCCTCAATCTTCCTCATCAAAGATCCACCAGCAGCAGCATCAACTAGTGTCTTGGTGGAATTCGGCAAGCCATTATAAAATGTCTGTAGCTGCAACCAGTCAGGGAGTCCATGGTGGGGACATCTACGAAACAACTCTTTGTACCTTTCCCAAGCCTCCTGAAGTGACTCATTCTCAAATTGATAAAATGTTGCAATGTCATTTCAGAGGTTGGCAGTCTTAGCTGGTGGAAAAAATTTTGCCAAGAATTTTTGGGCCAAAATGTTCCATGTGGTAATGGTCCCTGTTGGCAATGACTGAAGCCAAGCCTTGGCTTTATCCCGTAATGAGAAAGGAAATAGGCGGAGGCGAATAGCATCATTACCAACCCCGTTGTGCTTGAAAGTATCGCATATCTCCACGAACCTAGAGATATGAGCATGAGGGTCTTCACTCACTAATCCACTGAACAGGGCTGACTGGACCATGTGGATCACAGCTGGTTTAATCTCAAAAGAGTTTGCTTCAATAGCCGGTCGCCTTATACCCGAATTGGTATCCGTGATGGAAGGTAGAGCATAATCACGAAGTGCTTTTGGAGGGTTTTCTTCTGCCATTGTGTTTGTTAAAACTCTGGTAGACGCTTTTCTTGCCTTTCTATTTTTTCGACAAGTCTTCTCTATCTCAGAATCAAGTGGGATTAGAGAACTGCTTCCAGAATTTCTCATACACCAAAAGAAAAACTCCTGAAAGTCTCAAACAATAAAACAATTAAATAGATCTGTGAAAATAAACGATTAGAGTAAAATCAAGATCACTGAGTATCGATATTGATAACAAATTAGTCCCCGGCAACGGCGCCAAAAACTTGTTGTGAAAATTCCAACGCAAGTGTACGTTGTCGTTTGCAAGTAATAAAATGAGATGAATTTATCGTTCCCACGAGGACTAATGTACCAACTACCGAAAGAGGGTTAACCTTAACTTTATCTAATCAATCGATAAGGAGATATTTCAATGAAACAATTAAAAGTAGAATGAAAACAATGTAAACCAGAAAAATAGCAAATTAAACCAGAAAAATGATAGATTCAGCAAGAGAGAAACACCTAGGGTTCCGATTTCACCATAATTACTCCCAGCTTTTATTCCATATTCCATTAACTCCAATTTATCTTCATATTTGCTAATCAAGATTCCCTAATTTATTCATTAGCCTCTCCCAAGGTCTAGTGTAAGTATCCCTTAATTACTAACCCTGTATATTCCTATACGAGTTACAATAATTACGAATTCATTTAGTTTTGTGGATCTTTTTGACTGATTACATAAGCCATGGAGGTATATTCCTATCCTCCATGTAACTCATGGCATTTACCCCAAGGAACTTGACACACAACTCTCCTTCCGGTCTCATTGTGATTAACAATTCGTCTAATTATTAGCCAGACAATCAGAAGCATTAAGAGAAGAGATAAATACTCAAATTTAAGAGATAAATAATGGAATTAACTTCATAAGAAACTACAGCTGGTCCTAATTAGGCTACATCGTACCCTAGATAAGAGAATTAGTTCATACTAGATGAAGAGAACAAGAAAGAATAAAATTGAGACATGATTCAAAGGTAAAAGAGGAAAAACTCTGGTTTGAAGGTCAAATCAGCCTTGCATCTCCTCCCTTCAATCCTTCCTTTGTGCCTCCAAAAGTGTCTAAGAACGAACCCCTTTCTAATTCCCTAGCTTTCCTATTTATACCCCTCACTCTAAAGCCCTAAAACCCATGAGAAAATAAGCCGCGTCTGCAGAATTAAATTCGGGCGCCGCACCTCTGAAGTTTGGGCGCCGCACCTCTGACTCGCTGGAAGAAATTTGCTTCTTTTCACTTTCGGGCGCCGCACCTCTGTATTTTGAGGGGTGCGGCGCTACTGTTCAAGGGGTGCGGCGCTGAGCTGCTGTCCCAACATGTGTATTTTTTCGCATACGGGGGGTGCGGCGCTACTGTTCAAGGGGTGCACCCCTGAGCTGCTGTCCTGGTTTTAAGTTTCATGCTCCAGGGGCTGCGACTCTAGGTTTTGAGCGCCGCAACCCTTGAATTCTGAACCAAAAACTTCTCAATTCTTCAATTCTTCATTCTAACCTATGAAACCTACAATTTAACATAAAAGATCACATTAGATGATGATTAATCTCAATAAACAATCAAATACTTAAGTAAAGGATATCTAAAAAGTGGATATAAAAGCCACTCAACAAATACCCCCAAACTTAACATTTGCTCGTCCTCGAGCAAAGAAAAAGAAAAATAAAATTAAACTCAACAACTAATTAACAAAGTGAAAAATTTATTTACTAACCATACAGGCCTCAAAGATCTCTATTAAGCACAACTCCTAGAAAATTTTCAAGATAACATGAATGTGTATAATTTCAACCTAAAGTCAATCTCATCTCAATCTCACTAAAATTTCCTCTGTGTGTGTAAGTATAGCCCTTGCTTACCCTACTCTCTTCACTTAAATCAGATTATGCAAATAAGCTCATAAACATATATTCTCCACTTTTATTCTCTCAGAACCCCATATGCTTGCTTTTCATGTCAATCTCCACTAATGTAGGCATTTCACAATATTGAGGATCAAAAGGACTTTTGATAAGCTTGTAATGTGTGGTTGGGTTAATGGTAGGATGATGGATAAACATATGGCTTAACTCACCCATCACACAAATTCAGTTTAGAGCAAATTTTAAGAGCTCCTTTCTTTCTTTTCACTTCTAACTCCCCTAAACTTATTTTCTTCTTTACTTTGCCATCCACCAATAGAATTCTTACTTTTGGGCCACTACATTCCATACTTAATGCTTTCTAAGACATTCTTTTTCTTTTTGTTTCTTTTCAATATTTGCACAAATGTCTTTTCTTTTTATTGCAAAATATTTTTTTTTTTCTTTACAGCAGGGATGTAGCTTTTGAATTTTCATTCTTTGGTGGCCATTTCATTGAAATCTTCCTTTTCTTTTCTTCACCAATCCTCCTTAATTATCTTAGCTCTAGATGCTCTTAAGACTGAAAATGTATTTTAGGTGAAAATCCTCCTTAATTTTCTTAGCTCTAGATGCTCTTAAGACTGAAAATATATTTTAGGTGAAAGGTTCAAGACAAAAGATCATACAAAGGGATAGGATCAGTATAGGTGACAAAGAAACAGGCTAAATTAAGCTCAATGGGGTATGCTAGGGATAAAATATCACATAAAGAGATAGCTAGAAAGGCTCAAACGAAACAAAAATAGCCTAAATCATCTCCCTAATATTGTGCAGCCTAGGATTTCGCCTCGACTGACAATCAAGCAAGTTCTAGCATTCTGTGAGCTTTTGAAATGACTTAATTCACATAATCATCTCTAAGCATGTAGATTTCAAATAAACAAGGCTATGTGCTCAATAATTCAGGAAATTCTAGTCAGACAAAAATTAACACAAGAGTTAATCAAAAACACAAACACAAAATCTATCATTTTTCTAGAGCTATAAACAATGAAAATCAGTTTTATCATTAGCCTAAGGTTAAACAAAAAAAAATTTCACTCTATTCTACTAAACTTAAAGAAAAATAAAATTTAAACATAAAAACTACCTAGAAAAACATTTAAAGATACCCAATAAGTTAAGTGCAAATCAATACAGCAGCTCAGAAAATAATTCCCCACCCCCAAACTTAAAGGAAACATTGTCCTCAATGTTTAAAACAAAGAAGAAAAAGATGTGAGGACTTCCCTGAAATGGAGATGGATCACTTTGCATCTTCATCTGGTGGAGCTGCTGGGGGGAATAAAAGTTATGGATTGTATACCTGAAACATAAAAAAAAATTAAACACACAAGCATGAAAATAAAATTAAACAACTAAACAAAAATTAAGAGAAAGGGTTAAAAAGATTGGGTTGCCTCCCAAAAAGCGCTTGTTTTATAGTCCTCAGCCTGACTGTCTTTGGAATAAATTAACCAGGATCAAAAATAGCAATAGAAGACTTCTGGAATTTTACTCCACTATTTCTTTGAGCTTTGGATTGTTGGCAAGTCTCTTTTAAGCTCCAAACTTTATTTCCATCTCTAAAACAAGCAAATTTTCTGAGATGTTCTAAAAGAATCTTTTGGAATGACGGCTTCTTTTTCTTCTTTTTCTTGTGAGATTCAGCTATAGGCCCTGGTCCAGTCATTGGCTTCTTGGGAATTTTGTCATCTTTGACCTCTAAATCAGGAGGCTTCTCCTTGTTTTTCGTTCCCATGGTGTGAACTCCAACTGGGTCTTGTAATTTATTGCTTCCATTTATAGTGTCAATTTTACAACAGACACTCACTTCTTCCGGATGCTTTATTTCTTTGAAAACTTTGAAGGACACTTGATCACCTTGCACTCTCAAAGTAAGTTGGCCCTTTTGCACATCAATAAGAGCTTTCCCAGTTGCTAAAAATGGACGACCAAGAATAATTGGGATTTCTTCGTCCTCCTCCATGTCAAGCACAACGAAGTCCGCTGGGAAGATGAACTTGTCCACTTTCACCAATACATCCTCCAGGATTCCCCTTGGATACTTGATTGATCTATCCGCCAATGTCAAGGAGATGGAGGTTGGCTTTATTTCTCCTATACCCAATTTCCTGAAAACAGAAAGAGGCATGAGGTTAATACTAGCACCAAGATCACAAAGTGCCTTACCGAAAGATATATTGCCAATAGAACAAGGAATATTGAAACTCCCTGGATCTGTTAATTTTGGTGGCAATTTCTTTTGTAAGATTGCACTGCACTCCTCAGTAAGTGCCACAGTCTCATAACCCGCTAGCGTTCTTTTATTTGAGAGAATCTCCTTCATAAATTTCACGTAGCTAGGCATTTGCTCCAAAGCATCTGTAAATGGGATATTGATGTGCAGCTTCTTGAACACCTCCAGAAATTTAGAGAATTGATTATCCAGCTTCTTCTTCTGGAATCTCTGAGGGAACGGAAGAGGTGGGATATATGGTGGAGGATTGTCTGGGAATAACTTAGATGTCTTCTCCACAGATTTCACAAGTGGTTCCACTGGGGTGTCTTCTTTTACCTCAGGCTCAACTGGCTTACTAGGCACCTTCTTGACAACTTCAGAAGGTTCATCCAAAGTCTTACCACTACGAAGAGTTATGGCCATGACATGCTCTTTAGGATTCACTTCTGTATCACTTGGCAATAATCCCTGCTGTCTGCTAGTGAGCATGGTGGAGAGTTGACCCACTTGCATCTCTAAGTTACGAATGTAGGCATTTGTTCGGGCCATGAATTGACTTGTATTCATGGTCAATTTGGCTAGAGCATCCTCCAAAGAAACCTTAGGTGGTGGTGGTGGTTGATCTTGCACTGGTGCCTGAGCAGAATTCTGATTATTTCTCCAAGAAAAATTGGGGTGATTTCTCCACCCCGGATTGTATGTATTGGAGTAAGGGTTGTTCTGTTTGCTTAGGTTTCCCATAAAGTGTGCTTCCTCTGACTTAGATGGAGAGAATGGATTGCCAACTTGGCAATTTGAGCTAATATGAGGACCACCACAATGATCACAATTCTCAGGAGGTGACTGAATGGCATTGACGTTCTGGATGGTTAACTGCTTAGCCAGAGAATCTATTTTAGCAGATAAAGCAGTGAAGGCATCAACCTCATGCACCCCAAGTACTTTACGTGAAGTGGACCTCTCAGTAGGCCACTGATAGGCATTGGTAGCCATCTCCTCTAACAGGTCATTAGCATCCCCATATGTCTTCCTCATCAAAGATTCACCAGCAGCAGCATCAACTAGTGTCTTAGTGGAATTTAGCAAGCCATTATAAAATGTCTGTAGCTGCAACCAGTCAGGGAGTCCATGGTGGGGACATCTACGAAGCAACTCTTTGTACCTTTCCCAAGCCTCCTGAAGTGACTCATTCTCAAATTGATAAAATGTTGCAATGTCATTTCGGAGCTTGGCAGTCTTAGCTGGTGGAAAAAATTTTGCCAAGAATTTTTGGGCCAAAATGTCCCATGTGGTGATGGTCCCTGTTGGCAATGACTGAAGCCAAGCCTTGGCTTTATCCCGTAATGAGAAAGGAAATAGGCGGAGGCGAATAGCATCATTACTAACCCCATTGCGCTTGAAGGTATCGCATATCTCCACGAACCCGGAGATATGAGCATGAGGGTCTTCACTCGCTAATCCACTGAACGGGGCTAACTGGACCATGTGGATCACAGCTGGTTTAATCTCAAAAGAGTTTGCTTCAATAGCCGGTCGCCTTATACCCGAATTGGTATCCGTGATGGAAGGTAGAGCATAATCACGGAGTGCCTTTGGAGGGTTTTCTTCTGCCATTGTGTTTGTTAAAACTCTGGTAGACGCTTTTCTTGCCTTTCTATTTTTTCGACAAGTCTTCTCTATCTCAGAATCAAGTGGGATTAGAGAACTGCTTCCAGAATTTCTCATACACCAAAAGAAAAACTCCTGAAAGTCTCAAACAATAAAACAATTAAATAGATCTGTGAAAATAAACGATTAGAGTAAAATCAAGATCACTGAGTATCGATATTGATAACAAATTAGTCCCCGGCAACGGCGCCAAAAACTTGTTGTGAAAATTCCAACGCAAGTGTACGTTGTCGTTTGCAAGTAATAAAATGAGATCAATTTATCGTTCCCACGAGGACTAATGTACCAACTACCGAAATAGGGTTAACCTTAACTTTATCTAATCAATCGATAAGAAGATATTTCAATGAAACAACTAAAAATAGAATGAAAACAATGTAAACCAGAAAAATAGCAAATTAAACCAGAAAAATTATAGATTCAGCAAGAGAGAAGCACCTAGGGTTCCGACTTCACCATAATTACTCCCAGCTTTCATTCCATATTCCATTAACTCCAATTTATCTTCCTATTTGCTAATCAAGATTCCCTAATTTATTCACTAGCCTCTCCCAAGGTCTAGTGTAAATATCCCTTAACTACTAACCCTGTATATCCCTATACGAGTTACAATAATTATGAATTCATTTAGTTTTGTGGATCTTTTTAACTGATTACATGAGCCATAGAGGTATATTCCTATCCTCCATGTAACTCATGGCATTTACCCCAAGGAACTTGACACACAACTCTCCTTCCGGTCTCATTGTGATTAACAATTCATCTAATTATTGGCCAGACAATCAGAAGCATTAAGAGAAGAGATAAACGCTCAAATTTAAGAGATAAATAATGGAATTAACTTCATAAGAAACTACAGCTGGTCCTAATTAGGCTACATCGTACCCTAGATAAGAGAATTAGTTCATACTAGATGAAGAGAACAAGAAAGAATAAAATTGAGACATGATTCAAAGGTAAAAGAGGAAAAACTCTGGTTTGAAGGTCAAATCAGCCTTGCATCTCCTCCCTTCAATCCTTCCTTTGCCTCCTTTGTGCCTCCAAAAGTGTCTAAGAACGAACCCCTTTCTAATTCCCTAGCTTTCCTATTTATACCCCTCACTCTAAAGCCCTAAAACCCATGAGAAAATAAGCCGCGTCTGCAGAATTAAATTCGGGCGCCGCACCTCTGAAGTTTGGGCGCCGCACCTCTGACTCGCTGGAAGAACTTTGCTTCTTTTCACTTTCGGGCGCCGCACCTCTGTATTTTGAGGGGTGCGGCGCTACTGTTCAAGGGGTGCGGCGCTACTGTTCAAGGGGTGCGGCGCTGAGCTGCTGTCCCAACATGTGTATTTTTTCGCATACGGGGGGTGCGGCGCTACTGTTCAAGGGGTGCGGCGCTACTGTTCAAGGGGTGCACCCCTGAGCTGCTGTCCTGGTTTTAAGTTTCATGCTCCAGGGGCCGCGACTCTAGGTTTTGAGCGCCGCAACTCTTGAATTCTGTCCCAAAAACTTCTCAATTCTTCAATTCTTCATTCTAACCTATGAAACCTACAATTTAACATAAAAGATCACATTATATGATGATTAATCTCAATAAACAATGAAATACTTAAGTAAAGGATATCTAAAAAGTGGATATAAAAGCCACTCAACATCGCCATCACCCTTTATGGGAAATCTTTTAAGTTAATTTGAATGTCAGCATACCACTTCTCACTACTCTTTCTTGGGATGAAATTTTTTGACAACCACTTGTTCTGTTTTCTCTATGGAATACACTTCAAATTTATTCCCAAAGGGTGGATATCAAATGTGAGATGAAAAAGGCTGACCTTCTTACAGATATCAAATCTTAAAATTCTTGTTCTGTTTCTCTTTTTCCTGTTACTATATGACTAAGTGATACACTTTGCATCTTTTGCTGTTTTCTTTCAGCATCATTTTGGAAAAGAGGTAAACATTGCTCTCAAGTTTGATATCAGAATGAATTGTATATTCATGTTCTGTGTCTGAGTTTATATAAAAGTTCAAGTCAACTTTCTATGCTAAGACTAAAACTAAGCTAAAAGATATGTACATATGGTAAATTTTAAAAACACATGTTAACAGAAAAGGAAATAAATTGTTTATGCTGATATGCTCTGACAATCGCATTGCATCACAATGACTAATTTGTAATCTTTCTGGTCATTATCTATATGCTTATAGTGCACAGTTATCCTTTTTGTAACGTAGCCAAACATCAGGTTCCTTTCGATTGAAGTTTCTAAAGACTTTCTTGAAAATTATTTGAAGGTTGTGGATTATCTGATTGATCCCTTTGTTGCGGGTACAAGTGGAGGAGATCCTGAGTCTCTTTCCGTGAGTAATACTCCCAAAGTTTTCAAATACTTATTTCATGCTT
Source organism: Cercis canadensis (assembly GCA_003255065.1). Classification (NCBI taxonomy): domain Eukaryota; kingdom Viridiplantae; phylum Streptophyta; class Magnoliopsida; order Fabales; family Fabaceae; genus Cercis; species Cercis canadensis. The sequence continues at coordinate 153,269 of QAOA01002771.1, forward strand.
TTAAGTATGACTATTGGTTGCATACAAAATGATTAATCAAGTAGGTTGAAGAGGGAAAGGTTTCCAGATCTGACTGATTTGGGATAATTAAATGTACCTTTAGAATATTACATTTTGTGATCTTATTAGCTTCTGTGTCAGGCTAGATATCTTTCTAATTTGGGACACTTGGTAAAATCAGGAAATTCATGACATCTTAGGGAGTTTGGTGGACTCCATAGCATAACTAGTTACAGTAGAGTTGGTTATGAAATTGTATTTGGTAATCACTTAGATATTTTTTGCTTGTTGAACCTTGTGTTCCTGCTCTTGCTTCTCTCCTTGGTGGAAGAATGTAATTCTCATAAATTTTGGCCCTTGCTTATCTCTCTCTCTCCTTGCAAGGTTACATGTATGCTATTTCATTTCATACAAGGAAGCAGAGGTGGGCTTGTTAAGACAGATTGGAGCCAAGCTCCTTTCACTGCTTCCTATAGAAATTTCAATGCCAACGCTTGTGTTTGGTCCTCTGGAGCATCTTCTTGTGCTTCAAACACTGCCTCTTCTACCTCAGCTAATAATGCATGGCTCTCACAAGAGCCAGATTCTACTGGCCAAGAGAGGCTTAAGTGGGTGCAGAAGAAGTACATGATATACAATTTCTGTGCTGACACAAAACAGCTTAGGGGAACAGGACTAACCACAGATTACGATTAAGTTTTCCAATATAATCCCCTTGTAGTTTTTGTATGTATTTTCGATAAGGAGATTCTTTCATTCATTGTACTTGCCACATACTCTTATAATTCATTACACAACATTTATTAAACGTCGTGTTCATGGTTTCTTCTTCATTTCTCTCTTTCAAGACCTTGGCAAAGAGATAGAAAATCATTTTAAGCTAGAGGGCATATGGAAAGAGAATATTTAAATAAAAAATAGCAAGCTATGCCTATTTTTGGCCAATGCCTTAATGCTTCCTTTTAACCATTTTCAATGAAGTGAAGTGATGAAATATTTCACTGTAATTTGAGCTATCGGACACTCAGGCTAGAGTCTTTGAAGCAACTTCCTTTTGATGATCATTTTAACAATTTGACGCTATAGATTATTAGAACAACGCATGTTGTAGTTTGAGTCATAGATTATTAGAACAACGCCATAGATATTTATTTGTCACTTTGACGCTAAGCATGCTTTTATTTCTTGCCCGTTGCTTTCCCTCAAGAGTCCCAATTTGCTCTCCCATTGTTGCGAGTGGTATTTGAGGAAAAGCTTAGGTGCTATGGCATTGGTGGTGGCAACTTTGATAAATGTGAAAAAAATTTCATACATCTGCCACTGCATACCTGAGAAATTCAATGACACGGTTGAAGGGGCTGTTGGGTACTCTCTAAAACTGGCAAAAGAACCAACTGGGCTTTGTACTTGAACTTGTTAGTAAAGGAAAAAATGGAATTGAAAAAAAAAAAAAA
>QAOA01002779.1:0-58777 GCA_003255065.1 Cercis canadensis
TCGGTGCGGACAGTTATGATGTGGTTCTGAAAGTATGGTCGCAAACGTCTTGCAGAGAGGAGGAGAGCATAAGCAAGTTTTTCAATCTTTTGATATTTAAGTTCGGAGGCTTGCAAGGCATGACTAGTGTAATATATGGGGTACTGTGAGTTTGTTTCTTCTCGAACTAGGGCCGAGCTCACTGCCTGATGACTGCTGGCTAGGTACAGAAACAGTGCTTCCCCTGGCTTTGGTTTAGAAAGAATGGGCGGGCAGCTTAAGTATTCTTTCAATTGACTAAAAGCCTGCTGGCATTCTTCTGTCCATTAGAAGTGTTTAATCTTTTTAAGTGCCTTGAAGAAAGGGAGCGCTTTGTCAGCCGACCTGGACATAAATCTGGACAGGGCGGCAATTCTTCCTGCGAGTCTTTGGACTTCGCGAATGGTTTTTGGCGGCTCCATGGTTATGATGGCTTGACACTTATCAGGGTTAGCCTCGATACCCCGATGTGTGAGCATGAAGCCCAAGAATTTCCCAGCTTCTACTCCGAAAGCGCATTTAGAAGGGTTTAGTCGCATGCTGTGGCGGTGGAGCTCGTGAAACGCTTCCTCCACATGTGCTATGTGTTCATCATCTGTGTTGGATTTGACGAGCATATCGTCGACATAGACTTCTACATTTTTGCCGATTTGGTTTTTTAGTACCTGATCTATCAACCTCTGATAAGTGGCCCCTGCGTTCTTAAGACCAAATGACATTACCGTGTAGCAGTATATGGCCTTCTCGGTAATGAACGCTGTCTTATCCTCATCGTCAGGATGCATTTTGATTTGATTGTAGCCAGAGTAGGCGTCCATAAAACTTAAGAATTTGTATCCTGAAGCCTCGTCAACAAGTTTGTCGATGCTAGGGAGCGGATACGGATCTTTGGGGCAAGCTTTATTGAGGTCGGAGAAATCCACACACATTCGCCATTTACCGTTTGGTTTTTTGACCATGACGACGTTAGAAAGCCAGGTCGCATAAGGTATTTCTCTGATAAAGCCTGGGTCGAGCAATTTTCGCACTTCTTCTTGAATTGCTTTTTGCTTCTCGGGACCGACGACTCGCTTTTTCTGGGAAACAGGTTTTGCATTTGTATTTATAGCAAGCTTATGGCAGATAAAACTTGGATCAATACCTGGTATGTCCAAGGCCGTCCAAGCGAATAAATCGGCGTTGGCTGCTAGAAGGTCGGTAAGTCTCTTAATTTTTTTCGAGGGCATGGAGGATCCTATCTGAATCGTTTGATTTTGATTTGATCCGACCTGGAAGGATTTTAAATCCCCTTGCGGTTCTGGGCGTAGTGCAGCTGTTGGCTCTCTGTTATCGAGCTCTTGAATGGGGACTTGAGCACTTGCCTTACTTTGGTTTGTTACCTGGCTAGCCGGAGGTTGAGAATAGTCTATGGCGAGACTGATGTTATAACACGTTCTGCCCAAAAGCTGGTCTCCTCGCGCTTGACCTACCTTGCCTGACTGGGTCGGGAATTTTAGCAAGGGGTGCCTGGTGGAAACGATGGCCTCTAAGGAATTAAGAGAAGGTCGGCCAAGGATTAAATTATACGCGGACGGACATTCTACCACCAAGAATCTGACCGTTGCGTTGGCGAGGTCGGGGTACTCCCCCATGGTGACTCGCAAGGTAATAGTTCCTTTGACTTCGACTGGGTTCCTGAGAATCCGATGAGGGCTCCGGGATAGTACTCTAGGTCGGATTTTGGGATACCGAGCTTTTGAAACGTTCGGTAAAAAAGAACGTCGGCCGAACTTCCCTGGTCGATTAGTACTTTGCGAATCTCGTAATTCGCCACATAGCAAGTTATGACTACGGGATCATCATGATCTCGATCAATGCTAGCGTAGTCATTATCCGAGAAAGATATGACTGTGATATCCTTATTTCTCTGAGATAAACTAGTAGTGTGAAGAATTTCTCTTTTGTATCTGGCTGCGGCCCGCTCATGCCTCTTTCTAGAAGATTTTGATACCCCTCCTCCTGCAAATCCTCCTGCAATGGTATTTATTGTTCCTGCAGCGTTGTGCCTTGGGTCCTCAGTGGGAGGAGGTTGTCGGCGAAAAGGGGATCGGCTTCTCTGCCTTCCCGTCCTTACAGTCGAATTCCTCTGAGGATACCTTGACGGGTATTGGTTATCCCTGCTCCGCTGCTCTGGGGCCGAGATCGAGTTCTCAGCCCAAAATTTCTGCAAATAACCTCTTCGGAGCAGGTCTTCGATAAGGTTACGAAGGTGCCGACAATCGTTGGCATCGTGACCCCGACCTTGGTGGAAAGCACAATACTTTTCTTTGTCTGCTCCCACGTCGCCCTTTGGCTGTGGGAGTTGGGCTAGTTTGGTCTGACAGATCTCCTTGAGTATCCGAGCTTTTGATTGATTCAGGGGGGTGAATGACTCAAAACGGGGACGGACGGGGGATTTGTCTTTCCGACCTGCTTTGCGGTCGTCCGAAGGCTTTTTGTCTTTCTTGTTTTTGTCTGATTCCCCTAATACTTCTTCTAAGTTTATGTGCTTGGAGGTTATAGTCAGAAGTTCCGACAGGTTTTCTAGAGGGTCAAGAGTCAATTGTTCATGAAGACGACTAGGTCGGAGTCCGGCCTGAATGGCATGCATTGCCACCGAATCGGTTAGGTCCCGAACTTGCAGAGAGAGCTTGGTGTAACGATTCATGTAGTCTTTCAAGGATTCCAGTTCCCCTTGTTTGAGGGTAGCCAAAATGGCGGAGGAGCATTGATGGGTTATACTAGTGGAAAAACGGGCTACCAAGAGTTCGGACATTTGATTGAAGTTAGAGATGCTGTTTGAAGGGAGATTTGAGAACCATTGGAGGGCTGCCCGACGTAAGGTAGTGGGAAAAGCCTGGCACATAACTTCATCTGTTGATCCGCTTAGGAGCATAATAGAGTTGAAGTTTTCTAAATGCTCTCTAGGATCAGAGGAGCCATCGAAAGGCTCAAGCTGGGGTAATCGGAACCCAACTGGTACTGGATAGTTTATGATAGGCTGGGTAAACGGATGCCGGCCTACTTTTTTCTGCTTTTTCGGACTAGCCTGGGAGAGCCCAGGGGAGCCTTCGAGGTAGGGAAAACTGTCTCTTCGTGGGTGAAAGGAGGTTTCGGGGTCGCTACGGAAGGTCCCTGGTCGGCTACTTGCAAAATTTGACCCACTGCCTATTGTCTCGGCAAAAGGTCGGTAGAGCGGAATATTTTCGGTGTGCTCGTTCTTTGAAGAATCTTGCTTTCTTCTGAAATCAGCTATTTCGGCTTTATCTTCTGCCCTTTCCCGTTTGAGGTTTTGGATTTCTTGCAGAAGGCATTGCAAGGTGTCGCCTACTTGTTCAAGGCGGACTTCTCCAAGAGGAGTTTCACAAATTGTCTCCAAGTTGCCCAAAGGCTGGTTGCCCCTGGGGGGTGTGGTTTGACGCTCCCGAACAGACGCGTCGAGGTCGGTTCGAGTCTAGGTCGGTCCAGCAATAGTTACCTGAAACGCAGTCCGGTGTTGTAATTCCGGGCTCCGAAGATCAAGTCAGTAATGAGCTTAATAATGTGATATTTCAGGGAGTCGGCCCCCAACCTTTGAGGGTCAGGGGCTATTTATAGGAAAATTAACCTAAGCATTACGTTTTACCCAAGATGGGTTATTGGGTCGCCCGTAACAAATGGGGGGTGACCCGGTGCTTTATTGGGCCAATGTTTCCTCTCTGCTTTATTGGGCCAATTCTCCCTCCGGGCCAGGTATACTTTGGGCCCTGAGACAGGCCCACCACAATAGGCAACTATATTTACACCATGGATGGGTTGCTTTGTTCCTTCTCTTTCTCTATAGGAGATGGGTCTTTTGTGGGGTGGCAGGGGAGATGTGCAGTTCTTTTTTCTTGANCTTTTCATCTTCTGGCCTGCTACGCGTACATTTATTATTGGTATTTCCAATATGGGGGTAATGATGGCCGCCGGCAATCGCGCGTCTCGAGATGGGAAGTCTGCTGCGGATATGACGTTTGTACTTCCCGAGTTTATTACGGCGTTCCCCTGACCGTCGGATTTAAGAGATGTGGACGGACGGATTGCAATGTCTGTTAGTATAAATAGAGAATCTTCTGATTTCGCTCAAGTTTTCGAAAAGGAGTTTTTAAATTGTAGCTAAGTCGAAGAGTACCAGAGTGAACTTTTAAGGATTCGCACTTTCACCAAGCTCGGTTTTTGCAAGAAGAGGCAGTTTTTCTGTCCAATCTTTCCCTGTTCCAAATCCTCTCCTGGTGAGTTGTTTTTCTTTCAAAAAATGGGATCTTCGGGAAGAGATAATCCAGAATGCTCTAGGGGGAATGGTGCTGGGGTTTCTTCTTCTCAACCGTCTGTGCCTTTTTTTGCTAGTTTTCCGATTAGGACAACCAAATCCTCGATTCGCCCTAGGGACATAGAAAACTTAAAAAACAACTTTCCAGAAATTGACTGGAACTGTCACCATTTCTATTTAGAGGCCTCCCCTAGGGGGTCGCCGGTGTGTGAGAACTGCCCTCACAAAAATTTTTTTGTTTTCAACCTTGCATACATGGATAAGGCTAGGGCCGAGCTGCCCTTGACAGAATTTGAAATGGACTTTTTCCGAACAATAAATGCCGCTCCTTCACAACTTCATTCTAACGGGTGGGGATTTCTTCATGCCTTCCAGAACATGTGCATGTTATTAACAGTAGACCCCCGGGTAGACGTATTTTTTCATTTTTTTACTTTAAAGGACATGAAAGATTCCGATCAGGAATTTATTTACGTGGCTAGCCGACCTCGACTATGCTTAATGAAGCTTTTTGAGGAGTCGGCTAAGGGGTGGAAGGATCAGTTCTTCCGAGTAACAGTGCCGTCCTGGGATGGGGTACCGCGGCCAGATAAGGCTTTTTTCTTGGATGAGTACGGGAAACCCCGGTTTCCCTTGAGGTGGGTCCGATATGTAAATAAAGGACGGGCACGCTCTATGGATGAGTACGATCCAGAAGCTCGTCACATAATAAGAATTATTTCCGAGCTAACGTACAACAAATCCAGCCAAGTCAAGCTGAAAGCAAAAGATTTAATTGGTCGGTATATAGTTTATTGTGTTACCTTTATCAGGAGTTTTTTGATGTAGCTAACTGAGTCTTCTTTTGTGCCTGCAGACGAAAGAATCAGCAAGGAAGAGATGGTGAGATTATCTACACTGGCGAAGTTTGGCGGGGTCGGTCCTAGAGGCGGCCCGGTTATCCGGGATGTGGAGGAAATCCCGGCGCCTGTATCTCAGCCTGGTAGGGCCATTGCAGCTGAGCCGGTGACGGTGGTGCCGGCAGATCGGGCCCGGGGGAAACGCCTAATGGAGGAGGATCCAGCTGCGGATCTTAGGCGAAGAGACCGGGGAGATCGCGGGTCTAAAAAGCACAAACCGTCTCACCAGGAGACTACCCGAGCTGGGTCCTCATCGAACCGGGCTCGACAAGAGACGCCAAGCCGGCTGCGACAGGGAGCTCCAGCTGAGGTTAAGCCTCTTGATTTATTTTCCGTCGCACTGACCGGGGATGACACCCATGCCAGCCACTCATTGTGGAATACCCTGTTTCCTGTTCAGGAGAGGGTGGACTCCATTGTACCGGCATCCGACGTCGAGAGGGTCGGCCAGTCGTCTGTTGACCAGCTGCTGAAGTACCTCCTCGCCAACGCTACCCAGGACCTCGCGGCTATTCGAGGGGTACAAAAAAGGCTGGGAGATCTCACCGCCCTTCAGAAGCTACAGGATGAAGAAGAATTACTCCGGGTCGAGAAAGATTCGGCTCTGGAGGCCCTGAAGAAGGCAGAAGATGAGAACCGGCTTCTAAGGGAGGAGAAGGAAAACTTGGAAATTCAGCAACTGGCTCCTGCCCTAGAAGCACGGGACAAGGTCGAGGCGGAGAATAGGCAGCTTCGCCTGGACATAAAAGAACTGGAAGATAGCCATGAGGCGGGCACCAGAGAGATAGAACGAACTCTATCTCTCGCCAAAGAGGTGCAGAAAAGAGAGGTCGAGCTGCGAGACAAAATGACTCGCCGAATCAGTCGCACTCGTCAATCCAAACTGAGACAGAGGGACTGCGCCGAGTTGCAAATTGGGCAGAACTATGCTACCGCCTTCAAGGAAGGTTTTGACCATGTTGTTGCTCAGGCGAGGTTGCAGTTCGCTGATCTCAGTAGGGACCAGATGGATTATTTTAAGAAGATTAAAGATGGGCAGCTGGTGGACGAGAGCGAGGATGAGGAGGCCGGAGGAGAAGATGCAGCTCTTCAGCTCGAGGTCTCTCTAGAAGATTACGATACCCCCTCCGAGGGTGAGGATGAAATTGTATCTAGGACGGGGGGGGTGACTAATGTAATTTAGACTTGATTTTTGTAATTGCTCTTTGAACATAATGAATGAGTAGGTTCCGACCTTCCTTAGCACTTGCTCAGGGTTCTTTTGCAATAATTTTGCTTTTATTTTTACAATGTTATGATGAGGTTCTTTTGCTAATTCTGGCTAAGGTAAGAAATTGGTCAGACGAGAATTTTGAGAGAACGCTTTTCGGATCGGAAAAAATAAATAGAAAATAAGTAAGAACTCTGACTGCTGATTGCGCAACAAAACGGATTCGTTGGATCACATTTGAACTTGCGACGGATGGCAAGGTTTTAGATAGGTTTGAACAAGTGGTAGATGTAATATATTTTACGTTAGATCGGTTTGCACTCGCGGTGGAGATTACCAACATTTTACATTATTTTTAGATTGGTTTGTACTCTCGATGGAGGTTACAAACATTTTAGATCGGTTTGTACTCGCGTTGGAGGTTACAAACGTTTTAGATCGGTTTGTCAAAACAATAAACATCATGTTTCATATATACGGAGATTGCTTACATTCCAAGTTCGAGGGATCGGCACTCCTTCCATTGTCAGGAGCTTATATGCTCCCTTTCCAAGGGACTCGTGCACTCTGTATGGGCCTTCCCAGTTGGGGGCCAGCTTGCCTTCTGTGAGGTGCTTTCTGGTGATGGCAGCCTTTCGGAGGACAAGTTCGCCTGGTTTGAAATCCCTAGGTCGGACTTTCGCATTGTAATACTTGGTGATTCTTTCTTTATATGCCAATATTCTGAGTTTCGCCTTTTCTCTTTCTTCATCGAGTAGCTCCAGGTTCGTACACATCGCCTCTTGGTTCTGGTCTTCGTTGAAGTGTTCTCTCCTGAAGCTCGGTTCTCCGACTTCAACTGGTATCATTGCTTCAGCCCCATATGTGAGTTTATAAGGCGATTCTTTAGTTGAGGTCTGAGATGTTGTCCGATAAGACCATAATACCCATGGGAGTTCCTCCGTCCAGTTGCCTTTGGTGTGATCCAATCTCTTTTTCAGCCCATCCAGAATTATCCGATTAGTTGCTTCAACCTGTCCATTAGCTTGAGGATGTTCTACCGAAGTGAAATTTAGCCGTATTTTCAAGTCGGTGCAGAAAGACCGGAATCCTTGATCGGTGAACTGGGTTCCGTTGTCCGTTGTTATTGTATGCGGAATTCCGAATCTGCAAATGATAAAGGTTTGAAGGAATTTTTTAGCATTCTTGGCTGTGATTTTGGCTAAAGGTTCTGCCTCAATCCATTTAGAAAAATAGTCTATTGCGACAATTAAGTATTTCTTTTGTCCTGCCGCTATGTGGAAAGGACCTAAGAGGTCGAGGCCCCATCGGCAAAATGGCCAAGGTTCAACCGTGGTGGACAGGTCGGAGGATGGGACCTGGTGGATATGTGCGAACTTTTGGCATTTGTCGCATTTTTTGACAAGATTTGCAGAATTAGCTCGCAAGGTTGGCCAATAGTAGCCGGATCGAAGGGTTTTGGTTACCAAAGAACGTGCTCCTATGTGATGACCGCATATGCCAAGGTGAATTTCCTGCAAGACATAGAGAGAATGCTCTGGGGCCAGGCATTTCAAGAGTGGCGTATAATATCCACGTTTATAGAGGATGCCGTTTTCTAAGCAGTAATTGCATGCGATTCTTCGTAGTTTCCGAGCATCGATTTTCTGTTGAGGTAGGGTCCCCGTTTTGAGGTAGTGGATAATAGGGGTCATCCAATTCGTCGGTTCTTTATCTAGGACGCTTATTTCATCATGGGCGATGCTTGGATGAAGGAGGGTTTCTTGTATGACCGTCTGATTGTGCCCGGGTTTTTTACTACTGGCAAGTTTGGATAGTATGTCGGCTCGCGCGTTTTCTGCTCGCGGAATGTGATGTATTTCCGCTGTCTTGAAGCTATCCATGCAAGTTTTCACTTTTTCTAGATACTTTGCCATTTGTGGATCTTTGGCTTGGTATTCCCCCTTTATTTGACTAGAGACCAACTGTGAGTCGGTTTGGATTTTAAGAGTTTGTGCACCTAACTCTTGAGCTAAACGTAAACCGGCTATGAGCGCTTCATATTCTGCTTGATTGTTAGAGACTGGAAAATCAAAATGCAGGGACTGTTCGATCAGAATTCCTTCTGGCCCTTCGACCACTATTCCTGCCCCTCCTCCTTTGGAGTTGGAAGATCCGTCAACCGAGAGTATCCATGCAAGTCGATTTTCCGGGTCGGAGGAGGTGTTTTTAGGTCGGGTGAGTTCAACGATGAAGTCGGCAAGGGCCTGGGCTTTGATCGCTCCCCTTCGCTCATAATTAATTGTGTGCTCAGAGAGTTCCATAGACCATCCCAGCATACGACCTGCTAGGTCGGGCTTCTGGAGTATTTGCCGGATTGGTTGGTCGGTACGGACAGTTATGATGTGGTTCTGAAAGTATGGTCGCAAACGTCGTGCGGAGAGGAGGAGAGCATAAGCAAGTTTTTCAATCTTTCGATATTTAAGCTCGGAGGCCTGCAAGGCATGGCTCGTGTAGTATATGGGGTACTGTGAGTTTGCCTCTTCTCGGACTAGGGCCGAGCTCACTGCCTGATGACTGCTGGCTAAGTATAGAAACAGTGCTTCCCCTGCTTTCGGCTTGGAAAGAATGGGCGGGCGGCTTAAATATTCTTTTAATTGGCTGAAAGCCTGCTGGCATTCTTCTGTCCATTGGAAGTGTTTGATTTTTTTGAGTGCTTTGAAGAAAGGGAGCGCTTTGTCAGCTGACCTGGACATAAATCTGGACAGGGCGGCAATTCTTCCCGCGAGTCTTTGGACTTCGCGAATGGTTTTTGGTGGTTCCATGGTTATGATGGCTTGACACTTATCGGGGTTTGCTTCGATGCCCCGATGCGTGAGCATGAAACCCAAGAATTTCCCGGCTTCGACTCCGAAAGCGCATTTAGAAGGATTTAACCGCATGTTGTGGTGCCGGAGCTCGTGAAAAGCTTCCTCTAAATGTGCTATGTGCTCGTCTTCTGCATTGGATTTGACGAGCATATCGTCAACATAGACTTCTACATTTTTGCCGATTTGGTTTTTTAGGACCTGATCTATCAACCTCTGATAAGTTGTCCCTGCGTTTTTAAGACCAAATGGCATTACCGTATAGCAGTATATGGCCTTCTCGGTAATAAATACTGTTTTATCCTCGTCGTCGGGATGCATTTTGATTTGATTGTAACCAGAGTAGGCGTCCATAAAACTCAAAAATTTGTACCCTGAAGCCTCATCGACAAGTTTGTCAATGCTAGGGAGCGGATATGGATCTTTGGGGCAGGCTTTGTTGAGGTCGGAGAAGTCCACACACATTCGCCATTTTCCGTTAGGTTTTTTGACCATGACGACGTTGGAAAGCCAAGTCGCGTAAGGTATTTCCCTGATAAAACCGGCATCGAGCAATTTTCGCACTTCTTCTTGAATTGCCTTCTGCTTCTCGGGGCCGACGACTCGCTTTTTCTGGGAAACAGGTTTTGCATTTGGATTTATAGCAAGCTTATGACAGATAAAACTTGGATCAATACCTGGTATGTCCGAGGCCGTCCAAGCGAACAAATCAGCGTTGGCTGCTAGGAGGTCAGTAAGTCTCTTGACTTTCTCCGGGGGCATTGAGGATCCTATCTGAATCGTTTGACTTTCATCTGATCCTACCTGGAAAGATTTTAAATCCCCTTGAGGTTCTGGGCGCGGTGCCGCTATTAGTTCTCTATTATCGAGCTCTTGAATGGGGACTTGACCGCTTGCTTTGCTTTGGTTTTCTACCCGGCTTGCCGGAGGTGGAGAATAGTCTATAGCGAGACTGATATTATAGCACGTTCGGCCCAAAAGTTGGTCTCCCCGTGCTTGACCCACCCTGCCTGATTGGGTCGGGAATTTCACCAAGAGGTGCCTGGTGGAAACGATGGCCTCCAAGGAGTTAAGAGATGGTCGGCCAAGGATTAAATTATACGCAGACGGGCATTCTACGACCAGAAATCTGACCGTTGCGTTGGCGAGGTCGGGGTATTCCCCCATGGTGACCCACAAGGTAATAGTTCCTTTGACTTCAACCTGGGTTCCTGAGAAACCGATGAGGGTTCCGGGATAGTATTCTAGGTCGGATTTTGGTATACCGAGCTTCTGAAACGTTTGGTAAAAAAGAACGTCCGCCGAACTTCCCTGGTCGATCAGGACCTTGCGAATCTCATAGTTCGCCACGTAGCAAGTTATGACTACGGGGTCATCGTGATCTCGATCGATGCTCGCGTAATCGTTGTCCGAGAAGGATATAACTGTGATATCTTTGTTTCCCCGGGATGAACTAGTAGTGTGGAGAATTTCCCTTTTGTACCTGGCTGCGGCCCGCTCATGCCTTTTTCTGGAAGATTTTGATACCCCACATCCTGCAAATCCTCCTGCAATGGTATTTATTGTTCCTGCTGCGTTGCGCCTTGGGTCCTCAGTGGGAGGAGGTTGACGATGAGGAGGGGATCGGCTTCGCGGCCTTAGAGTCGAGTTTCTCTGAGGAGACCTTGACGGGTATTGGCTATCCCTGCTCCGCTGCCTTGGGGTGGAGGTAGGGTTCTCAGCCCGGAATTTCTGCAAATAACCTCTGCGGAGCAAGTCCTCGATGAGGTTACGGAGATGCCTACAATCGTTGGTATCGTGACCCCGACCTTGGTGGAAAGCACAATATTTTTCTTTGTCTGCTCCTACGTCGCCCTTTGGTTGCGGGAGTTGGGCTAATTTGGTCTGACAAATTTCCTCGAGTATCCGAGCCTTCGATTGATTCAGGGGGGTAAACGACTCAAATCGAGGACGGACAGGGGATTTGTCTTTCCGACCTGCCTTGCGGTCGTCCGAAGGCTTTTTGTCTTTCTTGCTTTTGTCTGACTCCCCCAATACTTCTTCTAAGTTAATGTGCTTGGAAGTTATGGTCAGAAGCTGCAACAGGTTTTCTGGAGGATCAAGGGTTAATTGCTCGTGTAGGCGACCAGGTCGGAGTCCGGCCTGAATGGCATGCATTGCCACCGAATCGGTTAGGTCCCGGACTTGCAGAGAAAGCTTGGTGTAACGATTCATGTAGTCTTTTAAGGATTCCAATTCCCCTTGCTTGAGGGTAGCCAGAATGGCAGAGGAACGCTGATGGGTTATGCTAGTAGAAAAACGAGCTATTAAGAGTTCGGACATTTGATTGAAATTAGAGATGCTGTTTGAAGGAAGATTTGAGAACCATTGAAGGGCTGCCCGACGTAAAGTAGTGGGGAAAGCCCGGCACATGACTTCATCTGCGGATCCGCTTAGGAGCATAATAGAGTTGAAGTTTTCTAAATGCTCTCTGGGATCAGAGGAGCCATCGAAGGCTCGAGCTGGGGTAATCGGAAACCAACTGGTACTGGATAGTTTATGATAGGCTGGGTAAATGGATGTCGGCCTACTTTTCTGTGTCTTTCCGGACTAGCCTGAGAGGGCCCGGGGGAGCCATCTTGGCCTGGGAAACTGTCTCTTCTCGGGTGAAATGAGGTTTCAAGATCGGTCCGGAAGGTTGTTGGCCGGCTACTTACAAAATTTGACCCGCTGCCTAATGTTTCGGCAGAAGGTCGGTACAGAGGAGTATTGTCGGTGGGTTCGTTCTTCGAGGAGTCTTGCTTTCTTCTGAAGTCAGCTATTTCGGCTTTATCTTCCGCCCGTTCTCGCTTGAGGTTTTGAATTTCTTGCAGAAGGCACTGCAAAGTGTCGCCTACTTGTTCAGGGCGGAGCTCTCCAAGTGGAGTTTCACGAATCGTTTCCAAGTTGCCCAAAGGCTGATTGCCTCTGGGGGGAGTGGTTTGACGCTCCCGAACGGGAGTGGGCGGAACGCCGGGGGTAGGTGGGGCGTTGGTGCCCATGATGTCGAACTCAGGATCAGCCAATGAGATTTGTAGGTGTCGGAAAAACTTTGTTTCCCACAGACGGCGCCAAATGACGATGCCCGAGTTGTTGAGGTCGGTTCAAGTCGAGGTCGGTTCAAGTCGAGGTCGGCATGTCTCCGAGATTGATTGTTCTGTGGTTACCTGAAACGCGGTCCGGTGTTTTATGTCCGGGCTCCGAAGGTCAAGTCAGTATAGTTTGAGCTTAATAGTGTAATATTTCAGAAAGCCAGCCCTTAACCTTTGAGTGTCAGGGGCTATTTATAGGAAAACAAACCTGAGTATTATGCTTCACCCATGATGGGTTATTGGATCGCCCATACCAAATAACGGGTGACCCAAACCTTTATCTGCTTTATTGGGCCGATGCTTCTTCTGGGCCTGGCATGCTTTATTGGGCCCTGGAACAGGTCCACCACAGTTGTCATTGCAATGTGGATCCTCGTATGATTCATTTCTTGAGCATTTCTTTTCAAGTGGCATGCCACAGAGGTAGCTATTCCTTAGGTAGGATTCTGAGGAAAATGTCAGGAACTGATTTGCATTTGGTATGGGGCCTGACAAGTTGTTATATGACACATTAATGAGTGAAAGGTAAGTTAAATCAACCATGCTATTTGGAATGCTGCAGGACAGATGATTGTTTGACAAATCAAGAGCTTCCAAGGAAGTCAATGCACCAATAGCATGAGGAATGGTTCCACTTATTCTATTGTTTGATATATTCCAGGACATTAATTCGGTTAGGCTAGTAATTTCTTCCGGTAGTGGTCCTGATAAACAGTTGGAAGATAGGTCAATGGCTGTAAGAAAACGAAACGGATCTTGAGTGTATGCTGTGTGAGGATTATAAATCAAAAAGTGCTCTGCTTCCAACCCTGCCAAGGTAAGGAAATTGTCAATGCAGCTTGGAATTGTTCCGGAAAATTTATTCCTGGAAAGGTCTAAAAGCACCACGTACTTCAAATTGCACAGCTCGAAAGGAAGCCTTCCATTAAATTCATTACCCCTTAAATTCAAAATCATCAGATTATTGAGAGTCTCCCCAATCAACATTATTATGCTCCCAGAAAACCGGTTATCTGCCAAATCCAAAACAAACAAGTCTCTGCAATTTCTTAAGGAAGATGGCAATTCTCCATGTAGATCATTGTGGTCCAGACGCAACGCCCTAAGATGACTTAGATATCCAATTGAATTGGGTATGGTTCCTGACAATGCATTCTCTGCTAAATTTATAGTTGTCAAGCTTGTCCCATTTTCCCAACAATCTGGAACTGGCCCTGATAAGTTATTCCTGGACAAATCTAAATAACTCAGAGGAGAATTCCGTTCACTCATTATGTGACATAATGAGGAAACAGGTCCAGAAAAATCGTTACCAGCAAGAGCTAAAGTCACCATTTTGGTGGGAAAATGAGGCATTATCCCGTAAAAATAATTGTCACTCAAATCCAGTGTTGAAAGTTCATAGAGATGTGATAAATCTGGAACTTTCCCCCGTAGTTTATTCTTTGAAAGACTCAATTTTTCCACCTTGAGTGAAATGTTCCAAAACCATTCTGGCACCCAATCAGAAATATTTGCATTGGAGATATCAATGGATGAGAAATTCTTCTGGGTATGAATCCATCTCGGGAAGGTTTTCCCAACATTAACAGATCCCAAGCCAATGACATCAAGTTGGAAAGCAGGAATCCAGTTTGAGCTCACATTCAAAGTAATGTTATTTAAGGATAAATCTAGTATCTGCAATCTACTGAAATTCTGCAAATGAACTTCAGTTATAGCACCTTCCAGATTATTAAAAGCAACATTGAGAGCAATCAATCCTGAAAGCTGAGCAAGACTGTTCTCTATGGATCCACTCAATTGATTGTATGAAAGATGCAAATGTCTCAAGGAAGAGTGTCCAAGGTTGCTTTGNGGGTGGACTCCATTGTACCGGCATCCGACGTCGAGAGGGTCGGTCAGTCATCTGTGGATCAGCTGCTGAAATACCTTCTTGCCAACGCTACCCGGGACCTCGCGGCTATTCGAGGGGTACAAAAAAGGCTGGGAGACCTCACCGCCCTTCAGAAGCTGCAGGATGAAGAAGAGTTGCTCAGGGTTGAGAAAGACTCGGCTCTAGAGGCCCTGAAGAAGGCCGAAGATGAGAACCGGCTTCTGAGGGAGGAGAAGGAGAACTTGGAAATTCAGCAACTGGCTCCTGCCTTAGAAGCTCGGGACAAGGTCGAGGCGGAGAACAGGCAGCTTCGCTTGGACATAAAGGAGCTGGAAGATCGCCATGAGGCGGGCACCAGAGAGATAGAACGAACTCTATCTCTCGCCAAAGAGGTGCAAAGAAGAGAGGTCGAGCTGCGAGACAAAATGACTCGCCGAATCAGCCGCACTCGTCAATCCAAATTGAGACAGAAGGACCGCGCCGAGCTTCAAATTGGGCAGAACTATGCTACCGCCTTCAAGGAAGGTTTTGACCATGCTGTTGCTCAGGCGAGGTTGCAGTTTGCTGAGCTCGATAGGGACCAGATGGACTATTTCAAGAAAATTAAAGATGGGCAGCTGGTAGACGAGAGTGAGGGTGAGGAGGTCGAAGGTGAAGATGCAGCTCTTCAGCTCGAGGTCTCCCTAGAAGACTATGATACCCCCTCCGAGGGTGAAGATGAGATTCTATCTAGGATGGAGGGGGGTGACTTGTAGTTTTCTGCATATATTTTTTGCCATGTAATTTGTTTTTTGAACATAATGAATAAACGGGTTCCGACCATTTTGACCATTTGCGTAAGTTTGTGATTTCGATTTGTATATTACGACAATGGGCTTCTTTTGGTAATTTTCATCAAGATAAGAAATCGGTTTGATTTTGTTAAAAATTTGTATGATCGGAAAATAATAAAAGAAAACCTAAGGATTGAATGCTTCGCAGCACTCGGATGAGGTGGATTTTTTAGTTTGCAATTTGAACTCGCGATAGGCGGCAAATTTTTTAAATTGGTTTGAACTTATAGAAGTTACAAACTTTTTGATATTAAAAAAATATTAATGTACATAAAATTTAATATGTCTCATCAATATCACAAACATTTAAAGATATCTGTGGTCAGTATTCAATGCTCTCTGACTCTATTACAAGAATCAACAGCTGGACTTGATCTGGGGTGTCTGTCATCCTTTATTTAAGCTAAAATGTACCACAACTTTCGTTCTTATCCAACTACACGGTACTGTTGTACTTCCTTCAATGAACAACTTGTTAGACGTAGCAATCAACTCCATTATTTGTTAAAAATGTTGCTTAATTTTCCATTATAGTTTGTATAAAGTTTGTTCATGATATTGTTCAGCTTTTGATGTGGCTTATAATTATTGACAAGGGCAAACACATTATAAAATCATTCGGAAACATCAAATACCTACGAGATAAACAATAGCTTTAAGGAAAATTTAAGTCTAAGATGGTATATAAGAGGTTTTGAGTTGAAATAATTCATGATAAGGTATATAAAAATCTACTTGATCAAATGATTCGGAATTCAATCTTTGTTGTTATTTCTTCTTTTTTTATAATTAAATACATTAGAATTTTAACACAAAGTAAAATAGATTTGTGCTTTACTTGTATTTCAAATCTAAATGATTATTGCATATGAGGTTATATTAGATAATAATAGAGTGTATTTAAACAAAGTATTTTATGAATAAATGTATTTAAAATGCTGCATTTCAATTACATGTATTTAAAATTCACAAGAATTTATCAAATATCTCATTCAAACACAACCTTAGTCTTTCACACACTCAAAAAATAAGGCTTGCATATGGGCTCCATAAGTAGAGTCCATTCTTTTGTATTTTGTAAGAGTATTACTCTGAGTATACCTAAAATTTTGCTTTAGTAGGCATCCAGGCATCATTTCTCATATAGCATTGTTCTTATTTATATCTTGGGCATACCTTGTTAAACCTCACATACACACTCACGGTAGAGCAATATCAGCTCTCTCTTTGATTGCATGAAAATGGCTATATCAATCTTCTTGGCTTTTCTCCTACTGACTTTGTCTTTTCCATATTCATCTGCCTCTTCAAGCAAGGTTTTCTCCCTCTCGGTGGGGAAACCAGAAGATATCATACATTCAAAAAATCTCATGTTCTCTGCTGGCTTTCATCCCGTTGGTGAAAATGCCTTTTGCTTTGCTGTCTGGTTCACCCAACATCACAACCAAATCCAAAACCGCACCGTGGTGTGGATGGCAAACCGCGACCAACCCGTGAACGGGATCCGTTCAATGCTTTTGCTCCTTAAGACAGGTAACCTTATCTTAACGGATGCAGGCCAATCCCACGTCTGGACCACAAACACGGCCTCATCTGCCTCCGTAGAATTGGTTCTTAATGATACTGGTAATCTTGTGTTACGTGAAACACAAGGTTCCATTTTATGGCAGAGTTTTGATTTCCCAACTGACACTCTCCTTCCTGGCCAACATCTCACTAGATATAAAAATCTTGTCTCCTCAACAAGTGAGAGTAACTATTTCTCTGGTTTCTATAAGTTGTTTGACGATGCCCGAGTTGATGAGGTCGGTCCAAGTCGAGGTCGATATGCCTCCGAGATTGATTGTTCAGTGGTTACCTGAAACGCGGTCCGGTGTTTTATGTCCGGGCTCCGAAGGTCAAGTCAGTATAGTTTGAGCTTAACAGTGTAATATTTCAGAAAGCCAACCCTTAACCTTTGAGTGTCAGGGGCTATTTATAGGAAAACAAACCTGAGTATTATGCTTCACCCATGATGGGTTATTGGATCGCCCATAGCAAATAACGGGTGACCCAAAGTTTTATCTGCTTTATTGGGCCGATGCTTCTTCTGGGCCTGGCATGCTTTATTGGGCCGATGCTTCTTCTGGGCCTGGCATGCTTTATTGGGCCCTGGAACAGGTCCACCACACTTGCCCCTCAAGAGCTCGGAGAGCCATTTGATCTCCGAGCTGTAGGTCGGTATAAAAAAGACTTCTTGCCGTTGTCTTTTCGTCTCCTGGCTTGCAACGCGTACATTTATTATTGGCGTTTCCAATACGGGGGTAATGATGGCCGCTGGCAATCGCGTGCCTCGAGGCGGGAAGTCTGCTGCAGATATGACGTTTGTACTTCCCGAGTTTGATACGGCGTTCCCCTGACCGTTAGATCTTATGAGATATGGACGGATAGATAGCGATGTCTGTTAGTATAAATAGTGAATCTTCTGATTTTGCCCAAGTTTTTGGAAAGAAGTTTTGAGATTTTGGCTAGGTCGGAGAGTTTTAGAGTGAACTTCTAAAGACTCACGCTTCGCTAAGCTAAGGCTCGGTTTGCAAGAAGAGGTTTTTCTGTCCAATCTTTCCCTGCTTCAAATCCTCTCCTGGTGAGTTGTTTCTCTTTCAAAAAATGGGATCTTCGGGAAAAGATAATCCGGAAAGCTCTAGGGGGAATGGTGCTGGGGTTTCTTCTTCTCAGTCGTCTGTACCTTTTTTTGCTAGTTTTCCGATTAGGACAACCAGATCCTCTATTCGCCCTAGGGACATAGAAAACTTAAAAAATAATTTTCCAGAGATAGACTGGAACTGCCACCATTTTGATTTGGAGGCCTCCCCTAGGGAGTCGCCGGTTTGTGAGAACTGTCCTCACAATAATTTTTTCGTTTTCAACTTGGCGTATATGGATAGGGCTAGAGCCGAGCTTCCTTTGACTGAGTTTGAAATGGAGTTTTTCCGGACAATAAATGCCGCTCCCTCACAACTTCACTCTAATGGGTGGGGGTTTCTTCGCGCCTTCCAGAATATGTGTGTGCTGCTAACAGTAGACCCCCGAGTCGATGTATTTTTTCATTTTTTTGCTTTAAAAGACGTAAAAGATTCCGACCAGGAATTTATTTACGTGGCTAGCCGACCTCGACTATGCTTAATGAAGCTTTTTGAGGAATCGGCTAAGGGGTGGAAGGATCAATTCTTCCGCATGACAATTCCGTCCTGGGATGGGGTACCTCGGCCAGACAAGGCTTTTTTCTTGGATGAGTACGGGAAACCCCGGTTTCCTTTG
The DNA here is from genome assembly GCA_003255065.1 of Cercis canadensis. NCBI lineage: Eukaryota > Viridiplantae > Streptophyta > Magnoliopsida > Fabales > Fabaceae > Cercis > Cercis canadensis. The sequence goes on from QAOA01002779.1 coordinate 18,399, forward strand.
AGGTGGGTCCGATATGTAAATAAAGGACGAGCACGCTCTATGGATGAGTACGATCCAGAAGCTCGTCGGATAATAAGAATTATTTCCGGGCTAACGTACAACAAATCCAGCCAAGTCAAGCTGAAAGCTAAGGATTTAATTGGTCGGTATATAGTTGACTGCGTTACCTTTATCATGAATTGTTTTAATGTAGCTAACCGAATCTTCCTTTGTGTTTGCAGACGAAAGAATCAGCAAGGAAGAAATGGTGAGGCTGTCCACATTGGCTAAGTTCAGCGGGGTCGTTCCTAGAGGCGGTCCGGTCATCCGAGACGTGGAGGAAATCCCGGCGCCTGGGCCTCAACCTGGGAGAGCCATTGCAGCTGAGCCGGTGACTGTGGTCCCGGCGGACCGGGCTCGGGGGAAGCGTCCAATGGAGGAGGACCCGGCTGCTGATCTTAGGAGGAGGGACCGGGGAGAGCGTGGGTCAAAGAAACACAAGTCCTCCCACCAGGAGACCGCCCGAGCTGGTTCCTCTTCTAACCGGGCCCGACAAGAAATACCGAGCCAGTCTCGACAGAACGCCCCCACTGAGGTCAGACCTCTAGATTTGTTTGCCACCGCTCTGACCGGTGATGATAACCACGCCAGCCACTCACTGTGGAATACCCTGTTTCCTGTTCAGGATAGGGTAGATTCTATTATATCGGCGTCCGACGAGGAGAGAGTTGGCCAATCGTCGGTGGACCAGTTGCTGAAGTACCTCCTCGCTAATGCTACCCGAGACCTTGCTGCCATACGAGGGGTACAGAAGAGGCTAGGAGATCTTACCGCCCTTCAAAAGCTACAAGATGAGGAAGAATTGCTCCGGGTTGAAAAAGATTCGGCCCTGGAGGCACTGAAGAAGGCGGAAGATGAGAACCGGCTTCTAAGGGAGGAGAAAGAAAATTTAGAAATTCAACAACTGGCTCCTGCCTTGGAAGCCCGGGACAAGGTCGAGGCGGAGAATAGGCAACTCCGCCTTGATATTAAAGAGCTGGAAGAGCGCCATGAGGCGGGCACCCGAGAGATAGAACGGACTCTATCTCTCGCCAAAGAGGTGCAGAAGAGAGAGGTCGGGCTGCGGGACAAAATGACTCGCCGAATCACCCGGACTCGCCAATCGAAACTGAGACAGAGAGACCGTGCCGAGCTTCAAATTGGGCAAAACTACGCTACCGCCTTTAAGGAGGGTTTTGACCATGTTGTTGCTCAAGCAAGGCTACAGTTCTCCGATCTTAACAGGGACCAGATGGATTACTTTAAGAAAATAAAAGATGGTCAGCTGGTTGACGAGAGCGAGGGTGAGGAGGTCGAGGGAGAAGATGCAGCTCTTCAGCTCGAGGTCTCTTTAGAAGATTATGATACCCCCTCCGAGGGCGAAGATGAGATTCTATCTAGGACGGAGGGGGGTGACATGTAGCTTTATATTAGTTTTTGTCATAATCTTGTAACTTCCTTTTTGAACATAATGAAAGAACAGGTTCCGACTTTATAACTATTTGTACAAGTCTGTTTTTTTTGATGATTTCGATTTCGCTCGTATATTACTGCGATGGGTTTCCTTCAGTAATTTTCACAAAGGTAAGAAGTCGGTTCAACTGGAATTTCTAAAGGAGATTTGTATAATCGGAAAATAATAATAATAAAAAAAAGGTGAGAACCCTATCGGTTGAATGCTCCAGGGTATTCGGATGAGGTGAATTTTTTCAAATCGTAGTTTGAACTCGCTATAAGCGGCAAGTTTTTGAATTGGTTTGAACTTGTAGAAGTTATAGAACGCAATTTTTTGGTCGGTTCACATTCGTGGTGGAAGTTACCAACGTTTTAGATCGGTTGTACTTCGGTTGAAGGTTACAAACAATCTAGATCGGTTTGTACTCGCGTTGGAGGTTACAAACAACTTAGGTCGGTTTGTACTCGCGTTGGAGTTTACAAACAATTTAGATCGGTTTGTACTCGCGTTGGAGGTTACAAACAATTTAGATCGGTTTGTACTCGCGTTGGAGGTTACAAACAATTTAGGTCGGTTTGTACTCGCGTTGGAGGTTACAAACAATTTAGGTCGGTTTGTACAAAACAATAAACGTCATGTTTCATATATACGGAGATTGCTTACATTCCAAGTTCGGGGAATCGGCACTCCTTCCATTGTCAAGAGTTTATATGCTCCCTTTCCAAGGGACTCGTGCACTCTGTATGGGCCTTCCCAGTTGGGGGCCAGCTTGCCTTCTGCGAGGTGCTTTCTGGTGATGGCAGCCTTTCGGAGGACAAGTTCGCCTGGTTTGAAATCCCTAGGTCGGACTTTCGCATTGTAATACTTGGTGATTCTTTCTTTATATGCCAACATCCTGAGTTTCGCCTTTTCTCTTTCTTCGTCGAGTAGCTCCAGGTTTGTACACATCGCCTCTCGGTTCTGGTCTTCGTTGAAGTGTTCTCTCCTGAAGCTCGGTTCTCCGACTTCAACGGGTATCATTGCTTCAGCCCCATATGTGAGTTTATAAGGTGATTCTTTAGTTGAGGTCTGAGATGTTGTCCGATAAGACCATAATACCCATGGGAGCTCTTCCGTCCAGTTGCCTTTGGTGCGATCCAATCTCTTTTTCAGCCCATCCAGAATTATCCGATTTGCTGCTTCAACCTGTCCATTAGCTTGAGGATGTTCTACCGAAGTGAAATTTAGCCGTATTTTCAGGTCGGTGCAGAAAGACCGGAATCCTTGATCGGTGAACTGGGTTCCGTTGTCCGTTGTGATTGTATGCGGAATTCCGAATCTGGTATGTCCGAGGCCGTCCAAGCGAACAGATCGGCGTTGGCCGCTAGGAGGTCGGTAAGTCTCTTGACTTTTCCGGGGGGCATGGAGGATCCTATCTGAATCGTTTGATCTTCGTTTGATCCGACCTGGAAAGATTTTAAATCCCCTTGAGGTTCTGGGCGCGATGCAGCTGTTGGTTCTCTATTATCGAGCTCTTGAATGGGGACTTGACCGCTTGCTTTACTTTGGTTTGCTACCTGGCTGGCCGGAGGTGGAGAGTAGTCTATAGCGAGACTGATATTGTAGCACGTTCGGCCTAAAAGCTGGTCTCCCCGTGCTTGACCTACCTTGCCCGAATGGGTCGGGAATTTTAGCAAGAGGTGCCTGGTGGAAACGATGGCCTCCAAGGAGTTAAGAGAAGGTCGGCCAAGGATTAAATTATACGCAGACGGGCAGTCTACCACCAGGAATCTGACCGTCACGTTGGCGAGGTCGGGGTATTCCCCCATGGTGACTCGCAAGGTAATAGTTCCTTTGACTTCAACCTGGGTTCCTGAGAATCCGATGAGGGTTCCAGGGTAGTATTCTAGGTCGGATTTTGGTATACCGAGCTTCTGAAACGTTCGTTAAAAAAGGACGTCAGCCGAACTTCCCTGGTCAATCAGCACTTTGCGAATTTCGTAGTTCGCCACATAGCAAGTTATGACTACGGGGTCATCGTGATCTCGATCGATGCCCGCGTAGTCGTTATCTGAGAAGGATATAACTGTGATATCCTTATTTCCCCTAGATAAACTAGTGTGAAGAATTTAGGGATGAGCTAGTAGTGTGGAGAATTTCCCTTTTGTACCTGGCTGCAGCCCGCTCATGCCTTTTTCTGGAAGATTTTGATACCCCACCTCCAGCAAATCCTCCTGCAATGGTATTTATTGTTCCTGCTGCGTTGCGCCTTGGGTCTTCAGTGGGAGGAGGTTGACGATGAGGAGGGGATCGGCTTCTCCGCCTTCGCGGCCTTGGAGTCGAGTTTCTCTGAGGAGACCTTGACGGGTATTGGCTATCCCTGCTCCGCTGCCTTGGGGTGGAGGTAGGGTTCTCAGCCCGGAATTTCTGCAAATAACCTCTGCGGAGCAAGTCCTCGATGAGGTTACGGAGATGCCGACAATCATTGGTATCGTGACCCCGACCTTGGTGGAAAGCACAATATTTTTCTTTGTCTGCTCCTACGTCACCCTTTGGTTGTGGGAGTTGGGCTAATTTGGTCTGACAAATTTCTTCGAGTATCCGAGCCTTCGATTGATTCAGGGGGGTAAACGACTCAAATCGAGGACGGACAGGGGATTTGTCTTTCCGACCTGCCTTGCGGTCGTCCGAAGGCTTTTTGTCTTTCTTGTTTTTGTCTGACTCCCCCAATATTTCTTCTAAGTTAATGTGCTTGGAGGTTATAGTCAGAAGCTACGACAGGTTTTCTGGAGGATCAAGAGTCAGTTGCTCGTGTAGGCGACCAGGTCGGAGTCCGGCCTGAATGGCATGCATTGCCACCGAATCGGTTAGGTCCCGGACTTGCAGAGAGAGATAATATTTATTTATTTATCTCATTTTTCCTCCATTATTTGATCTTTTGGCTTAAGATTCTTCATCAACTGGTAACAAAAGAATTTAGGTTAAAAGTCATGCAATTAAAATTTATGTAGTTGTTGATATTGAAATTGAATTTTAAGTCATATCTTTGGGGCGCCAAAGGGAGAAAAGAATAAGAGAAACGAAATTATTAAGGAAAAGGGTTTGGACTTTTTTTTTTTGGGTCTATATGAGCACAATGCATAAAATACAAAGATTCCCATTCGAGCCCGGGCCGTATTGCTTGGATCCAACTTGAGCCTCTTCCCATTTGGGCCCAAGCCATATAATTTGACATGCAAAGGCCCAACAGGTTTAGATCACTTGGCAATATGAGCACAAGTGCAAAAAATACAAGATTCCCATTTGGGCCCGGCAGTATTACTTGGATCCAACTTGAGCCTCTTCCCATTTGGGCCCAGGTCNAAATCTGGACAGGGCGGCAATTCTTCCCGCGAGTCTTTGGACTTCGTGAATGGTTTTTGGTGGTTCCATGGTTATGATGGCTTGACACTTATCGGGGTTTGCTTCGATGCCCCGGTGCGTGAGCATGAAACCCAAGAATTTCCCGGCTTCGACTCCGAAAGCGCATTTAGAAGGATTTAGCCGCATGTTGTGGCGCCGGAGCTCGTGAAATGCTTCCTCTAAATGTGCTATGTGTTCATCATCTGTGTTGGATTTGATGAGCATATCGTCGACATAGACTTCTACATTTTTGCCGATTTGGTTTCTTAGGACCTGATCTATCAACCTCAGATAAGTTGGCCCCGCGTTTTTAAGACCAAATGGCATTACCGTATAGCAGTATATGACGAATGGCATTACCGTATAGCAGTATATGGCCTTCTCGGTAATAAAAGCTGTCTTATCCTCATCGTCGGGATGCATTTTGATTTGATTGTAACCGGAGTAGGCGTCCATAAAACTTAAGAATTTGTATCCTGAAGCCTCATCAACAAGTTTGTCAATGCTAGGGAGCGGATATGGATCTTTGGGGCAGGCTTTATTGAGGTCGGAGAAATCCACACACATTCGCCATTTTCCATTTGGTTTTCTGACCATGACGACGTTAGAAAGCCAGGTCGCATAAGGTATTTCCCTGATAAAACCGGCATCGAGCAATTTTTGCACTTCTTCTTGAATTGCTTTTTGCTTCTCGGGGCCGACTACTCGTTTTTTCTGGGAAACAGGTTTTGCATTTGGGTTTATAGCAAGTTTATGGCAGATAAAACTAGGATCAATACCTGGTATGTCCGAGGCTGTCCAAGCGAACAGATCGGCGTTGGCCGCTAGGAGGTCGGTAAGTCTCTTGACTTTTCCGGGGGGCATGGAGGATCCTATCTGAATCGTTTGATCTTCGTTTGATCCGACCTGGAAAGATTTTAAATCCCCTTGAGGTTCTGGGCGCGATGCAGCTGTTGGTTCTCTATTATCGAGCTCTTGAATGGGGACTTGACCGCTTGCTTTACTTTGGTTTGCTACCTGGCTGGCCGGAGGTGGAGAGTAGTCTATAGCGAGACTGATATTGTAGCACGTTCGGCCTAAAAGCTGGTCTCCCCGCGCTTGACCTACCTTGCCCGAATGGGTCGGGAATTTTAGCAAGAGGTGCCTGGTGGAAACGATGACCTTCAAGGAGTTAAGAGAAGGTCGGCCAAGGATTAAATTATACGCAGACGGGCAGTCCACCACCAAGAATCTGACCGTTGCGTTGGCGAGGTCGGGGTATTCCCCCATGGTGACTCGCAAGGTAATAGTTCCTTTGACTTCAACCTGGGTTCCTGAGAATCCGATGAGGGTTCCAGGGTAGTATTCTAGGTCGGATTTTGGTATACCGAGCTTCTGAAACGTTCGGTAAAAAAGGACGTCAGCCGAACTTCCCTGGTCGATCAGCACTTTGCGAATTTCATAGTTCGCCACATAGCAAGTTATGACTACGGGGTCGTCGTGATCTCGATCGATGCCCGCTTAGTCGTTATCTGAGAAGGATATGACTGTGATATCCTTATTTCCCCTAGATAAACTAGTGTGAAGAATTTCTCTTTTGCTTCTAGCTGCGGCCCGCTCATGCCTTTTTCTGGAAGATTTTGATATCCCGCCTCCTGCAAATCCTCCTGCAATGGTATTTATTGTTCCGGCCGCGTTGCGCCTTGGGTCCTCAGTGGGAGGAGGTTGCCGACGGGAGGGGGATCGACTTCTCTGCCTTCGCGGCCTCAGAGTCGAATTCCTCTGAGGGGACCTTGACGGGTATTGGCTATCCCTGCTCCGCTGCTTTGAGGTGGAGGTTGAGTTCTCAGCCCGGAATTTCTGTAAATAACCTCTGCGGAGCAGGTCTTCGATGAGGTTACGAAGATGCCGACAATCGTTGGTATCATGACCCCGACCTTGGTGGAAAGCACAATATTTTTCTTTGTCTGCTCCTACGTCGCCCTTTGGTTGCGGGAGTTGGGCTAATTTAGTCTGACAGATTTCCTCGAGTATCCGAGCCTTCGATTGATTCAGGGCGGTAAATGACTCAAATCGAGGACGGACAGGGGATTTGTCTTTCCGACCTGTCTTCCGGTCTTCCGAAGGCTTTTTGTCTTTCTTGTTTTTGTCTGACTCCCCCAATACTTCTTCTAAGTTTATGTGTTTGGAGGTTATAGTCAGAAGCTGCGACAAGTTCTCCGGAGGGTCAAGGGTCAATTGCTCGTGTAGGCGACTAGGTCGGAGTCCGGCCTGAATGGCATGCATTGCCACCGAATCGGTTAGGTCCCGAACTTGCAGAGAGAGCTTGGTGTAACGATTCATGTAGTCTTTCAAGGATTCCAGTTCCCCCTGCTTGAGGGTAGCCAGAATGGCAGAGGAGCGCTGATGGGTTATACTAGTAGAAAAACGGGCTATTAAGAGTTCGGACATTTGACTGAAGTTGGAGATGCTATTCGAAGGAAGATTTGAGAACCATTGGAGGGCCGTCCGACGTAAGGTAGTGGGGAAAGCCCGGCACATGACTTCATCGGTCGATCCGCTGAGGAGCATGATAGAGTTGAAGTTTTCTAAATGCTCTCTAGGATCGGAGGAGCCGTCGAAAGGCTCGAGCTGGGGTAATCGGAAACCCACCGGTACTGGATAGTTTATGATAGGCGGGGTAAATGGATGTCGACCTACTTTTCTCTGTCTTTCCGGACTAGCCTGAGAGGGCCCGGGGGAGCCATCTTGGCCGGGGAAACTGTCTCTTCGCGGATGAAAAGAGGTTTCAGGATCGGTCCGGAAGGTTGCTGGCCTACTACTTACAAAATTTGAGCCACTGCCTATTGTCTCGGCAGAAGGTCGGTACAGAGGAGTATTGTCGGTGCGTTCGTTCTTCGAGGAGTCTTGCTTTCTTCTGAAGTCAGCTATTTCGGCTTTATCTTCCGCCCGTTCCCGTTTGAGGTTTTGGATTTCTTGCAGAAGGCACTGCAAAGTGTCGCCTACTTGTTCGGGGCGGAGCTCTCCGAGTGGAGTTTCACAAATTGTCTCCAAGTTGCCCAAAGGCTGATTGCCTCTGGGGGGAGTGGTTTGACGCTCCCGGACAGGAGTGACCGGAACGCCGGGGGTAGGTGAGGCATTGGTGCCCATGATGTCGGACTCAGGATCAGCCAATGAGATTTGTAGGTGTTGGAAAAACTGCGTTTCCCACAGACGGCGCCAAATGACGATGCCCGAGTTGATGAGGTCGGTCCAAGTCGAGGTCGGTCCGAGTCGAGGTCGGTATGTCTCCGAGATTGGTTGTTCAGTGGTTACCTGAAAAGCGGTCCGGTGTTTTATGTTCGGGCTCCGAAGGTCAAGTCAGTATAGTTTGAGCTTAACAGTGTAATATTTCAGAAAGCCAACCCTTAACCTTTGAGTGTCAGGGGCTATTTATAGGAAAACAAACCTGAGTATTATGTTTCACCCATGATGGGTTATTGGGTCGCCCATAGCAAATAACGGGTGACCCAAAGTTTTATCTGCTTTATTGGGCCGATGCTTCTTCTGGGCCTGGCATGCTTTATTGGGCCGATACTTCTTCTGGGCCTGGCATGCTTTGTTGGGCCCTGGAACAGGTCCACCACAAAATTACTTAAGAAAAAGATGTTTTCATGATCACAATTATTTATCTATTATCTAAGAAGCATGAACATTGACATGGCCACAATAGGACACAAATCCAAGAAGATATAATTTCATATACATTAACAACTAATGTTTCTTGTCACGTTAAATAACCTTTTTGTAAAAATAAAAAAAAATGGAAACAAAGTGAGAGCTAGCCATGTCAGCCGCATGTCTATGCCATGTGCAGCTGCGTTGCTGCTGGGTCCAAGCAAAATTAAAACTGCATTTTTAATTAGACATACAAATCGTAAAGGCAGATTAGTATTTGAAGGGTACTGTTGGATGCGTAGATACTTCAATAGAATAGAGCGTCCATGCTTCCTAACTTATTAATGAAGCTCGTCAAACACCCATTCTTTTTTCTTTTAAAAGCATTGTCTCATTTCCCAATACATAAATAACATCATATTGTTTGTTGTTTAAATATACGTTTTAGTGTAGGATCATTGTTAATAGCTGAGCACTATTCTTGAGAGTTACCTGTGCAGGTTTCTTTCCTGCTTTGTTCTTCTTGATGAATAAAACTTCCTGATTCATCAAAAATAGATTTTTTGGTTGTTCAACATGACAATGCAAGAGTCCATAATAATGATCATAAATTCAAGCCTGTGTGACTATCACTGTGTAGGACAGAAATCCAATTCTATTCACAAAATGGTAAATCCAGGAGATATTCTTTTTTACAAAGTATAAAGACACAGCAGAAACAAAAGAACTAAGACCAGTTCCGGGTCAAGATATATAAACATGTTTCTAGACGAACAGTTAAAATTCAAGAGACCAAAGTAAAGATGACATCAATACACATAAGGCGACACTGTATTGATGAGACTTGCTTATTTGCTCTTTGCTACACGAGAGAGCCTTTACATTCTCTCTAGTAAAGTATCACCTAATGTACATAAGGCGGCTAAGCAAGTTGCCTTCAAAACCTCTCATATTTCCAAAAGTTGGCAACTCTTGGTCAAGTTAACTGAAGACAACAAAACTGTATTTCCACAAGCAAAAGATGCCTTGTTTGAAATTACATAAAAAAACAGATAAAAGGAATGGCTGTAGAAAAGAATTGTCTTGGGTTGTCATTACAAGAAAATGTGTATTTTCTAATTTTCTAACGGAAAAGAATTTCAATGGAAAGAATTTATTGCTGGAATTTTTTAAAATAATTTTTTTAAAAAAAAATTTGTAAAACTTCCACCGTTGGAATTGTCAAGAAATATTTTTTGAGTGAAACGCACAGTTTCACTAACGCTTTCAAATGTTTTTAATTTTTTTTTTTTGAATTCCAACTTATTTTAGGAATATACACCGTTGGAATTCAAATTTGAAACCCCTACGAGTTTTCCCTCTTTCTCTTTCAATTTTCACTTTTTCTCCACCAAAATCACTCTTCTCTCTTCCTCTCTGTTCCCCTCCCCCTCCAAGCTTCCATTTTTTATCGGCGGCGTGCTCCATTTTCTAGTGGCTTCCCAGCGGCATGCTCCCTTTTCCAGCATGAGAAGGCTTGTGGCTGCTTGAGCTCTCCTTCTTACTTTGATTTGGGTTACTTTGTTGTAATGATTTGGTTTTAATTTGTGGATTGAAGTTATAAAGGCATGTAGAAGTAGTTAGATTGCATGATTAGTTGTTTAGGTTAGTGTTTAAATTGAATCTGAAAATCGGTTGGCCAAATTGACAATATGTGGATTTCATTTTGTTAAAATTTTTTAGGGGTTTTGATGTATTGGTGGTTTAGGTTGTTTTATGATTTTGAGGTATTTTTTTGATTGAATATGAAATTTATGTACTTGTAGGATAATTATGTCTGAATTTAAAAATAAAAAACATCGATGATGTAAAAAAAATTTAGTTGAATTTTTTTAGGACTTTTGATGTATGATGTTATTAGTTTAGATTTATAATTTTTTTGTGATTTTTTGGATGGATTTTTTGTGATTTTTTTTAGTTCGAAATATGAAAGTGTTGTATTATGGATAATATTTATATTGTGGAATCTTGCACCACTTACAAAACAACATTAGTATGTCTTACCATAATATATACCAAAGGTTATCGTTGTCTAAGCAAGGTAGAGTTATATTATTGAGAAATGATATAATGGCCATGAAATAATTATGCTGTCACAAATAATGTATGAAAGAGTAGAAAAGAATATGACAATTCCATAAGTACCTTAAAAAAAATACTTGGAGAGAGCCATTCTTTGAAAAAAGAGACTTCTTTGTAATTTCCTCTCAACCTCAAACTCCGCTTGGGAGCTAAGTGATCAGTTTTATATGTAGAGCTTTCAATTCTATAGTTCTAACAGTATTAATTTTTCATATTGAAGGTATCATAAGCTAGAGTATTAAATTTGATTTTAAATGATATGATCCTAGATGTGATGACATTTTGTCATTTTAGCAATCAGAACAGTCTAAGTTAAAATTGAATAGCAGGCTAGCTTCGCTTAGCTGCCTACAAATTGTCCAAATGAGTTTTGATAAGTGATGTATGATATTTAATGCCTCAAGGTCATCAATAAGACAATTGCACCTGCTGGCTTGTATACCACAATTGTCTCTCAAGCCACCCACTGTACTGAAAAATGAACCAAGATGCACTTTATGCCAACAGCATAGCATTAATCTTACCCTATGTTATGTAATGCCATGAGATTCAAGTTGATGTCATAATGGTTATGTTTCCAAACTGGCTTTTGATACGTCTAGTGTTTTAATCCTTCTTTCACTCATAAGCATGTTGGTAATTGTTTCTATTGATATAGTGTACTCTACAATATGTCTATTATGAAAATAGTCAAGTAGATCACTCTCCTTCCTTCATTTGTCACAAGTAGATATGACATATTTTTCTTGTGCTAATATCTCTAATACTCGTCATTCTTATTGTATTCAAATCATCCCATGTTTGATGTACGTCTTTTGGATGAAGATTAATTATAATCTTCTCTTTCACTTCTCCTGTTTTCTGTCATTTAATTGCAAATATTGGTCGGAAGATTGGAGAAATTAATTAAGCTTGAGACTGAAAGGCATCATTGTAGTTATCTCCATCGGGATATTATTAACAGGTATAGACATCACTTATCTGTTATACAGTACAAGCACCCAAGAGAGGGGGTGAATCGGGAGATAAAAAACTTTTGGCAATAAACAAGAGATGTACAGATCCAGATCTAGAAATAACAAAGCAATTAAGATCTAAGCAATATAAATAGTGCCAAGTAATTCTAGATCTGAGCAAGTATAAGCAAGAGTGCATAAATTAAAGAGAGTAAGGATAGAGAGATCAAACACATAATTTATAGAGGTTTTTGGCTCAAATCCAAGCCTATGTCCTCTTGCTCAAGTCACCCCTTGAGCTATTCACTATCTCCGCAATATTTTCCATGCGCTTGCAGGCCTTTACAAAGCAAGTGATCACACACTCCTTTTTCAAGAGGATATCACACCTCTATATCTAGACTCTCAAAGGATCCTCTCCTTTTCTTGAATTAGATCTCACACCCAAGAAACCACTTCCCTAGTACAAGAACCCTGGTATATGAAACAAAATAGAAAACTCAGATCTCTCTCAAAAGAGTTGATTACAAAGGTGAAGCTCTATGAAGAATAATCTCACAATAAAGACAAAGAAAAATTAGAATAGCTATGCACAATTTTAGTTTCTTCTCTTGTGTCTTAGAGTGCCTTGAGAACTCCTATTTATAGCCGCAAATCAATTCTAGCCATTGGAGAGAATTAACTACTCAAATGCTAATGCAAACAACTGCCTAGGGTCAAGTAGTTGACTCCCATATGATACGTAGGCGACTCTTTCGAGTCTTATGGGTCCTTAAAGTTTGAAACTCTTAAGTTCAAAATAGTTAACTCTTTCTTTGAAGTAGTCGACTCTTTGCTCTCTGCCTTGAAGTAGTTGACTACTTTCTTAAAGTAGTTGACTCTTTGCTCTCTGTCTCGAAGTAGTTGACTCCTTCTCTTCTCGGAGTGAACTCTTTGCTCTCTGACTTGAGATAGTCGACTCTCTTATAGAGATAGTTGAGACTTTGCTTCTAACTTAGATTTCTCAACTTATTTCACCATCATTCAAACTTGAAATCATTTTAGCTCAAGTACACTTTATAAATTTGTTTGTTCATCATCAAAATAACACCTTGGGGCCAACATTATCACTTTCATACTAGCAATTTCTCATGTTGTTATGCATTGTTTTCTGCTTTAAAATCATAACATCATAACAATTATGGCTATCTACAAGCTCAGCTGTTAAGAAAGAGAGTGAGGTCTCCTTGTCCCCTTAGGAAGACTACTGTGTAGCATTAATTATTGAGGTTTTCATCTTAGTAATGTTATATTGAACCTGTTATTTCTGAAATATTTTTCGTGAAAGATATATCTAGCTAATTCTATTGTTTTCTTATGCCCTTAATAACACTTTTTTCTCTTTACAAGAAATTTCCCTTCATCAACTTGGGACCCATGAGGTCCCATTAACAGATATAAGCAAAGCACTTGAGCTCTAGAAACAACAAGATTGCATGAAGATTGTCTTCAAGATGTGATATTTCAGTGAAGGGTTTTAATAATTGACAATAGAAAACAGTTAGTCAAGGTTGAAAAGATTCAAAATAAACTCCACATGATTTTGAGAATATAAAAGTGATATTATTTTCAGGGTCTAAAATGTTGAAGTGATGAATAAATGAGTTGTGAACTAGTATATTTGAATTTCATATGAATAAATTGTACCTTCCTACTTTCATTTGTTCTATTCTTTTTAATTTGTGTTTCATTTATCCAAGATGTGATGTTTTGATTTTTGATATACACTCTTCTCTCTCATGGAAAGGAAATATGTTTAAAGAAGGGAATTTTTTTAAAAAAATTCAACAATATTTTCCATAGGAATTTACTGTTGAAATTTTAGAAAAAAATTATAAATGAGGAAACTTTTTGAAAATTTCAATGGTATTTTTCCGTTGAAATTTTAGAAAAAAATTTTAAAAATAAAAAAATTAGGAAATGTTGAAATTTCCATTGAAATAATTTTTCTCCCTACTTGAATTCCAACGGTATTGTTCTATTAGAATTTAGCAATTTCAACGATTATTTCTCCAACAACCCATTTTTTGTTGGAATTCAAAATTTCAACGGAAAATTTCCATTGGAATCCAGTCTTTTTCTTGTAGTGTGTAAGACTACTGAATATGATGCTCAAGGTCAAGGCATAATCCTTAATTTTGTACGTGATTTCAAGATATTCATGGACTGTTTCCTTATTTTCATGGTCAAGCTTGTCACTGAATTTCCATGATAAAATTGGATGGATAGCTCTTCATTGGACATCATATTATTGAAGGTACAGTTCTATAGTAGACACACACTCTTGTCTAAGAAATTATCCTTTATACAACAAACATGACTCAAAACTTTTTTGCATGGATTTCACTTTTCAAGCTTTTTTTTTTTATTTCTTTTTTCTCGTGTAGATAAGCAGACAGATAATATGATGCGAATATAGTCTGAATTTGAATATAGCAGGTCGTCCACTTAGTGATACTTTCATGTATGTATTTCTTCCATATAATTTTGCAATGAACTTGAGCGAGCTTTTCAGTTGTTCATTTGACTTATAATTGTTTCTACAGGAAGAAATTAAAGTCATATTTTTAAGTTAGAGCTACTATTCCTGCCTATGCTATTTCTTATTGCCCTTAGTAAACATATTTCAGGTATCAAATCCTTGTCATTTGTTCAAGTCATATTTTTAACTGACTAACTTTTGGCACAAATCTTAACATGCTTGTTCCACAAGTTATTGGCGCAGTCATGCTCCTCCAAGCTCTTTTAATTTTAGTTTCAACCCAATCTATTCATAGCAACACAAAAATGCTGGTGCTTAGGGTGGTGAAGTACAACCTCATGTATTTGCCTTGGCAATAAGACAATTGAATTGAACAATTTTACAGAATAATTTAGGTCAAACCATTGCATCTCCTATTCTGTAACAGTTTTATTCTGTGGCACAATGTAAGTATGCTTGCTGCATTGCATGGTTTCAGCATCTTGAAGTTTAAAGGCATAGGGGAAACCTTTTCCCCCTGCATGCTAGCTCTTCTTATTCTAGCACGTTACATCCTGTGTTGGCGTTTAAAGAGAAAAGACTTATCTAGGATCCAGTTAATCCTGTTCAAGAAGTGGTAGATCAGAGGCAGGAAACAAGTTCTGAGATCTGCAAAATATGTTGAGGCTATGTGCTGTTCTGAGAAAGCACAAGAGTATACAAGGGTGAAACTGCACCATATTCAAGCAAAGGTAACCAATTTATTCAATGTTCTTTACTGCTATAATTCGATTTAGCTTATATATTTACTCTTAGGATTTCTTTCTGCAGCTAGAATATGAAGAGCTTCCCAAATCCTAAATTCTGATACTGATATGGAAGTGAGAACATAGGTTCTAAATTTAGATAAAGGCTCCAAGAAAGGTTCTATTTTCATCACTTATACTCCATTCTTCCCATTTTCACCCCTACCAAGCACACTCTAAATGTTAAGATTGATCCGTTAAATAGATAGCTTTATGATTAGACATGTCAGCAGATTATAGGCTTTTTTTCATTTCCCCCTCCCCCTTTTCCATTGAAAAGGAACTCCTATGCTTGCAAGACTTTTGACTGCTTGTGTTTCTTTGGAAATCTTAAACCCTCTAATGAAGGTGGATCCATCACATTCATTTCATTCAAAGACATTGGAGAATTAAGTGCTGTCTCTAGTTCTGCACATTGTCAAGTTGTAGCTTCTGCTGTCTACTCATAACCAAGTGTAGCTATAGATTTCATGTTTCATCTCATTCTTCAAGAAGAGGGGTAAAGGTTTTAATTTATCCTAGTGACAGAATTCAAGATGATGCCGCTTCACTGAGAAGTGAGAACAATATCCACTTATTAAATATTGGTATCCTTTTTTTTTTTTCCTTCAAAGAGGTTTGTAATCCTTATAATTAATCATATTACAGATTGAAATTGAAAGAATAATACATTATGGTGAATGAAACTGCCAATAGAAACTCCAAATCGTTTCTCTGTCATTAACTTCCCTTTCTTTTTCTTGTCTCTTTCTTTCATTCTTTCTTTTTTTTTTTTTATTTCCCTCCCTGCCCCCTATCCTGGCTTTGCAGAAGCCAATCTATGCTACAAGTTTCCGCCTGATACAAGGCAATGCAGGGCAATAACTGTATTGTAGTGGACCTTCCTGTACTTTCTGGTGTGTGCTAGGCTGACAGTGAAAGCCTCTGATCCACCCAGAGAAGAGAAGGAAACAAAGAGAATTACTGATTTTGAAAGCAATTTTCATTCTCTGAGGTCTTGTTTACTCAGCTGAATGAGAGGTTTGACATATAGGTAAGTGACAATGTAAATGCCGTCCAAAATGGCATTAACATGGTATAAGCTGCAGTTGACCTGTAATCCACACACCTTGAGGTAAGGTAGTATAGAAATTTGATAGCCATAATGAGGAAGCCATTGTAAATGGTTCTGGCAATAGTGTTAAGAGATTTTTCTGCATATTCCAATAGAAAGATGTTAGCATTCTTATATACTAAATAGAGATTAAAATGTTTAAGATTGAAAAAATTTGAGTAAACTAGACTCACCACTATTGTCCCAGAAATTGCAATCATTTTCTTTCTCAAATTTCCTAGCAGTCCCACAAATACATGAGCTGAAAAGGGCACCTGCTATAAGCCCCAAAAGGGCATGAAGACAAAGTGCTTTGTTCATGTTCAATATGAAGCACATTTTGTCTCTTTCTTGCTTCTTCTCTTTCACTTCTTATTGGCTTACTTTTTAACCTCTCACTTTCTCCTGCTGAATTGCCAAAAAGGAGAGCTTGCTTCTGCGTTTGAAAGGATTTACCAATACCCCTTTATATAAGATCTCAAACTTTGTTCAACACGCATAAAAATGCCCTGTTGACAACTTCTTATGCCTGTATTGATGACATAGAAAACTCTTTTTCCCCCTCTTGACTAAATTGTCTATTATTTTTCTAGTCAACTTAGTAATATGAATCTTAACAAGCTTTTTTTTTTTATGGAAGAATCTTGGAAATTTTTTTATTTATTAAAGAAATACATGTTTGAATATTTGCTTGTTCTTGGGGAGTACGTTTTAACCAACTTGAGTGCTGCACTAAATACTGAAATAATAATAAATAGTTGGTCTTAGTATCTTGGAGAGCACGTAATCAACACCCTTGGAGAGCACTAAAACTGAGCTTCATCATGGTCTCTAGCTGAGCAAAATTAGATTAGTTTACCTGAAGTCAAAAGTTTAATTCCCCATGCTATTTTGTAGCCACAAGAAAAAATAATTACATCATAACATAAAAACATCAATATTACTAGTCAATACAAATGATGTGGTATCAGCAAACTTAACAAATCTTTTGGCTAACAAACAATTTATTCTTAACCATTGCGTCATTCATCCCTACATCAATTTTGGTGTCATTGAAAAACTCTCGTAAAACTAAGTTACGCAAGTGCCAATTTAATATAATTTTTCGACATATATATTGCTTTGCTTATACATTTTTAAACAAAACTAATTTTTCTAACACTCAGGTGGCTCAATTTTTAAATACACTCACAAGGACACCAAAATTAAAATATGAGTCCCTTTTGATGGGAAGAATCTGACACTACCATTTAGTGAGAGGTAACTTAAAGAACCGTCCGTTTATAAATAACAACCAACTTCTGCTCCAAATACCTAGTTAGGCAAAGCAACCTTATTACATACAAACAAATCACAGTAACATGATTAATAATTACAAATACAATAAATCCAAGAGATAAAAAGTAATTGATTCCTCAGAAACAATAAGGTTCCAAATTCATACTTGAATTTTTAATTCTTTAAAAGTTTTTCTTGATGAAAAAAAGCTTTTTTTTTTTTTTTTGTGTTGGGAACAAAACAATATTCCTAAGAAATAGTCAAATATGCAATTGTCAAGTTATTGAAAAAAAAAAAAAAAAAATCTAATTAGTTACTGTTATCATCCAATATGGCAAAAAAGAGTGCATTTTCTAAGTCTAGAGAAGCCAAATTTTGCTGCTTTTCTGAAAAGTGTATTAAGCCAAAGAAAAAATACACACCAAAACTAATTCATAATTTCTGGAAAATTGGCAACCAGACAACAGAAGACAAGCAAATTTTGAAACGATGTTCTGTACATTATATGAACAATCCACAACAATACCTTAAATCTAACTGCATGTTCTCTTAAGTAATCACATTCAAACTATCCACTAGAAAAATGACCCCGCTAATAGAAATTTGTCTTTTAATTTTTGGAGGTTCCTGGTTGCCCACAATACCTACTCTCAAGCTTCTGTAAAATATCTCTACATGAAAATTTTCAGCTGCACAAGATAGATTCAAGTTTTTCGCTGCGGCCATAAACAATATCTGCATATAGAATACGGACAAAGTATCTATCAGCATGTATCCACATATTATACCTTCAAACTTATTAAATGCATGAAATATATCTTTACTGAAACAAAAATATAACTGTAATGTCAAACACCAAAAATGAAGCTTTTGTTGACCTGAAATATAGCTGTACTTGATGACCCACTCTCCCGCAGTATCCAGAGAATTTTAGAAGCAACAAGCAATTTTATTGGGACAGATTTGTGAACATGAACAGATAATAATTAATTAAGATGTGTTTGGCAGGAGTAAAGGAGAAGAACAGCTGACATGAAAGAAGTAAAATCAATATACACTTAATAAGAGAGTATATAAGCAAAAGAAGCCACAAGAAAGAACAAAGAGTGAGAATGGAAATGTTTACCAATTATATTCCATCCTAAACAAATTTTCCCTTATCATAGACAAGAAACAGGTAAAACATGTAGCTAAAGCACAAGTTGTGGTGTCATTAGCTCAAACAACATATTTTGTGATTTTACTGATTTACCCTCTTTTTGGTTATAAATGCTACATATAAGGAGAAATTAATAATTATAATCATACAGATATAAATTCCTATTTCTTTCAACACTTAAAAAGGGACAGGATCAGTTTTTCCAATCACATTTTTCCTCTATCCTAGCAAATATCAGTGCCAAATGACTTGGTTAAACAGGACCAATTCTACAAGCTTGTAAGTCTATATTGCTGAGTTCTAGGGGACTTCAAAATTCGAATCAATTAATTCTTTACAATTCACTAACCGCTCGTTTGGACCCTACTAATGACTATAAAAAATATGTATCAGCTGTCTCCTATTGGAAATGGAATATATGTCCACTGAAAAGGCCAAGTTTGCAGAACTTAAAATATCTTCCCAAGCCCTTCTTTCTGCCACATCACCCTTACAAACACATGTCTAACTACATCACATTACACATATAAACAGCAAACATCTAAGAAATATTTGTGACACATATAAAAATATATTAGCAACCAATATATATATATATATATAGACACTCCTTTCTAGTTTCTACAATCTGAACGACTCAGAAGTTTTTCATTTCCTTGCTATCATGCTAAATTGACATAAAAAGGTCCAAAGAAGATCATCCAGAACAAATCAACGAAGGACATATAAGGCTCAGGATATGGGTAAGACATGACATGGATACAAGATACAGCAAATTCTCAAATTTATAGGACTAGAATATGGCACATCTATCTATATGTAAATATGGATAATTCTAAACGTGTTTACTTTTATAATTAAATATTTTAATCCATGTGTAAAAGAGCCCATTTAATGTTAACCAGAAGTCCAGTGTTTTCTTTAAATAAAAATTTGAAACATCAAAATTTCATCGTCTTAAGTTTGGGGCATCACCCAAAATAAAATCCTAACGCTTCATTCAGATTAGGTCAAACCTCTGTTTCTTCCTTTGCAATAATAGCCTCTAATTTGAAGAGGAGAGACAGAGAGAGAGAAACAAAAATGTATCAGGGATGAGGTCAACAGAAAAAGGACCAAAGAAGGGATGAGAATGGACGCTTTCTCACCCCACCTCTGGTGTCTCAGGAAACCAAAGTTCTCTCTCCATCTTCTTTGTCCCCAGAAAGCCAAGTAGTCATTACCCAGCAAATCAACTCTCCTCTTGTAAAACCTAGCCTTCGTTCTCTGAAGCAAGATCCCTTCTCCGTCTTTTTCTCTCTCTAATCCCCTTATTTCCCTCCCTAGGTTCCCACACTCACTAACAAAGCACTAGCTGAGCCTGATGCCTCTGATCTGGTTCTCTTGCCCATTTTCAGTCCACCCACCTCCCTCCCTCCCTTCTAAGGGGGTTTCCAATTCAAAAAATAATCCCAAAAAGGTAGACACATTTAAATTGAATTTGAATACTCTAGCAATAACCTTAGAAGGATCATGGAGACACTATAATTACATGCAAAAGAAATAAAAAACTTTCTACCACAAACTTAAATTTATTGAATAATGATTCCAAAAATTTGAAAATTTGAGTTGCTGAAAATAAATTAGTAGGTGATCATATATCAAAATAGCAATGTACTTTTGACATCGATTGGATACAGTAAGACGAGAATACGGAAGAGGGAGAAAGGAAGGAATCAAGTCATAACACTGCTAAATAAGCACATGTTCAGTAGACAACACATAAGCTATACCTCAGCAAAATACTTCAGTCTATGAAGTAAAATAGATAAAAGGGCATCATATATTAATCATTAATGCTGCTAATGGAACATAGAAACACATTCCCAAGTTTCCAATAAGCACAATGACACAAACCCGAAGATATAATCAACACAAGGCAATCCTAATCTTGTGTAAACCAATTGATTCACCCTGATAAGATGATAACTTTAAGCAATAACCCAAACCTAACTCAAAGCTTAATTTATTTTTATTAGAAGTTGAAAAACTTAGATTTATTATTTATGTCTAAAATGCATGCAGACTAAACATGATGACACATAAAATGAAGACATTGAATAAGTTTCTGAACTACTTTTGAACTATATTTTACAATTTAACGACCTATAAATTCTATATACCACATTAGCTATATCGTGCATCAACCATAGGTCTAGCAGTGACTATCAAAACAAATATAAACATACAAAAGCAAACAAATCGAAAACGCATAAAAAAAAATACTTACAGCTTCAATCCGTATCTTCTTCCATATTTCCCCAACCCCTTTCATTACTCTCCTGAACAGACCCTCGTGAACCAAAAGGATACCGCAAGGAAATTCTAAAAGTCCTCTGAACAAGTCTATTACCCGCTCCACTACTGCCGCCATTGTCATTGCCATTCCCATTCCCAACAGACCTCGACCCTGCACCAGCATTCCCCTGGGCTCTGTGCGTTTGGTTCTCATAATCAGGGTCATCAGTAGGCAATTCATATCGACACACCGGACAAGAGTTATGCAGTTCAAGCCAAGGAAGTAAACAACCATCATGGTATACATGCTTGCAAGGCATTTGCTTTACCTGGGTATCTTTCTCGAACTCATCCTGACAAACTGCACATTGGTTCATCTCCGAGTTCAACAACTCATCAGAAACCGTAATAGTTGGAAGATTCTCAATGGCAGATTTGGATGCCGGTGGGGTCCCATAACGGTTTGGGTCATTCTCCGCCAGCTGCTGAATCAATTGCTCCAAACCAGGACCAAGGAAGTAATCGCCAACATTGGTGGGAAGGCGAAATCCTGCCTCTGAAGGATGGTTGATCTCGAATTGGAAGCTAGTTCCGGTTGCCTGAAGATCACGAAGACGGTTCTGGACAAACACAAACGGGTCGAACATGTCGGAATCGGAGCGGGTTGTGGAGCGAGAACCAGAAGCGGATGCATTGGAGAACAAGCGAGGGTTTTGGAAGTCGACAACAGTGGAAGTCGAGGACAATAACAAGGGGAGAAAAGAGAGAGGATCGAAGCCTTCTGCAAAGTGACTGGGATTTAAGGAGATATTGGGGTTAGGGTTTTCCAATTCTTCGAGGAATCCTTGGTTGCAGAGAGGGCATAGAGGTTCCGATGAACAAGCGGAAACGGGTATGACAACGGTGCGGTTACATTTGTAGCAGAAGAAGTGCTTTGTCTCGCCGTCAGAAGACATTGCTTGCTCCGACACCGTACCAAAAAAAAAAAAAAAAACCCTAGTTATATATATGTGGAGACACCGTTGGATAATAAACTCTAGCCGGACCAGTGCTGGTAGGCGGTAGCAATGTCAAACGAGTCGGGCTGCACCCGGTTAAACCCCGTTTTTTATCCGCCCTACGAAATAAGGCTGGTACTTGGTCGCCCATTTTATAATGAGTAAAACCCTTTTTTGTCATTGAAAAATTACTTTGGTAACACTTTAGTCCTTCAATCATTTTTATTGACATTTTAATTCTTGAAATATCATTTCGTCCACCATTTTAGTCCTCTGCTAGGGTCTGTTAGTAGGACTTAACCGAAAATGTCATGTGGCACGTTAAGTGCTGACGTGTCCGTTATGTGCTGACGTGGCACATTAAAAAAATTTTAAAAAAATCCCTCTTCTCTCTTTTTTCTCTCTCTCTTCCCCTCCTATCTCATTTCTCTCTCTTCCCCGTCTCTCCCTCTCACTCTTATCTCTCTTTCTCTCCTCCATCTCCCTCTCATTCTCTTTTCTCTCTCTCCTCCATCTCTCTTTCTCTCTGTCATCTCCGTCTCATTTTCATCTCTCTCTCTCTCTTCCATCTCCCTCTCACTCTCATCTCTTTTTCTCTCCACCATCTCCCTCTCACTTTCATCTCTCTCTCTCTCCATCATCCTTACCACCGTACCTATTAGCTAAGTATTCTCCCCATTTGGTGGACTTAGTCCATGAACTTAGCACACGATGAGATCATCTTGGCTTAAGAGAACGTGAAGGGTGACTAGTGCAAGGTGAAAATAAAGGGGTACATGTAACTGAGTCAACTTGGTGATGAAGAGAAGGGGTATATGTAACTCATACCGAGTCAACTCGGTGAAGGGGTACTTGGGCATGCACTCCACGTGAAGAATGACATTTACATTATCAACCTCGGTAAAACATGGGAAAAACTTAAGTAAAGTCAGGCCTTATGGTCAGAGAAAGAGATGAGAGTGAGAGGGAGATGGGGGAGAGAAAGTGAGATGAGAGTTAGAGGGAGATGGAGGAGAGAAAGAGATGAGAGTGAGAGGGAGATGGTGGAGAGAAAGAAAGATAAAAGTGAGAGAGAGATGAGAGTGAGAGGGAGATGGAGGAGAGAGAGAAAGATGAAAATGAGATGGAGATGCCAGAGAGAAAGAGAGATAAGAGATGAAGGAGATAGATAGAAGAAAATGAGAGGGAGATGGAGGAGAGAAAGGGAGAGACGGGGAAGAGAGAGAAATGAGAGAGGAGGGGAAGAGAGAGAGAGAAAAGAGAGAAGATGGATTTTTTTTAAATTTTTTAATGTGCCACGTCAGCACTTAACGTACCACGTGACATTTTCGGTTAAGTCCTACTAACAGACCCTAGCGGAGGACTAAAATGGCAGACGGAATGATATTTCAGGGATTAAAGTGTCACTAAAAATAATTGGAGGACTAAAGTGTCACCGAAGTAATCTTTTAAGGACCAAAAAGGAATTTTACTCTTTTATAATTAGACCAATTCAATTAGTGTTATTTTACTGAATTTTATGATACTACATGAGTATATCATATTATATTGATGTGGTAAATATACGTAATTTTTATATTTTATTGAATATAAATATAATTTATTTTCTCAAATAAATTTAAAAATAATTAATTTGTACATATGTCATTTTCATATTGACTAATCTCATGTAATATGACATACTACATAAATATGAAAAGTATATAATAAATCTTTGATATTTTATTATTTTAAATTAAATATTATTTTTAAAAAGAAAAATTAATTAAAAATAAAAAATAAAATTAAGTTGAGGCTATCTCATTTTAATTGAATATCAAAATTTAAATTCTAGTAAAATTTTATATGAGTTAAGTCTTAATTTAAATGGATTAAACTTAAAATTGACGGTGTTAATATTTGTTTAAATAAATGGCTTAACCAAGGAACTAAATGTCGTGTTGAGGTACCGTTTCGGTCACGCAAGAAACGGAAACGTTTCAGAAATTTCGTGGAAACGGAAGATTTTTTAAGAAACGTTTTAAATAATTTTAAGCAATAACTTTTTTTAATTTTAAAAGATTCTAACATAATAATAGTGATAAAAATATATAAAATTAGATAATATAGTATTGAATAATTACATTTGTAACCAAATAACATTAATATAATCAATGTCCAAAAATGTTTAAAACATTTGAGATACATAAAACTTAATTAAAAGTACATATTATACTTTAAGTTTCAAATTACACAATACATAATCAACAAAAACATATTAAAAAGTTCAAATCAATTAGCAGTAGAATGTCTAGGGGGTAAATATCCAGAACTTGGATATAATCTAAGAGGAAATTGATAATGCTTCTCCACATAGTCACAATAATTAATCCAAGTCATGTAAGAGCAGTAATAATTATCATAATCCCTCTTAAATTTTTCAAAATCCTCCATATAGTATGTTGGAAGACGCCAATCAACCTGTGAGGATGATGAGTATAATGAGCCATAATTATGTGCAGAAGATGATGAATCATGCCCAGAACTCTGACCACGTGCTGAAGATGATAAAGTATAACCAAATCTATTAGACTCACATCCACGAGTATTAAGTGAAGAAAAATTAGAAGCCAATTCTTCAACATCTTGCATTTCAACATCATTATCACTTGGTCTATTATAGTCAAAAGACCTATAACCATGATCAGTATCTTCAGTGCAATATTGAAATCCTTGTTCTGATGTGAAAACCATACCTAGTGAATAATGACTTCTTTCACCACCCCTATCAGTACTTGTGACATTTTCACCACCTACTTCACCACCATCACCTGGATCAGTATCAATATCAGTATCATCATCTGATTCCTCATCAACATCAGCAGTAGGTGAAAATTCATGATGTGTTGATCCTCTCATCAAATTTTCAAACTCCTCATCTCTAGTTATTCTATTTGGTTGTTTGCCACTAACTTTTAGTTGAGTAGTTTGTGAATCTGACCATCGATTAGCAAATGTAGCCAAATAAGTATTTGGCCTAATATTTCCAGTATCTTCATCTAATTCATCTAATAGTGCATCACCAGGATCATCTAACCATTCTGAAAGACCATCATATTCTTCAAAAATTGTGGTCAAATCTATTGCTTTGAAGTCAGCACCTTGTTCATTATGCTCCTTCATAATATGCTTCAATTTCAATCGCATGTTATATTGTGCAAAAACAAGCTTCTCTAATTTATCATAATTCAAACGATTGCGGACTTTTGTGTAAATAAGTGCAAATGTGCTCCAATTTCTTTCGCACCCACTAGACGAAGCTGTTTGTGACAATATTCTTATTGCAATTTTTCTTAAATTTGGAGCATCAGTGCCATGCATAAGCCACCATTCAGCTGCAAATTAAAATTGGTGGAAATTAGTTAGTAATATATTGAAATGTTTCCATATACACATAGCAATTTTGTTACTAATATAATAAGTCAAACCTGGTTCTATTTTATCTCTTCCTTTGATAGCTAATTTGTTGGAAAATCCATACATGGCATCTCGAAATATTTTGACCTACATAAAAAATTTAGTGTAGGTAATTATTAGATGTTCTTATCACAAATGAGAAAGATAAAGAAAAAATTATAAATACCTCATTGAGTGCATAGGAAGCTTTAGTTGAGCTTGGCTTTAATCTAGAAATCACATGCTTAAGCGCTTTCAACAAATGTTCTTGAGCTCCAAGGTTTTCAGAGTATTGATATGATGGATTCAAGTAATATGCTTTTTTCATGTATAAATCAAGAATAAAATATCAATTACTATAGTTAAAGATGAAATAAATATGAATGTATTACAAAAATAACATAAATAAAAATGTATAATCAAAAATTTAATACCTGCCATATGAATATCACTGATTATTTGTTTATGCCAACGATAGTCAATCATATCAATATACTTTTTGCCTGACTTAGGAGCCATCTCTTGAATTGTTGATCTTGCTTTGCACATTGCTGCATAAACATATGGCATTGTAGCTTGCTTTTCTCCATCAACCAACTTTAGAACTTTAGCAATTGGTATATGTATATCAACAATTTTCTTAACATTCTTCCAAAAATTTGGATCTAATATAGTGGCATGAACTCGTGCTCCAGCTGAATCCCTATTAGCTGAATTCCTATACCATTCATCTGAAGTAACCATTCTTTGCAGCCCATTTTTTTGCTCCATAAGACTTGCAAGAGCAATATAATTGGTTGCAAACCGTGTTTGAGCAGGTCTAATCAACTCTCCTGTGCAATAGGTTCTCATCATGTGAAGAATTTTGGAATGATTGTAAATAAAATTGGTGCACCTTTTAGCATCTTCCAAAACCTTCTCAACTTCTTTAAATTTTGCAAAATCATGCAATATTAGATCAAGAGAATGAGCAGCACAAGAAGTCCAATACAAGTGTGGTCTCTTCTGCATCAATAACTCACCAGCCTTCTTGTATGCAGATGCATTATCTGTAATGATTTGCACAACATTAGTTTCACCGATCTCTTCAACCACTTGGTCCATCAAGCTAAAAATATACTTGGCATCTTTTTCTCTTCCACTTGTATTAATTGACTTGTGAAAAACTATTCTCCCATCACAGTAGATCAAAAAGTTTATGATTGCTAAACGGGATATAGATTGCCAACCATCGCACATAATTGTGACACCATAAATTGCCCATTTCTTCTTAAAATTTTCTATGTATTCTTTTATCTCTTCTATTTCATCATCAAGAATTGGGCCACCAATATCATAAGGAGTAGGACCTTGCACCCCAACACCCGCACGTGCAATTTCATCAATCATGATATCATAAAAAGGACCCTGGGCTTTGTTTGGTGGAATATTTTGATAAATAAAGAATTTACCAATTGCTTGCTTTGCTGACTTTGCCCATTTTTTGGGATTCCACAAATGGTGCAACTTTTGTTGATAAACATCTCGTTGGCGATATATTGAAGGATTCATCTCTTCCTTGGTTGGACCCTTTTCTTTTTTTTTGCTAAAGATTTTGCTTGTAGACTCTTTTACACTTTCACTACGAAAAAAAGGTCTTTTTCCTTTCTTTGATATTGGTTGAAAATGACCATATTGATGTCCTCTTTCTGCCCTGTGTATATCTTCAATAGATATCTGTTTTGCATATTCTAACTCTTCTTTCTCTCGAATTGTCATATCATCATCTGAATCTTCAGATGATATCTCTTCAATGCCAGCTCTTCTTCTAGCTCCACCCATTAGATTTTCCCTCATTTCAGCTCTTGCAGTAGCTAATTGTTCATTCTCTTTCTTTTTGCCCTTCAAAAGTTCTCTCATTTTCTTAGAAATTTCTAAAGGACATTTTTCACATTTCTCAACATTGGGATAACCCCCAGCTAAGTGTTGCTTCAATCTAGTCACACCACCACCTTTCATTATTTTATGACAAAAATTGCATTGTACATGTTGTCTATTTCCACCCAACATTTCTCCATAAGTCCAACCAGGATCTGTTTTTCTTTTTTTTTTTTCCTTTGGATCTTCCTCTATTAATATTTCTTTCCCCCTACTTGAACTCATACCTGTATCCCAAAAATAATAATACAAATATGTAACTAAAAAATAAACTAAACTCTATAGCTTAAGATAATCATTCTATTTTTTTCATCCAAAATACCATAAAAATAACAAATGAGAGCATTTATAAAACTTCAGCATTTTCAAATTTGTAGCTCATTGCATCAAGTTCCCAAAGTACTTCAAATGGGGCTATGAGTCTTTATCTACATGTTTCTAAAGTAAAATGAAAATATGATCTATCTAAATATAACATATAACTTTATTCTCTTATTTGTTACTCTAAAATAATCTAATCAATAGTGGAAAAGCATAACTAAAGAAAAGAATAGTACAAAGAAAATTCATGGTGCACAATTAGAAATTTAGAATCCTCTATGGTAATTATATTAGCAACAAGCAAATAAATCAGTTTTTATTCACTAGCTCTCACCAAATTTTCATCAAATAAAAAGCTTCCAACATGAAGCTTGTCACTTGCGACTAAAACTTAAAAAAAAATAGTATGAAAGAGAAACCATGTGCACCACTTCCAGTAATTTTCTATTTCTTTTAAGACAGAGATGCACTACTCCATCTACAGAAGACTAAGGAGAAGACATTTTTTTTTTTTTGTATTGTTTATTATGATTGATTTTTAGTTCAAGGGCACTCTTCCTAATATGAGTTTAAGATAGAATAAGACCCAATACCCAAAGGAAAGATAACCATAAATCACAAATTAGAGGGCTAGAAAATGCAAGATCAAGAGGGCTAGAAAAGACTAACCTTCAGGCAGAGAAATTAACTTTCAATGGAAAATGCAGCTAGGCAGCTTCAGATTTTTTCTCTATTTCGCACAACCAAGTTGAAGGTTGGTGGAGTGAAGGTTGAGAAATACTGGAGTCAAACCGTATCTTTTGTTCTTATTTAACTTTACCAATTATTGTGCAGCTGGGCAGCTTCAAATTTTATCTCTATTTCGCACAACTAAGTTGAAGGTTGGTGGAGTGAAGGTTGAGAAATAATGGAGTCAAACCGTATCTTTTGTTCTTATTTAACTTTACCAATTATTGTCCTTTCTCATTCATGTATTGTGATATAAATTGTCACATCTTTTATTATTTTTTGGTTGCTTTTGATTCTTTTTCAGTTTGCTTTTGCTTATCTTTTTTTTCTTTTTGGTTGAACAACGGGGCAAGAGACCAACAAAAGCAAAGTGCAGAAACTACCCAGGGACTACTCTAGTCGTCGAAACACCCAAAAAATCCCCAACCAAAAGCTACCTAATACACAAAGGACAAACAAAGAATTGAACAACACAAAACCAGGCCACATGCCCCTTCCTAGCTAAGGCATCACCGCATGCATTACTCTCTCTAAACACGTCCTTTATAACAAGCTCCCATCCTCGACTCTGAAACTCTGAAACTTAGAACCATCAGAGTTAAAGCATGCAGAGGGGACATTAGTTGCATGGCACCCAAAGGTTGATTCAAACTATAGTTCGCCAACCAATCAGCGCAACAGTTTCCTTGTCTGCCTACGTGGTTCAACTTAACGTGCCACTCCTTATGCAGCAAACCTTGGAGAAAAATTGGAGGTGCCTTCCACCCACGAGAACCTGGCCAGAGAGACTCTTAATAGCAGACTGCAAATCACGATAAACTTCATATCAGAAGCTGCTGCTGCTGGTTTACGTGGCTGGGTGTGATGCTTGGTGAAGTGGCTTGGTCCTTGGTTGTTGCTTCTACACAACTCACCCCTATCTGTTGCACTGCTCTATTGGTTTAGCTGCGGAACTTGCTTTGAAATTAAGTGCACTAATGAGTGCCATCCCAGTAGTCCTTCCATCTTCGTCACTGCCACCAACTTTTGCCCTCCGAACTATGCTCAAACCAGTAACAATGGCGGCTAGTGCAACTCATCTCGCTTCCACTTCAACCTTACCATGACAGTGTTCTTTAAGATTAAGTTGCCCATTACTCTTGGCATCGTCACTCTGGTCTTCTCCCAAAGATTCGACAGTAGCCAAGCATGCAAGGGAAGAGCGAAGCTTGAAGTCACCAAAACTCTCGTCGTCGTCCTCCGTTGATAAGCCAAGAACTGTGAATGGCTTCCTATGTTTTCATGCATGATGCATCCATTATAGCTATGAAGTGTTTATATATAAAGGGTGCAACCTATTTGTGTTCTTTAATAGAAATACTCTACTGAAGAGCTTTTCTTAGCTTTGCTTCTCTTGCTTATGGAAATCTCTCTATTATTTACGCACATGTCAACATGCACAAATACACAAAATCTTCATTGTGCATGATGCTTACATTTTTAACTACAGAAATAAAAATCACAAGCAAGAAGATCTCATCGTGTGCCTATAAAAAATCCTAAGTTCCCAAGCTAAGTTCATGGTGTGCGGTGAGCCAAATCAACGTGGAGTGCATGACTGAGTCAACTCGGGGTACACTGAACTCACCGAGTCATGCAACTAGTTCACCATGGTGTTGCCGTATACGGGAGCAATTGACCAACTTAACATAATCTTGTAGTCTGCACAAAAGTAATCCTTCAAAGTTCTAAGGACAGACAAATACTACAAGTACAAGGTTCAAGAAAGGAGATACATACCACGAAATACATACTCTGGTGCCACCTAAACCAAACTCCCAACATCTATATGTATTTGTAATGCATTCTATAAGTTATAGCAAGTCCACCATTTGATAGTTGAATCAAGCAAAACGCAGTAAAGGCAAGCATCAGAGAATAATATAACTAACTAAATGACAACATGCAGAAGCAATAGGTCCCCGTATTGGACGTGGCCATGCTTCTCTCTCTCCCACTATTCTGTTTCTGGCTTTCTGCTGCACTTATTTAGTTTTCAGTTATTTCTTTTGGTAGCACATTTAGCAGCTTGTTTTCTGTAGTTAGTTTGTTAGTTGGTTTGTAGTTATTTAAGGAGTTCCACTCTCTGCTTTATGAGCTTCTTTGCTTTCTGGACAGTTTGTGGCGCTTTGCTCAGTTACATTCATGTTCCCCAGTCTCACCTCTTCTTCTCCCTTATGCTCTTCCTTTCTCTTCGGTTCCTTATCTTCTTCCTCTACTAAATACTAGTGAATGTACTCTGATATGAATTTCAGTAGCCTATGTGATCAACATATGCAGGAAGTGAAGGGCATTATGCACCTGGGTTTTGATATTCTTGTGGCAAGTCTTCTGAAGGAGCTGTTGTTGTTAACGTGAGCTTTGGACAGTCCTCTACTTCTTGATCCTCAAGAGGTTGCAAGCCACCCACCATGCTGTTCATTCAGTTCGTTTCGATACCCAGTTGGAAATTTCGTGTGTTTCTGTCAGTTTCCATCGAAATGCACCGACACCAGCAAGTTTCCATGGAAACAGGAGAA
This sequence comes from Cercis canadensis, assembly GCA_003255065.1. NCBI lineage: Eukaryota > Viridiplantae > Streptophyta > Magnoliopsida > Fabales > Fabaceae > Cercis > Cercis canadensis. The sequence goes on from QAOA01002779.1 coordinate 49,038, forward strand.
TTTCTGAACTGCACCCTCGTGTCGTGTCGTGCATGAAGGAAATGGAAAATTTTCGTGCGTTTCGGACGAAACGACACGACATTTAGTTCCTTGGGCTTAACTAGATAGTTAAGACGGTTAGAAATGTTAAATCACTCAAAAATAGAGTGAACCAATGATGAACTGGTATTGATTTTTAATAACTGTCCAGATCACTTAATATATTTTTCTTTAATTTATAGAGATTTTTTAGATATTTTATTATATATTATATTACATAAAAATAATTAATATATAAATAATATTTATACAAATTAATTATTTTTATATTTTTTTAAAAATAAAATAAATTAATTTTATATCAAATAAAATATAAAAATTACATATAATTATCACATCATATAATATAACATATATAATATTATATAATCCTCGGTTAATTTATTTATCCTTTTTCAAGATTTGACTTGTTTTGTTCTTTTGCTTGCCATTCAACTCCTTTTCTCCGTTTTCCCTCTAATCCCCTCTTTCACCGGCCTATTTCAGATACACTGGTTTCATAGCCGATTCGGTTTTTAAAACACTGATTGCATAAGATAAATAAGATAATTAGCCCGGATAGATATTTCACCTCACTTCTCTTCTCACAACAGACAGCCCTATTCTGCCGCTGCTATCCTTGGTTCCTTTCTTCTTCTTCTTCTTGTTCTTCTTCAGTATGTGTAGCATCATTTCCAAATCTCACTGGGGACAACTACTTTTGCCACCCGTCAACACAAGGTAATGCTACTACACGCATGCACTTTTCCATTTCTCTCACGAGCTTCTTTCTTCTGGGCTTATTTGGTTGGAAATTCAGATGAAAAATTTCTTTTTTTTACTCTTAGTAATTTTCTTATTTTAAATTTCTGGGTTCAACATTGGTGGGTTAGCTCTAATTCTTTGTCTAATAATTTCTGATAGTTTGCTGTATAGGATGGGTATGTGCCCCTCCTACCTACCCAAAAAGTTACAATAATGTATGGGGAGTATCTTTTGAAAGTAGCTTTGTTTTGTTACTTACTTCAGCTAATTGTTTTGGGTTTTACAAGATGACATACTGATTTGTTTTACAGTAAATCGCATTATGGGATTGCCAACATCAAGATAAGGGGAAGAATGGCAGTATTTTGTATGGGTATGCTAGCACCTAGAAAATTCTTGCAGAGGAGGAAGAAACTGGAAGTTTTCAAGGATGCAGCTGATGAAGCTGACCAGAAGAATTGGAGGCGATTGATGAAGGAAATTGATGACACCGGTTCTGCTATTACAGTGCTGAGACGTGAAAAGACAGCTAACCAAGCTATTCCTAGAGACCTTGTTCTTGGTACCTTGATTAGATATAAGCAACTGAAGAGGTGGAACCTTGTTGCTGAGGTATAAAGCACATTTTTTTTTTTTTTTGTTATTTGAATTTAGGTGTTTGCAGATTGGCTTTGCTCATAAATTTAGTTTTCTTTTGTATTTGACTCCTGAAGATGTAAGGTAGTATGGCATATAAAAAAGGAGCAATAAAGTTGGTGATCTGGTTTTAATTGTTGAACTTGATAAGAGCATGTTCAATACTGCATTATCTTCTTGTTTGATATTTGTAAAACATTCTAATGGTCTGGTACGTGCATGATGTATGCTTCTGCTCTCTTTAGATTCTTGAATGGCTTAAGACTCAAAACTGGTGGGACTTTGGTGAGATGGATTTCTTGATGCTTATAACAGCATATGGGAAGCTAGGGGAATTCAATGGCGCTGAGAGGATCTTAGGCTTGATGAATAAGAAGGGTTATGCACCAAATGTAATATCTCAGACTGCTCTTATGGAAGCGTATGGAAAAGGAGGTAGATACAATAATGCTGAAGCAATTTTTCGGAGGATGCAGCACTCAGGCCCTGAACCTTCTGCTTTCACATATCAAATAATACTTAAAACATTTGTTGAGGTAAACATACATTTTCTTCTGTGCGCTTTTATTTCTCTATAAGAAATTTTAATCAGAAGACAAGTATCCTGATGGATTACCTTCTTAATGGTGATTGCTTCCAGTATGCTTAAAGAAACAAGTTCCCAGATGGAGTATGAAATTTATATATTCCAAGAGTGGTTCTTATAACTCAAACACTCCCTCTCATGTGAGTGTCCATTGAGCTAAAAGAGTGTACTTGGTACTGGCTTGCAACTACCTTGATTTGAAACTAATAATGACTTTGTATTGAAATTTTAATTATGAGATGAGGGGCTTAAAACATTGAACTCCAGGCCACTTGGTCTATAACGCTCTAATACTATGCCAACCCAAAAGCTCAAAGGATTAAGGGCCAAAGCATGTTTTTCTTTTAAAAAAAAAATTAATATCATTCACATAGGTGTAAAGCATGTAATGCACAGTCATCTGTATAGGACTCATTGGAGATATAAAATAGTTTCTTTATGCTCACCTAAATGCTTAAACTTTTCAGGTGAATGTTCTATAATATGGTGTTAGATCCTTTTTGTTCTATTGATCTTAAATTTGATTTTACGTGTCCCCCTTCTTGTGGTGAAATTTTGAAATGTGTGCTTGCTGGAATTTGGTGTCTACGGCAGTAGAACGAATTTAGCCATTACATCTTTTACGGGACAGAATAGTGTTCTTGGCTTCCTTGAGGGTTAGATCTAATTGCTATTTTCAGGGGATTTCTTTGATGGTTTTACAAAGGGATTGAGTAGATCTTTCAAGTTGATATATTCTTATTCATATTTGTATTTTATCTTCTGTCTCTTGCTGTTTTTTAGAGGATACCTTCCCACCTTCTGCTCCCCCTCTTTCTAATAAAATCTTCCTTAAAAAAATGAAAAAAACTGTTAATATGAATATGGTAAACGTAGTGCTTCCTTGACACCTCTATCTTACATAAAATCAAGATGTGAAGTTTATTCTAAGTATCACTTCTTGATTCAAAAAAGAAATGAAATTTAATTCTTGCAATTCTGGTGGGTTGTCAATTAGTATGTTATCCTATTCGCCAAAGAAAAGAAAAGCACTGTGCCTCACATTTGTGTTGCATATCTCCTAAGCCTTAAGTTTTGCAGAAAGCACAATATATAAAACGTGATCATTTCCTCCTAGACTAAGAGTGAAAATGAAACCTTAAATTACTCACTAATGTTCTTTAGCTGTGCTGTATTGACTATTTGCGTTTCACTCTATGATGCATATTATCTTTTATTCCTGTATTCTATTTTGAAGCGCTTTAGAAGACTGAATTGTGCTAACTGAAGACTTATTACTTGTTACACTTCTGTTGAGTGTTGTTGGCAAAGAAAATATTCCATTTGACTGTCATTGGTGCATTTGTATAATTGGTACAACTCCAGGGAAACAAGTTTAAGGAAGCTGAGGAAGTGTTTCACAACCTACTGAATAATGAAAAGTCACCCCTGAAACCAGACCAGAAAATGTTTCACATGATGATTTATATGTATAAGAAGGCTGGAAGTTATGAGAAAGCTCGAAAGACATTTGCACTGATGGCTGAGCGAGGAATTGAACAATCTACAGTAACTTATAATAGCCTGATGTCATTTGAAACAAATTACAAGGAAGTTTCAAAAGTATATGATCAGGTAAATTTGAATATCTAGCATTTATCTTTCATATAGTTTGGGTATCAATTAATGTTGTATTTCATGTATAATAAGAAGCATGTTTGCTGAAAAATGAATATGCACACTGCTAATGTCAAATTAGTCTCAACTTTTAGGTCCATCAGAAAGGAAACTAGTCTTGAGCTAAATTATGATGGGCCAATTTGGTGCAAATCAGGAGATAGATGTATTAATGCGGTGTTGGCGTGTAAACTATGATGAATTAAAAGTTTCTCATTTAATATGTAAAAGTTTCTCATTTAATAAGTTATTTTTTAAGACATGTGAATTGGTACATGCTTCATATATACTTAAAAACTAAAAAAAATGTTAAGAGATAAATTATGTATTTAACATTCAAATTGATTAATGATTTTCTTTTGTTCTTCTACTAATTGGATTTCTGTTCTTGATGATAAGATTACCTAAATCAATTAATATTTTGTTAAAATAGTTCTACGTGAGAATCATAAAAAATTGTATAATTCAAAAAAGAAAGGGAAAACTAACATAAGTCAGAAGACCCAAAAAATGAAGAAATATTAGCATCAGCTCCAGATACCTAGTCAAGTAGAAGGTTTGGGACATCTGCCAATAGTTATCCATGTTCTTGCAATCTCCTTAAACTTGTGGTTTGTGGTTGTGGTAATGATATGGGCTTGTAATAGATTTCGGATGAGAGGCAGTGTCTAAGTAGAGACAAATGGCTTTAATCAAACAGTAGTAAAATTTATTGGATAGCAGATGGTTCTAGAGGCCTAAGGTTTCTTATGACAGGTAATTTGGCGGATTAGAGTTCATTTTTTTTTCCCATTGGGAGTACCAACCAGGAGAGGGAAAAAGTGGGGAAAGGATAGGCTATCCTCCTCTCATAAATCCCATTCTACCCATTCCTAATTGGATTTGAATCGCAACCTCCATGATGTTGTATTAGATTTTGCTCAACCAATGGAGTGTCTTAATTGCTTGCTATGGTATTGTTACGGAGAAAACCAGAAAGAGGGGGCAGGGGAAGTAACTTTTCCTTCTAGTAAGGACACTGTCAATGAGTTAAGTGTTTATGAATAGAATATCACTGGTCCTTGGATTTTTCCAGTTCTTATTCTTGTAAGTCGTCCTTCCTATATTTGATTTCAAACCCAACAGCTCAAAGTAATTCTCATTCTAAGTCTTTTTGGAAGGTAAAGTCTCCCTCTAGGTTAAGGCATTTGTTTCAACAGAAATAATCAATGGGTATTATACAGATGATCTGTTACAGATTCGTCATTCTCCTAAGGCTATTTCTGCTGATGTTTGTGTAATGTATTTCTGGAGTTTGGTGACAAATGGCCATCTCTTTCTACACTGTGAGGTTGCTTGGCAGCTTTGGAATTGTCTGTTTGGCATTTTCAACGAGCAGTGGGTTTGTATGGATCAGTTTCTGTCCACTCATTTTACATGTTCTGATAGAAGGAAAGAGTGTAAAGTCCTTTGGAGGTGTGCTCTGTCTGTGGTGTTTATGACTGGAGCCTAATGCTCATATCTTTCACCAAAGAGCTCTTCCTACGCATCCTTTATGGGATAGACTTGTGATTTTGTTCCCTATGGGTTTCAGCTAATGTATTCTTTTGGGGCGTCTCTCCTATGGATTTGCAGAGGGATTGTAGAGCTCTCATGAGCTAATCTCTTTTTATGATTCTGTTCTGATGTTTTTGTTGTCTTAAGAAGATTTCTTATCCTCCTTCTTTGTACTTCCGTTTTTTAATAAAATTGAATGAAACAGAATTAGATTCTAAGACTTCTACTCTCAAAGTTGTTACATCTTACATTAATAAAAATTGTAAGAGTTTTAATTTCCCTGAAATATTCTTGTGAAATTCTAAATCTTCATCTTCACATAAAATAGCCTATAACTTTCATTGATAGTTCAGTTGTTTTGGCATTCTCTTTGAATTGTAGATATGCGCCTTGGTATTGTCTAATTCCTACAAGTTGATGATTGTTCATTTTCTAATAATTTAAAAAAATAATATTTTTTTTAGTACTTATTCAATCAGAATTATATCAAAATATCAAATCTCTTATTGCTGAAAATGTTGATATCTCGTACTTACACACAAGAGGCACTTATGCCACCAAGATTTTCACAACAAATAATTTATTTGAATCTCCGTGAGGTATTTTCAAGGGTTGGATTTTACTATCCTTTGATTCTCATCCTTTTTTTTTTTTTTTTTTTTTTTTTTTTTTTTTTTTTNTTTTTCTAGTTCCCCCTTTAATATCTCGTTTATAATTAATTCATCAGATTTTGAAGTGAATGCCTGATTTTAGATGCAAAGAGCTGGTCTCAGACCTGATGTTGTGAGCTATGCTTTGCTCATTAATGCATATGGGAAGGCCAGAAGGGAGGATGAAGCACTAGCTGTCTTTGAGGAAATGCTTGATGCTGGTATCAGGTATGTGAGACAATAAACTTTTTTGACATTTACACGCCAAATTTAAATGTTCTAAATGCTGCGCACTGTCAGCACTGAGGGTTTTGTAATCATATATAGTTATCTTTTCAAGAATCATTATACTGAATCTTACTCTTAAAGCAATAAACTAAATATGACAGTTTCAAATCCTCTTTTCTTTTTCACAGACCAACCCAGAAGGCGTATAATATTTTGCTTGATGCATTTTCGATATCTGGAATGGTAGAGCAGGCTCAGACTGTGTTTAAGAGCATGAGAAGGGATAGGTAAATTGTGTTCCCTGTCTTTCACTATATTATAATCTAATGTTGGAAGGGTTCTACCCTTATATATGCTACTAGCTCTTTCTATGAACCTAATTATCCATTGTTCTTTATTAACGGTTATAAAGGATGGTCATCCTTGTCTGGACTCTTTGCAGGGAATCTGCAGTAAAAGATTGAGACAGGAGGACAGTTTTTGTCTCATTCAAAGAATATGCCATAAGTTTTCCTTTCTGAAAGATATTATGTTAAAAGAAACAGAAAACCAATAGAAGTTTTATGCTCCATTTCAGTCTTTTGGTTCAAATTGCCCATCGTTTGGTGATCACTTCATTGAAGAGTGAAAAGTACTTAATATGTTTTAAAACGATTTTGATTTTTCATGAAGCAAATGGAGCCTTTGTGTGGTTCAATTCTATTCGGTGGTGGACTTGTTAGTTTAAGGCTCAATTCTCTTAGAATGTTAGAGAGAATTGCAAGACCTGCCTACAGGAGCTTTCTTCGTGGAGTAGGATTACCTAAACAAATGAAATTTTCTAAAATTTTTGTACTAAGATTTCTGTACTAAGATTTCTGTGCTGGAATTGCCAATTTAAACTGCTTTGGCTCTCAAAAAATGGATGGACCTCACAAGTCTCATCCTTCTTTTATTTGGTTAGACAGCCCCATATTAAGGCTCAGCTCTATCTGACACATAACTTCCTAGAATTAAGAACTTTACCCCCAAGTAATTGCTGGAGTTTTGAAATTGAGAGGCTCTATGACATTATAGGACTATTGCATTGACCTTCGAATCTTGGCCCCCCTTTTTCTATACAAACAGAGTGAGTTGGTCTGTGTTTCTTTAATCTTAAAATATTGTATCTCATTAAATAATTTATACTATTTTATTCTGTTTGTGTTTATTTCCTTTATTTAGAGTATTTCTTTTTCAGTTTTGGTTCTAAATTCAGTAAAATCATATTATTAAGTCAGAACCTATTAAAAGAATAACTAAATCAATTTATTATTTTGTTAATAGTTTTTATATTTTAATATGCTATGTATAACTTGGGAAAATTTATATAGATGTATTAGAGATGGGCTGGTACGCACTATAAGTATTCTAGTATTTGATGCTTTTACAAATTCAAACTTGCTTTTTTCCCTCCAATGTGTACTGTACACTTGTGACCTATTGATATGAGTCAAAAGAGTGGTTTAGGTTTTGTCGAAGGGAATACAGGAAAATGAAGAGCACAGTTTATGCACATTATAATTTATTGAAGTTATTTCTGGAATGAAGCCTGTTCATATTATGACCAAATATGAGTATTTTTAGTATGCTGGGTTTGCCATCAGAGCTTGGTGCAATTTCTTTTGATGAGTTGTATAGATTTTGATTGAAATAAGGAAGGTGTAGTTTTATAGCAGCATGCAACTTGTGCTATTCTTTGGTGCCTTTGGTTGGAGCAGAATGCTTGGAACTTTAAGGGAATGTTGTGAGATAGGATTTTTTCTTATGCCTTTCTTTGTTTCTCAGCACTCAGTTTTTATCAAGGGGTCTCCTTTCTTGACATGTAGAGAGATTGGAGAACTCTCTTGTATTAACCATTTGTCCATAAATATGTCTTTTCTTTGTTTGCTTGGTTTACTTCTTTAGTTTTGTGCAAGAATTTATCCTCCTTCTGCCTTGTATTCCTTCTTTCCTTTTAATATTATTTCTTCCTTCGAAAGATATGGGCACTTTGATTAGGACTTTAAAGAATCAATCTTACTGTGAACATGGTTTTTTATGCACAAGTTGGAGCATGCTCCTTTTATCATTGTACTTTTCCTATGCAGATATTCTCCAGATCTTTGCTCATACACTACCATGTTATCGGCTTATATCAATGCATCTGACATGGAGGGTGCAGAGAAGTTTTTCAGAAGATTGACACAGGATGGTTTTGCGCCCAATGTTGTCACTTACGGAACCTTGATTAAAGGGTATGCTAAGATGAATGATCTTGGGAAGCTAATGGAGAAATATGAGGAAATGCTTGAACGTGGCATCAAGGCCAATCAAACTATTTTGACCACAATCATGGATGCTTATGGGAAAAATGGGGACTTTGGCAGTGCAGTTATGTGGTTTAAGGAAATGGAATCTACTGGGCTTCCTCCTGATCAGAAAGCAAAAAATATCCTTCTTTCTTTGGCAAAGACGGAGGAAGAAAGAAAGCGGGCTGATGAGCTTGCAGGAAATTTCAATGAAAATAGCAAGTCACATAGAGTTAATGGCATTGTTGGATTTTCTGGTAACGATCATTATGATGATGATGATGGTGAAGAAGAAGATAATGATGCATATTTTGATACACAGCTATCCATGGCTTATAATGAACAAACCAGATAACTCTTGATTGACAAGACCTGGAAGATCTGGATGCCTTAAATTTTGTATATTTGCAAGTTTAGGATCATTGTATTCTGTGGTACAGTTGTATTACTGAGCAATTGAAAGCTATGAAAAATTATACAATCATTAAAAAAAAAAAAAAGTGATCAAACATATTTGCTTAGTCGTGTGTGAAGAGTAATAAAAAATTTAGTTTAATTTATTAAAATAATGCAAAAATAAATAAATAAATACGTAAAAGGGTTAATGTTAAAATTATTTATGAAAATGGGTTACTTTTAAATATTTTAATCAGCAATAACTAAAAAAAAAGTACTTGCTATTTCATTTTAACGTTTTTTTTTTTTTTTTTTTTTTTGTTNTTTTTTTTTTTATGTGACACACTAATTCATTTTAGCATTTTCATATGTCAAACACTTTTATTTTAGCGTTTTCTTATGTGACATTTTATTTTATTTTAGTGTGTCATTAAAGCACACACTGAAATTAAAATAGTGTGTTGGAGTAATGGGAGTCAAAGGGCATGGAAAATTATGAACAGGCTAAAATAAAATAGCATGTATGTTCCTCAATTAAAAGTGACTAATTTCTGTAAATAGTTTTAACAGTAACTATTTTAAGTATTTATTTTACATTATTTTAGTAAATTAGCCAAAAAATTTATACTAAATACAAAAAAGTGAACAGAGACAAGTAAAAAGTAGTGAAAAAAATAAGGAAACTAAAGTGGAGAAAAAAAAATGTCATATTTTATGAATTTAATTTGTTTTACTTCTATACTTATATTTATAATTCTATCTAATTCTGTTTTGGTGATGCAATGGTTTGGTGTCCAAATCTCAAAGTATCAACATGGATTAATGGTGATTAGCGCTAAATAAATTTATTTTGATGATTGCCATGTCTTATGAATGAAGAAATTAATTTATTGATTCTAAGTGAAACTTATATATATATATATATATATATATATATATATATATATATATATATATATA